>CP092877.1:62917509-62940938 GCA_030710605.1 Cordylochernes scorpioides | reverse complement strand
TCACCAGATACACAATCATGGACAAATCTAAGGAAGTTGTACCTTTTAGCATGTATATCGGGATTCAGACCATAACTCTGAAATATATTTGATACACGGTAACCTTTATTGATGATACACGAGATAACCAAGTGTGAACAAAATTGCCTTTGTCTCCTTTTAATTCCGTTATGCAAGACTGCATATGTTCAGGTAAACATTTGTTTTTCCACAAACAGTTTGTTTTTCTCCATATGACATTGTTAAGTCAGTAGAAGAACGTCATTACTCGAAAGATCGCTTTTTCACAATAAAAAGATACGTATTGTTGAATATTTTGTATTAAACATGGAAGGACAAGTCTGAGAGTTTAGCGGAACAATGCTCAGACATGACAAAGTATAGATATGATGGTGTGGTGCAGGGTCCCGTGGTCCCCCGGCGGGATAAACCCAGAGAACCCCGTCCACGCCAAGTACCTGGAGAAACTGGTGGAAGTGGTGTTGGCCGCGCTGAAGTCCTCCGTGGGAGACACCTACCTGCAGGAACCCTACCTCAGGAACTTCCCTTCTGTCTCTCCCTCCATCATCAAGGTAAGCCCATTTCTTCACCTTCATAATACCGTTTATATCTGGTAGATTAAACTGGCGAAACCGTTGAGAGGGTTCACCACTGATGAGCCAGGCCCTCCCATTATTTTATTCATTGCATTTAGGGCAGTAGAAAATTATTTTATTTTCATTAAGAATCATGCGTACCAAAAATAGTTCAAATTTCTTATAAATCATTTAGTAGAAGAATCTGGCGGTTGGAAGTTATACCACGGGTCCTCCCAGAATTTTGATCTCATGGTAGTAAGGTCTGTAGATATGCACTCATGGTCAAAACGTATGGAAGTGGGAAGTATTTGATATCGCCCTCGTCTATTTTGTTAAGGAAACAGAGGCAATTTTTTTGTTCACACTTGGCTATCTCGCGTGTCTCCAATAAAGGTGACTGTGTATCAAATATTTTTCAGAGTTACTGTAAAATCCCGATATACACTCATGGACAAAATGTAAGAAAGTAAAAGTCTTTGATGTGGCCGGTCGTCTTTTTTTTTTTTTTTTTTTTAAGAGACAGAGGCAATTTTTTTTAAATTTGTTATCTCGTGTTTCTTCAATAAAGGTCACTGTAATATCTTTCAAAGTTATTATCTGAATCCCGATATACATGCTAAAAGGTACAACTTTCTTAAGTTTTGTCCATGAAGGTACATGGAAGAAATGCATTTTTTCATTAAATCTATAGCTGTCTGACATGTGTGAAACAACTGTAAAGTGGTTAATTTGTAATGACTTAGAACCCTGCTACCTTTTTTAATATGTGTTGCTGTGACTATATCAATAAAGATATCACTACGCCCTGAGGGAGAAAAAAGGAAAAATTCTCGACGATGAGAGGAAAATAGTGGTTTATACCAATCGGAGCGAACAAATAGAAATGGTATCTCAGCAAACACCCCGCAGAGAACTTTCGTGTGTTTGCCCTTTCTCAATACCCATCCTCCTAGTGTAAAACAAATAACTTTATTGATCTCTTTCCTAGAGTTCTAATCCAATTTTTATCTTTCTTTGACAGAGATCTCCATTGTTTGATATACGAACAGTAAGAAAAGTTGGTTTTAATCTCTATTTTATTTCTTAGTTTAGGGAAATGGGATAGGACGCAAATAGTGTGAAAGGTTTTTTTTATCCTAAGTACATGTTGTACAGGCCATGATAATCATGGTGGGTAGTTAGCGACTATTTTTACTGTAATTGTACTACATGTCTACACATGTGAAAATCAGTTTGACTTTTGTGCTTACAAATTTGCCAGAGCCCCGTTTGGTTACTTGCACTCGCTAGTGGGGTTGGACTTTTGCAAGAATCTGGGCCATTGGAACATTTTTTTATATTAGAAAAAAGTACCCAATGCGGGATTCGATCCCGGGTCGTAGCGGTCAACAACCAACGGTTTGGACCACCCTTCCACCGACCAATTTTGGAATATGCAAATAGATAAATTGAATGTTATCGTTTTCCTTTATAAATCAGGTGCTTTAATTGATCTCCTCTAGGTTCTAACCTACTGGTTTAATCACCGTTGGGATCATTGGGAATATGATATCATTTTATTAGCTTTGATTTTCTGGTCCAATTTAAAGTCTCTAAACCACTTAACGGAAGATAAAAATATTGAAAGAATTTGGCTCATCAGTGATGAGCCCGTTTTCGTCAATGGGATTGAAGGGTTCACAACTAGGGTTTTCGGGTGGGCTAACCGACGACTTTTGTGAAAACTGTTGTTTTGCTTGGCATATTCTCTCATCCAAATACACACTCATGGACAAAACTTAAGGAAGTTATATCTTTTAGCATGTATATCAGGATTCAGACAATAACTCTGAAATATACTTGATACACAGTGACTTTTATTGAAGACACACGAGATAACCAAGTGTGAACAAAATTGCCTTCTTCAAAAGAACAGACGGCCAGCGGCATCAAAGACTTTCCACCTTCTTATGTCCATGAAGGTAGTTCTCCGCGCCCTTTATTAATCTAAAATGCACTTATAACTATGTTTCATCGCATTATAAAATCGCAGTATTACTTTAAATGTACACTGCGTGACATTGAAAATGGAACCACAAGAAATAGTGGCCAGAAAATTATGCAAATTTCAGGGTAGACGCGCCTAACCGAGTTATGCAAATGATGTAAAATGCGCAGCTCTCGTGCGCACATGGAGTAAGATATAAGGGAAGGAACTTGCAGAAAGGACAGTATTCGTGTCGTTATTTCTTCAAGGAAAATCGTTGTAGAAATTTTGTTCTTGTGTCAAAAGACACGTGTAATAACAGAGAATGCCAGGTCATCGTAAACGGAGGCAGTTCAAGCAGACAGACGCTTTTACGAGGGGCATGGTGATCGGACTGAATAGGGCAGGTTGGTCCATACGTCAAATCGCAGCTGATACACACCTTGGTGCGTCCACGGTGCACCGACTGTGGAGAAGATGGTTGGAACAAGGAAATGTGGCAATTTATAGGAATGCCGGTGCAACAAGAGTGACGTCAGCACGTTTGGATCGGCGTATCCTTCGACAAGCAGTGGCGGCCCCACAAGCCACTTGTACCGCCATCCTGCAACATGTGCAAGACACCCTAGATCATTCCATCTCGACCAGAACCATTTCCCGTCGATTGGTTGCTAATGGCTTGCACTCATGCCGTCCGCTAAGAAGACTGCCATTGACCCCACCGAATAGGCGCCAACGTTTGGAATGGTGCCGGGCTAGATCGACGTGGATGACGGAATGGCACAGGGTCGTGTTCTCAGATGAGTCGCGTTTCTGCTTGTCCAGTGATAGTCGCCGTGTACGCGTGTGGCGTCGACGTGGAGAAAGGTCCAATCCGGCAGCAATTGTGGAACGCCCCACCGTGCGACAACGTGGAATCATGGTTTGGGGCGCAATCGCGTATGATTCCAGGTCACCTTTACTTCGTATTCAGGGCACTATGACGGCCCAACGATACGTTGATGATGTGCTGCGACCGGTGACACTCCCCTACCTTCAGGGGGTACCCAATGCCCTTTATCAGCAGGATAACGCCCGACCGCACACTGCTCGCATTAGCCAACAAGCTCTGCAAGATGTACAGATGCTTCCCTGGCCACCGTACTCTCCTGATCTCTCACCAATCGAGCACGTCTGGGACATCATTGAACGCCGTTTGCATGCCTTGCCACAGCCGCGTTCAGAAGACGAACTGTGGCAAATGGTTGAGAGGGAAAGGAGAGCCATCCCTCAGGACGCCATCCGTACTCTGATTGACTCTCTACCTAGACGTGTTGCTGCGTGCATCGCCGTCCGCGGTGGTCCTACTTGCTACTAAGCCGACGCCGTTCTCGCTCTGTATTATGACTATCATTTTGAAATAAAGATCACTTATTGTTCGTCCCTGTCTCTCTCTGTCAGCCGAGTTTCATCACTACTGGCCACTATTTCTTGGTGTTCCATTTTCAATGTCACGCAGTGTATGTAGAGAATGGAAAAATTCACGATATTGAGTTTTATATAAATATAAAGTACTAATTTATATACAATTATTGAACTTACTATTAAAAACAAAGAATATTAGGAAGGCCTGGCTCATCAGTGATGAACCTTCCCAGCAATTTCGGCAATCTAACCCACCAGATCGATCGATAAGATTCCATATTAATATAATGACGACAGGTGTTATACATATGCTCTTTTCTTACTAGCTTTTATTTACATAGGTTGGCTTATCATTTATAACTTGAATATGTATTTACATATATCTGTATATATATATATATATATATATATATATAGTGTAGAAACTATATAACAAAATTATAACAGTGATTCTAATTTTAAAAAATTTAAGGAGCAAACTGATAATAATGATAACTTATATCAGTTAGATTTGATTAGATTAGCAAGCTAAATCTAAATTAATTATAATAATAAATAGTTATTTAATTTTATAGTCCAGTTTTGTATTAAAATTATCTTCACTATTATGATCATTTAAATACAAATTATAAAATTTGTAAAATGTTATTAATTTGTAGATAGAGAGAGAAAAAAAAACATCTTTAAACTAACAAAAACACTGAAAAAAACAAAAGTTCTGAAATTATTTTTTTTTTTTCTAGAATTACTTTTATAATTTAATTTTTAATAATCAAACAATGAAAGATAATTAAAATTTGTATGAAGATTTATTTATATTAGAATATCTAATATAATTTAATTTGTATATTATGTTATATATAAAAAAATATATCATAGAGCAAGCTCATATGAATTAATATAGTGTAGAAACTATATAACAAAATTATAACAGTGATTCTAATTTTAAAAAATTTAAGGAGCAAACTGATAATAATGATAACTTATATCAGTTAGATTTGATTAGATTAGCAAGCTAAATCTAAATTAATTATAATAATAAATAGTTATTTAATTTTATAGTCCAGTTTTGTATTAAAATTATCTTCACTATTATGATCATTTAAATACAAATTATAAAATTTGTAAAATGTTATTAATTTGTAGATAGAGAGAGAAAAAAAAACATCTTTAAACTAACAAAAACACTGAAAAAAACAAAAGTTCTGAAATTATTTTTTTTTTTTCTAGAATTACTTTTATAATTTAATTTTTAATAATCAAACAATGAAAGATAATTAAAATTTGTATGAAGATTTATTTATATTAGAATATCTAATATAATTTAATTTGTATATTATGTTATATATAAAAAAATATATCATAGAGCAAGCTCATATGAATTAATATAGTGTAGAAACTATATAACAAAATTATAACAGTGATTCTAATTTTAAAAAATTTAAGGAGCAAACTGATAATAATGATAACTTATATCAGTTAGATTTGATTAGATTAGCAAGCTAAATCTAAATTAATTATAATAATAAATAGTTATTTAATTTTATAGTCCAGTTTTGTATTAAAATTATCTTCACTATTATGATCATTTAAATACAAATTATAAAATTTGTAAAATGTTATTAATTTGTAGATAGAGAGAGAAAAAAAAACATCTTTAAACTAACAAAAACACTGAAAAAAAACAAAAGTTCTGAAATTATTTTTTTTTTTTCTAGAATTACTTTTATAATTTAATTTTTAATAATCAAACAATGAAAGATAATTAAAATTTGTATGAAGATTTATTTATATTAGAATATCTAATATAATTTAATTTGTATATTATGTTATATATAAAAAAATATATCATAGAGCAAGCTCATATGAATTAATATAGTGTAGAAACTATATAACAAAATTATAACAGTGATTCTAATTTTAAAAAATTTAAGGAGCAAACTGATAATAATGATAACTTATATCAGTTAGATTTGATTAGATTAGCAAGCTAAATCTAAATTAATTATAATAATAAATAGTTATTTAATTTTATAGTCCAGTTTTGTATTAAAATTATCTTCACTATTATGATCATTTAAATACAAATTATAAAATTTGTAAAATGTTATTAATTTGTAGATAGAGAGAGAAAAAAAAACATCTTTAAACTAACAAAAACACTGAAAAAAACAAAAGTTCTGAAATTATTTTTTTTTTTTTCTAGAATTACTTTTATAATTTAATTTTTAATAATCAAACAATGAAAGATAATTAAAATTTGTATGAAGATTTATTTATATTAGAATATCTAATATAATTTAATTTGTATATTATGTTATATATAAAAAAATATATCATAGAGCAAGCTCATATGAATTAATATAGTGTAGAAACTATATAACAAAATTATAACAGTGATTCTAATTTTAAAAAATTTAAGGAGCAAACTGATAATAATGATAACTTATATCAGTTAGATTTGATTAGATTAGCAAGCTAAATCTAAATTAATTATAATAATAAATAGTTATTTAATTTTATAGTCCAGTTTTGTATTAAAATTATCTTCACTATTATGATCATTTAAATACAAATTATAAAATTTGTAAAATGTTATTAATTTGTAGATAGAGAGAGAAAAAAAAACATCTTTAAACTAACAAAAACACTGAAAAAAACAAAAGTTCTGAAATTATTTTTTTTTTTCTAGAATTACTTTTATAATTTAATTTTTAATAATCAAACAATGAAAGATAATTAAAATTTGTATGAAGATTTATTTATATTAGAATATCTAATATAATTTAATTTGTATATTATGTTATATATAAAAAAATATATCATAGAGCAAGCTCATATGAATTAATATAGTGTAGAAACTATATAACAAAATTATAACAGTGATTCTAATTTTAAAAAATTTAAGGAGCAAACTGATAATAATGATAACTTATATCAGTTAGATTTGATTAGATTAGCAAGCTAAATCTAAATTAATTATAATAATAAATAGTTATTTAATTTTATAGTCCAGTTTTGTATTAAAATTATCTTCACTATTATGATCATTTAAATACAAATTATAAAATTTGTAAAATGTTATTAATTTGTAGATAGAGAGAGAAAAAAAAACATCTTTAAACTAACAAAAACACTGAAAAAAACAAAAGTTCTGAAATTATTTTTTTTTTTCTAGAATTACTTTTATAATTTAATTTTTAATAATCAAACAATGAAAGATAATTAAAATTTGTATGAAGATTTATTTATATTAGAATATCTAATATAATTTAATTTGTATATTATGTTATATATAAAAAAATATATCATAGAGCAAGCTCATATGAATTAATATAGTGTAGAAACTATATAACAAAATTATAACAGTGATTCTAATTTTAAAAAATTTAAGGAGCAAACTGATAATAATGATAACTTATATCAGTTAGATTTGATTAGATTAGCAAGCTAAATCTAAATTAATTATAATAATAAATAGTTATTTAATTTTATAGTCCAGTTTTGTATTAAAATTATCTTCACTATTATGATCATTTAAATACAAATTATAAAATTTGTAAAATGTTATTAATTTGTAGATAGAGAGAGAAAAAAAAACATCTTTAAACTAACAAAAACACTGAAAAAAACAAAAGTTCTGAAATTATTTTTTTTTTTTCTAGAATTACTTTTATAATTTAATTTTTAATAATCAAACAATGAAAGATAATTAAAATTTGTATGAAGATTTATTTATATTAGAATATCTAATATAATTTAATTTGTATATTATGTTATATATAAAAAAATATATCATAGAGCAAGCTCATATGAATTAATATAGTGTAGAAACTATATAACAAAATTATAACAGTGATTCTAATTTTAAAAAATTTAAGGAGCAAACTGATAATAATGATAACTTATATCAGTTAGATTTGATTAGATTAGCAAGCTAAATCTAAATTAATTATAATAATAAATAGTTATTTAATTTTATAGTCCAGTTTTGTATTAAAATTATCTTCACTATTATGATCATTTAAATACAAATTATAAAATTTGTAAAATGTTATTAATTTGTAGATAGAGAGAGAAAAAAAAACATCTTTAAACTAACAAAAACACTGAAAAAAACAAAAGTTCTGAAATTATTTTTTTTTTTTTCTAGAATTACTTTTATAATTTAATTTTTAATAATCAAACAATGAAAGATAATTAAAATTTGTATGAAGATTTATTTATATTAGAATATCTAATATAATTTAATTTGTATATTATGTTATATATAAAAAAATATATCATAGAGCAAGCTCATATGAATTAATATAGTGTAGAAACTATATAACAAAATTATAACAGTGATTCTAATTTTAAAAAATTTAAGGAGCAAACTGATAATAATGATAACTTATATCAGTTAGATTTGATTAGATTAGCAAGCTAAATCTAAATTAATTATAATAATAAATAGTTATTTAATTTTATAGTCCAGTTTTGTATTAAAATTATCTTCACTATTATGATAATTTCAGAACTTTTGTTTTTTTCAGTGTTTTTGTTAGTTTAAAGATGTTTTTTTTTTCTCTCTCTATCTACAAATTAATAACATTTTACAAATTTTATAATTTGTATTTAAATGATCATAATAGTGAAGATAATTTTAATACAAAACTGGACTATAAAATTAAATAACTATTTATTATTATAATTAATTTAGATTTAGCTTGCTAATCTAATCAAATCTAACTGATATAAGTTATCATTATTATCAGTTTGCTCCTTAAATTTTTTAAAATTAGAATCACTGTTATAATTTTGTTATATAGTTTCTACACTATATTAATTCATATGAGCTTGCTCTATGATATATTTTTTTATATATAACATAATATACAAATTAAATTATATTAGATATTCTAATATAAATAAATCTTCATACAAATTTTAATTATCTTTCATTGTTTGATTATTAAAAATTAAATTATAAAAGTAATTCTAGAAAAAAAAAAATAATTTCAGAACTTTTGTTTTTTTCAGTGTTTTTGTTAGTTTAAAGATGTTTTTTTTTCTCTCTCTATCTACAAATTAATAACATTTTACAAATTTTATAATTTGTATTTAAATGATCATAATAGTGAAGATAATTTTAATACAAAACTGGACTATAAAATTAAATAACTATTTATTATTATAATTAATTTAGATTTAGCTTGCTAATCTAATCAAATCTAACTGATATAAGTTATCATTATTATCAGTTTGCTCCTTAAATTTTTTAAAATTAGAATCACTGTTATAATTTTGTTATATAGTTTCTACACTATATTAATTCATATGAGCTTGCTCTATGATATATTTTTTTATATATAACATAATATACAAATTAAATTATATTAGATATTCTAATATAAATAAATCTTCATACAAATTTTAATTATCTTTCATTGTTTGATTATTAAAAATTAAATTATAAAAGTAATTCTAGAAAAAAAAAAAATAATTTCAGAACTTTTGTTTTTTTCAGTGTTTTTGTTAGTTTAAAGATGTTTTTTTTTCTCTCTCTATCTACAAATTAATAACATTTTACAAATTTTATAATTTGTATTTAAATGATCATAATAGTGAAGATAATTTTAATACAAAACTGGACTATAAAATTAAATAACTATTTATTATTATAATTAATTTAGATTTAGCTTGCTAATCTAATCAAATCTAACTGATATAAGTTATCATTATTATCAGTTTGCTCCTTAAATTTTTTAAAATTAGAATCACTGTTATAATTTTGTTATATAGTTTCTACACTATATTAATTCATATGAGCTTGCTCTATGATATATTTTTTTATATATAACATAATATACAAATTAAATTATATTAGATATTCTAATATAAATAAATCTTCATACAAATTTTAATTATCTTTCATTGTTTGATTATTAAAAATTAAATTATAAAAGTAATTCTAGAAAAAAAAAAAATAATTTCAGAACTTTTGTTTTTTTCAGTGTTTTTGTTAGTTTAAAGATGTTTTTTTTTCTCTCTCTATCTACAAATTAATAACATTTTACAAATTTTATAATTTGTATTTAAATGATCATAATAGTGAAGATAATTTTAATACAAAACTGGACTATAAAATTAAATAACTATTTATTATTATAATTAATTTAGATTTAGCTTGCTAATCTAATCAAATCTAACTGATATAAGTTATCATTATTATCAGTTTGCTCCTTAAATTTTTTAAAATTAGAATCACTGTTATAATTTTGTTATATAGTTTCTACACTATATTAATTCATATGAGCTTGCTCTATGATATATTTTTTTATATATAACATAATATACAAATTAAATTATATTAGATATTCTAATATAAATAAATCTTCATACAAATTTTAATTATCTTTCATTGTTTGATTATTAAAAATTAAATTATAAAAGTAATTCTAGAAAAAAAAAAAATAATTTCAGAACTTTTGTTTTTTTCAGTGTTTTTGTTAGTTTAAAGATGTTATTTTTTCTCTCTCTATCTACAAATTAATAACATTTTACAAATTTTATAATTTGTATTTAAATGATCATAATAGTGAAGATAATTTTAATACAAAACTGGACTATAAAATTAAATAACTATTTATTATTATAATTAATTTAGATTTAGCTTGCTAATCTAATCAAATCTAACTGATATAAGTTATCATTATTATCAGTTTGCTCCTTAAATTTTTTAAAATTAGAATCACTGTTATAATTTTGTTATATAGTTTCTACACTATATTAATTCATATGAGCTTGCTCTATGATATATTTTTTTATATATAACATAATATACAAATTAAATTATATTAGATATTCTAATATAAATAAATCTTCATACAAATTTTAATTATCTTTCATTGTTTGATTATTAAAAATTAAATTATAAAAGTAATTCTAGAAAAAAAAAAATAATTTCAGAACTTTTGTTTTTTTCAGTGTTTTTGTTAGTTTAAAGATGTTTTTTTTTCTCTCTCTATCTACAAATTAATAACATTTTACAAATTTTATAATTTGTATTTAAATGATCATAATAGTGAAGATAATTTTAATACAAAACTGGACTATAAAATTAAATAACTATTTATTATTATAATTAATTTAGATTTAGCTTGCTAATCTAATCAAATCTAACTGATATAAGTTATCATTATTATCAGTTTGCTCCTTAAATTTTTTAAAATTAGAATCACTGTTATAATTTTGTTATATAGTTTCTACACTATATTAATTCATATGAGCTTGCTCTATGATATATTTTTTTATATATAACATAATATACAAATTAAATTATATTAGATATTCTAATATAAATAAATCTTCATACAAATTTTAATTATCTTTCATTGTTTGATTATTAAAAATTAAATTATAAAAGTAATTCTAGAAAAAAAAAAATAATTTCAGAACTTTTGTTTTTTTCAGTGTTTTTGTTAGTTTAAAGATGTTTTTTTTTCTCTCTCTATCTACAAATTAATAACATTTTACAAATTTTATAATTTGTATTTAAATGATCATAATAGTGAAGATAATTTTAATACAAAACTGGACTATAAAATTAAATAACTATTTATTATTATAATTAATTTAGATTTAGCTTGCTAATCTAATCAAATCTAACTGATATAAGTTATCATTATTATCAGTTTGCTCCTTAAATTTTTTAAAATTAGAATCACTGTTATAATTTTGTTATATAGTTTCTACACTATATTAATTCATATGAGCTTGCTCTATGATATATTTTTTTATATATAACATAATATACAAATTAAATTATATTAGATATTCTAATATAAATAAATCTTCATACAAATTTTAATTATCTTTCATTGTTTGATTATTAAAAATTAAATTATAAAAGTAATTCTAGAAAAAAAAAAATAATTTCAGAACTTTTGTTTTTTTCAGTGTTTTTGTTAGTTTAAAGATGTTTTTTTTTCTCTCTCTATCTACAAATTAATAACATTTTACAAATTTTATAATTTGTATTTAAATGATCATAATAGTGAAGATAATTTTAATACAAAACTGGACTATAAAATTAAATAACTATTTATTATTATAATTAATTTAGATTTAGCTTGCTAATCTAATCAAATCTAACTGATATAAGTTATCATTATTATCAGTTTGCTCCTTAAATTTTTTAAAATTAGAATCACTGTTATAATTTTGTTATATAGTTTCTACACTATATTAATTCATATGAGCTTGCTCTATGATATATTTTTTTATATATAACATAATATACAAATTAAATTATATTAGATATTCTAATATAAATAAATCTTCATACAAATTTTAATTATCTTTCATTGTTTGATTATTAAAAATTAAATTATAAAAGTAATTCTAGAAAAAAAAAAATAATTTCAGAACTTTTGTTTTTTTCAGTGTTTTTGTTAGTTTAAAGATGTTTTTTTTTCTCTCTCTATCTACAAATTAATAACATTTTACAAATTTTATAATTTGTATTTAAATGATCATAATAGTGAAGATAATTTTAATACAAAACTGGACTATAAAATTAAATAACTATTTATTATTATAATTAATTTAGATTTAGCTTGCTAATCTAATCAAATCTAACTGATATAAGTTATCATTATTATCAGTTTGCTCCTTAAATTTTTTAAAATTAGAATCACTGTTATAATTTTGTTATATAGTTTCTACACTATATTAATTCATATGAGCTTGCTCTATGATATATTTTTTTATATATAACATAATATACAAATTAAATTATATTAGATATTCTAATATAAATAAATCTTCATACAAATTTTAATTATCTTTCATTGTTTGATTATTAAAAATTAAATTATAAAAGTAATTCTAGAAAAAAAAAAATAATTTCAGAACTTTTGTTTTTTTCAGTGTTTTTGTTAGTTTAAAGATGTTTTTTTTTCTCTCTCTATCTACAAATTAATAACATTTTACAAATTTTATAATTTGTATTTAAATGATCATAATAGTGAAGATAATTTTAATACAAAACTGGACTATAAAATTAAATAACTATTTATTATTATAATTAATTTAGATTTAGCTTGCTAATCTAATCAAATCTAACTGATATAAGTTATCATTATTATCAGTTTGCTCCTTAAATTTTTTAAAATTAGAATCACTGTTATAATTTTGTTATATAGTTTCTACACTATATTAATTCATATGAGCTTGCTCTATGATATATTTTTTTATATATAACATAATATACAAATTAAATTATATTAGATATTCTAATATAAATAAATCTTCATACAAATTTTAATTATCTTTCATTGTTTGATTATTAAAAATTAAATTATAAAAGTAATTCTAGAAAAAAAAAAAATAATTTCAGAACTTTTGTTTTTTTCAGTGTTTTTGTTAGTTTAAAGATGTTTTTTTTTCTCTCTCTATCTACAAATTAATAACATTTTACAAATTTTATAATTTGTATTTAAATGATCATAATAGTGAAGATAATTTTAATACAAAACTGGACTATAAAATTAAATAACTATTTATTATTATAATTAATTTAGATTTAGCTTGCTAATCTAATCAAATCTAACTGATATAAGTTATCATTATTATCAGTTTGCTCCTTAAATTTTTTAAAATTAGAATCACTGTTATAATTTTGTTATATAGTTTCTACACTATATTAATTCATATGAGCTTGCTCTATGATATATTTTTTTATATATAACATAATATACAAATTAAATTATATTAGATATTCTAATATAAATAAATCTTCATACAAATTTTAATTATCTTTCATTGTTTGATTATTAAAAATTAAATTATAAAAGTAATTCTAGAAAAAAAAAAATAATTTCAGAACTTTTGTTTTTTTCAGTGTTTTTGTTAGTTTAAAGATGTTTTTTTTTCTCTCTCTATCTACAAATTAATAACATTTTACAAATTTTATAATTTGTATTTAAATGATCATAATAGTGAAGATAATTTTAATACAAAACTGGACTATAAAATTAAATAACTATTTATTATTATAATTAATTTAGATTCAGCTTGCTAATCTAATCAAATCTAACTGATATAAGTTATCATTATTATCAGTTTGCTCCTTAAATTTTTTAAAATTAGAATCACTGTTATAATTTTGTTATATAGTTTCTACACTATATTAATTCATATGAGCTTGCTCTATGATATATTTTTTTATATATAACATAATATACAAATTAAATTATATTAGATATTCTAATATAAATAAATCTTCATACAAATTTTAATTATCTTTCATTGTTTGATTATTAAAAATTAAATTATAAAAGTAATTCTAGAAAAAAAAAAATAATTTCAGAACTTTTGTTTTTTTCAGTGTTTTTGTTAGTTTAAAGATGTTTTTTTTTCTCTCTCTATCTACAAATTAATAACATTTTACAAATTTTATAATTTGTATTTAAATGATCATAATAGTGAAGATAATTTTAATACAAAACTGGACTATAAAATTAAATAACTATTTATTATTATAATTAATTTAGATTTAGCTTGCTAATCTAATCAAATCTAACTGATATAAGTTATCATTATTATCAGTTTGCTCCTTAAATTTTTTAAAATTAGAATCACTGTTATAATTTTGTTATATAGTTTCTACACTATATTAATTCATATGAGCTTGCTCTATGATATATTTTTTTATATATAACATAATATACAAATTAAATTATATTAGATATTCTAATATAAATAAATCTTCATACAAATTTTAATTATCTTTCATTGTTTGATTATTAAAAATTAAATTATAAAAGTAATTCTAGAAAAAAAAAAAATAATTTCAGAACTTTTGTTTTTTTCAGTGTTTTTGTTAGTTTAAAGATGTTTTTTTTTCTCTCTCTATCTACAAATTAATAACATTTTACAAATTTTATAATTTGTATTTAAATGATCATAATAGTGAAGATAATTTTAATACAAAACTGGACTATAAAATTAAATAACTATTTATTATTATAATATATATATATATATATATATATAATATACTAATGCAAGATAGACTTACGACAGGTGTCTTTTATCAAAATATGGCCAGCTTTCAATTCATAGGTTCTTTCTTTCTCAATTTCTCACTTAAATATACAGTCTACTCTCGTTATAACGCCACCATCCGGATTTTGCAAAAAAGCGGCGTAAGGCGAGGGTGGCGTTGTATCGAACACGTTTAAAATGTGAAATTTAAAGATTCAATAAATTATTTATAACAATTAATAATAACAATTTATATTTAAGTCAATATATAGAATGCAAAACCGGCATTAATTGATTAATATGATAAATAGAAAGCATTAACTTATAATTTATTCATAAAAAAATAATTACATTTTCTTGAAGAAGTCTGTGATCACAACTTGTGTTTTCTCTCCCTCACTTATGCCATAGACACGGTGTAACAAATCCGCAGATAGATTGACGTCGTCAGATGTTGCTCTCTTGGAGTGCTCAAGAAACAACAATAGTGATACTGATACTAGACTCTTGTGTGTGGAATGGGTATTTAGATTAACTATGGACAAAAGCTTTGAGGACAGTACAATTTTACATACAATTATAAATATATAATACTAGACGAATGACCCGGGCAACGCCCGGGTTTACACGATTAAATGTATTATTCAAACACATAAAACATAGCAAAATAAAACAGCAAATATAGCAAGAGCAGTTATTTTAAACGGCGAATTATATCAGTTATAGCAAAAAATGAAAATATATATGTAAATATGTGAAATAGTATAAATTAGAAAACTTGTAAATATAGTTAAGGACTTGCATTTTTTGTAATTAAGAAAAAGCTTCTCGTCTAGAACGCTAAGGCGACCTGCCAGCGGCGCGCGCCCGTTGCCTGCCGGCGAGCACGTGACTTCCCTGTGCGCGCGCATGGCTTTCGGCGAGGCCTGTTCCACGCGACTGCCCCCCAATGCGCGCGCACAGGGAAGTCACGTGCTCGCCGGCAGCCAACGGGCGCGCGCCGCCGGCAGGTCGCCAGAGCGTTCTAGAGGGCGCTGCTCGTGAGCTAAGTCAATAATTTGAATATATAGTTTTAATAATTGATTAATATATTTTTTAAAATAGCCTATCGTCATCCCCGTTATTTTTTACCTATGTATGGAAATTTTGGCTTGAATTAGTGAACTACTGCGAATTTGTATACCGGACATACAAACCAACAAACAAACATACAAACATTCATTTTTATATATATAGATTTCCATCGCAGTAAGGGCAATAAAAATTGTTTAACTTTCAAAAGAATCATACGCTTCTATAATAGTTTCCAATTTTCATAACAGATGGCGCGCAAATGCTTTTTATGTAATAAGGTGCTTTCATTGGATGGCTCAGAATCTTGAATTCCAAGTTAAATGTTTTTTTTTTTTCTCGTTTTTCACCAGTTTTTAGAATTATTTTATTCGATCGTTAATATGACCTTATCACACACATAGACTTCTGAATATTTAATTTCATATTTTCCATCTGATTTTGTTTTCAAATGAATCATAAATTGCGTAAAACAGATGGCGCGTTAATTCATAATGTTCATATTAAGTCTAAATGAACTTTACTTGTTGTTTGCGGAAGAGCAGCGCTAGAAGCATGTTTAGGAATTTATAAATATTTGTATTTCTACTGTACTTAAGCGGGATGGTAGATTAAACTGACAAAACCGCCAAGTAGATTCACAAATGATGAACCAGGCCCTCCCATCATTTTTATCATTGCTGTAAATATACTAGAAATTTAGTTGTTTTTAAAATGATCATAGGCATCATAAATAGTTGAAATTTCCTACAAATGAATATATTGTATTATTTTAGGTCCATACGATTTGTTAATTTGTTCCTTGATATGATTTGAGAAGTTTATGAATAGAAACATTTCTAGGCGAAGCTGACCTAAAATATATAAAGGCCCCTCCTCTCTCTCCCGTCAACATAGATACAATAACTTTGCTATATATCTATTAACCATTTTATTCAATCTAGCAGACTCTGGTGGAGGTCAATGCCACAATAACATCTTTGTAAAATTCAGAATGTCCCCAGGAGACCATGGTTTGGTTTATGGCTCTCGGCAGTCTAGGGAGAGCTTTGATTTCATGTTATCCGCAAGGGATGCGTAGAATTTATCCAAAGAGTTATTCAGCGCTCTCAAAGTGGTTAGTTAATTCTATGGGTGAGATATATATGTAAATTTGTCACTTAACCGAGAGAGAGAGAGTCTGCAAGGTTGATGAGGCATTCAATCAATAGAGGCATAGTTTTGGCGTCTATTTTGATGCAAAAATGCGACGTTTATTTTTTGCTAAATTTAGTATATGATTGAGGGTCACCCAGAGTTCGAAAATGGCACTGAATTTAATGAAACCTTTCAACGTCATATAATCAAGGAAGGGCATGGTACATCAGTGGGGAATCCTCCCATCGGTTTAGCCAGTTCAAGCTCCAGACCTTCAACTATTGTTATAGATGGATTCTATCATAGTTTGATTTTGTTGAAGAATACTGGATATATTTTGGGGCTAAGCTGATAATGTTATTTTCTTTTCTTTTTAAAGGTATAATTGTTTCTGTAACTCTATTTATGTGATTAATTGGTGTTTATTGATTTTTTTTTCAGCAAGGATGGTTTATAGCATTTAATGTAATCATTTTATCTCATTCAAAGTCCATGCATCACCAGACCAGGTCATGAATATTTTCGCAAAGGGTTTCCACGCCACCCAGGAGGTACCTGCTCAGCGCGTTAGCCTTTATTTATAGTGGCGCTTCGCCTCCGTAGAAGCCCTATTCCACTCTTCTGGCACAACCAGAGCATCCAACTCGCTCTCGGCCGAGCTGATGGTCCAGGCCCTGCCAGGAACTGGTCTGCCGATGCTATGGACTCCGTCTCAAAGATCAATGAGTCGGGGGAGAGGAAGACAAAGCCTCAATATCTGAGGAAACAAGTAAATTCGGACAGAGTCTCAAAGCAGACCCGCCTCCACCTCAATTCCCAACCGACTGGCCCATTGTTGGACCGTTGGAAACGAAATTTTTATAGCGTCCTAAAAATTCAATATATTAATATTTATATGAAATAAAAAATAATATGTACCTTTTTAAATTATATATTATCTGTTTGAGATATATTTAAAATAATCTCCATCATTTTGAATTCAATATGAAATAGAATTTGGAACAATAAGATTATGACTAAATTTTTTATTTCAATAACCTCAAAAATAATAAAAGATATATTATTCAAACATTTGTTATTTATATAAAATGCTTTGAAGCTTCGAATATGTATATTTTAAAATATATAAAATGATGAAATGCGAAAAAAAAAAGATCAAATTCAGACGTTTGCTCTCTCATTTGCATTATCAAATATCAGTTGTCTTTCATACTTCACTATGAATATGCCTTATAGAGGAATACAAGTAAAATTTACTATCTATTCTCGATTTGAGACTGAGCTATGGGACTCGAAATTTCTGTTCCTAAACACAGTTAGGTCTTATTCCAATGATCACCATAATCCTCATATCGCTGATATACACTGGTCCGCAAAATTTCCCTTTTCCTGCTTGTGCCTGGGAGATACACAGTCGCTTCATCCTTTGCTAACGTCAACACAACAACCTTATTGTCGTATCATGAGTTCCCAAAAGTGTAAACTGGAGTCGATCACCAATGAAAAGAAGGAGATATGCCAGTTGGCAAGAATGTCGAAGAATGAGATTCGAGAGCGTTTCTCACTTCCACGAACAACTGTCCGTGATATTCTCACTCAGGCTGAGAAGTGGGAAAATTATACTGTTGGTTCTTCAAAGAGACAAAGAGTCGGGAAATTTAGTGACTTGGAAGACGCTCTCTTCAACTGGTTTACCCAAAAGCGTGCCAATAATATTATTATTACTGCAAAGGAACAACATATTTTTTCATTTATCTCAAATTTTATTGAACATATATCAATGAAATTTTATAGACAAATTTATTATTCCGTTATTGATTAGAATACCCGAAATCAAAGAATTCTAACCCGTATTTTATGCAAATTAGCCGGTCAAGCAATGATCTTCTTGCTGTCAGTGCATAAATATCTTGGATATTGTTGTTAATATGGGGTGTGATCGCCTTTAACTGATAAACAGGCTCTACATCGGTGACCCATACTAAGAATTAGGGAGTGTATCAGCTCCTGTGGAATCAACGCCCACTCTTGTGTTAAGGCTGTTTCTAGCTCATGAGTGTTTCTAGGAGGGGGTTGGAGGGATGAGATCCGCCGTCTTAGGTTGTCCCATACATGCTCAATGGGATTTAGGTCTGGGGATCGAGCTGGCCAATTCATCCAAGCAATTGCATGGTTTTGGAGAAAAGTGTTGACCACACCAGCCCTATGTGGACGGGCATTATCATACATTAGAAGAACATTTTCTCCCAATTTCCAATGCTTGAGGCATCACATATGCTGCCAAGATCTCGTCCCGATACCTCTGTCCAGTCAGGATTCCTTGCCGAAAAATATGGAGTGCTATGCGACCGCCCAAGAAGATTCCAGCCCAGACCATAAAACCTTGGCTTCTGTAGGGATCCCTTTCAACCATATTCCAGTAGAGTTGCAGCACAGTAGAACAGTGATTCGTTGCTTCATCCTTTCGACACCACGGCAGTTTTCATCTTTGTGAGCAAGTGTTCGGTCAGGAATGAGCTGAAAAAATAATCCTGTTTCGTCTGCATTGTATATGTTGATTGGGTCATATCCGGAGTTGGCCAGCATACTGTTCAAATTTGTAAGGTGTTCATCAATGATAGCTGGAGAAATCGATGCGCCTTCCCCACAGAGCCGTCGTTGCGAAATATGGAATCTCCCTTTAAATCGCTGCAGCCACCCACTGCTGTACGTGAAATTTTCTGGTACGTCCAACTGCTCGCCAAGTTTTTTTGCCTTTTCTCTTAGGAGGTCATCAGTAATAATAATATTATTGGCACGCTTTTGGGTAAACCAGTTGAAGAGAGCGTCTTCCAAGTCACTAAATTTCCCGACTCTTTGTCTCTTTGAAGAACCTGTTGTAGATAAACGATAAAAATAACTTTGACTTGTGCTTAATTAATAGGTAGAAAATCTTTCTTTTGATAAATAATCTTTAAGATAATAAACCTAGTGATAATAAAACTTATAGATAAAAAACTTGTTGGTAATCAAACTTATAGATAAAAAAACGTGTTGGTATTCAAACTTTTAGATAAAAAAACTTGGATGTAATAAAACTTATCGGTAAATAAAAACACTATTTATAAACATTTTGGTAGTAAAACTTGCTTAAATATATGTTCAAAATAGTGTACTTAACTTGGATAATTTAAGATTGACATTGGATTAAATTTAGGTACTTTAATTAAAACATAAGGATTAAATATGAAAATGTTTGACGCGCGTTTAAATGGCGTCGCTTATTCTTCTTGGTAAAAGTTCTTTCTGCTTTCTTTTTTCGCCGCGCATGCGCACCACCTCTGATTCTGCGTCACCAACTCCGGAGGCGTACCGCTTCTCACCGGCGGTGGCGCCGCCAGGGGAGCTTAGCTAGATTTGGTCAATCTAACCTCTCCAGAACCAACAGTATAATTTTCCCACTTCTCTGCCTGAGTGAGAATATCACGGACAGTTGTTCGTGGAAGTGAGAAACGCTCTCCAATCTCATTCTTCGACATTCTTGCCAACTGGCATATCTCCTTCTTTTCAATGGTGATCGACTCCAGTTTACACTTTTGGGAACTCATGATACGACAATAAGGTTGTTGTGTTGACGTTAGCAAAGGATAAAGCGACTGTGTATCTCCCAGGCACAAGCAGGAAAAGGATCTGCTGGCTGTTCACACAATCTGTTGTGTCAACAGCAGGCAAAGTCCGGTGCCGCTGGCGAAAAAAAAAAGACAGGAAAGGGGAAGTGGGGGATGAGGGACGTTGTGAGCGGCGCTATAACGAGTGGTTTTTGCTACTTGGGATACTAAAAATCAGCGGCGGAAGGCGAACAGCGAGGGAGTGGCGTTATATCGAGAAAAATACATTGATGTCGATTGGGACAAAACGAAAAAGCGGCGTAAGGCGAGGGTGGCGTTATATCGAGTGGCGTTATAACGAGAGTAGACTGTACTTATTTTTGAAGATAATTTTTTGGTTGCAAGTTTGTTCAGAAATATATATGGCTACGTCTCAACCAATTTGTTATTTAGTTCCCGACATTTCAATGACTCGATGACACTCTCCTCAGTGGAATAATTTCCCAGCGAGTCTCTGAAACGTCAGGAGTAAATTATAAAATTGGTTGATGTAGCCTTAGTGTAAGCAGGTATAGGAAATGACCTTAGGAAGAACCTGGGTCTTGAAATCTGATCATGTTTTAATAAAAGACACAGTTGTTGCTATATATTGAGGCGAAATATTATAATTATAACTTACAACTATCTCAAAACTACATTTGTAAAATTCTTCAAGTATAGTTCGAGTTCAAATTTTGAGGAATTTCTCAGTGTGTAAATAAATCATCACACATTAGTTCTAAGATTGTAATAGCTGTAAATAACCGTTCACATGGTATGAGTGTAATGTAGGTGAAAATGCAATAAAAAGAGGTTGTTTACGGTTGCTGTCAATGTTGGGGTCAGGCAATCCAACATCACAGCATTATATCGCATAAGCTTTCGTCGCCAGCTTTGATTCCTTCTTCGAAATTAAATCTGGCGATTCCTCTTCTCTTGTCTTCTAGCGAGTCTCTCCGTGTCATCCACCAGTGATAAGGGAAACTACTAGAGGAGGGGAGTTCCACGGACTATGGCGGGTGAGCTGTCTGCAGTGTAGCACTGCAGAGATGAACGGAGTAGGGTGAACTACGGGAAGAAGCGGCGTTGCCGCAAAGGACCCGGCGGAACACGCAACAATAGAATTATATAAACAATCAGATATTTGAAACTATTTTAGACGCGTATGATTCTTTTTTTTTAATTAAACAATCATCTACTGTGCCCGTAACCAACAAATTATCTTTAAAAATAGGTATATTTAGTTGAGGACCTTAAAAAGAAATTGATGAATTGAAAGCTGGCCATATTTTGATAAAAGACACCTGTCGTCATTATATTAATATGGAATTTTATCGATCGATCTGGTGGATTAAATTACCGAAATTGCTGGGAAGGTCCATCACTATGAACAATGACTTCCTAATATTCTTTGTTTTTAATAGTCCGTTCAACAATTATATATAAATTAGTACTTTATATTTATATAAAACTCGAATCGTAATGAAAAATTAATGGGAGGGCCTGGTTTATCAGTGGTGAACCCTCCCAGCGATTTCGTCAGTTTAATCTACCAATTTATCATTGCAGTAAGGACAGTAGAAAATTGTTTAATTTTAAAAAGAACAATACGCGTCTAGAATAGTTTCAATTTCTTATAACAGATGGCGCGCTAATATATCATGTTTTAATCAGATATGTACAATGTGTTACACAGACATTTGTAAATGTTGCGACAGACCTAGCAGAATCCCACGGCACATAAGTTACGGAGGAACGCTGGTGTATTTAAACAAGTTGTCCTTGCCTCTATTTTATCTCTTGTAAACAAAAGCGTGGAAACAAAGAATAAAAAAACAAATATGGAAATATAATCATCAAAAAAGGTATTACTAAATAAAGTATTATGTATTTGCATAATCACACTAGGTATGTAAATGACGAACTGCGCTAGATTACAGCGCCGCCTAGTGGTCAGGTAAGGAATTAATGTTGACGCATTAGCTCCCAGTAAAGCAGTGAACGGCGTTTATTTGTCATTACTTCTATACCGAGATTTAGATATACTGCGCTCAATATCTTCAGAGATGTATTCTGTGTATTTAAACGGGGTGTTTAGCAATTAGCCACGTCTGCGTACAATGCTGTAAACGTTAATCATCTGCACCATTTATTTTTATATATATATGCAAAATAGAGAACCTATAAATAATGTTTATATGTGGATTTGGTTTAACACTTTTTCGTTTCATTCTGGGTCTATGCTTTGTATCTAAATTTGCGCTTATTTTCGTAATCAAGTAGAATCCACAGTCCTGAGATACTTCATCTGAGAGAACTCTCTGTTTGGTCTCATGGATGACTCACAAAGACTCAGTAATTTTCTGAATAGTTTTTCTTTTATAATACAATATAATGCGGCCTATGATTGTAGAACGACATTTGAAAATATCCCGCATGTGTTTATTTTGAACGAAAAACCGAAATTTATTTTAAGGTGAAATAACGATTATTTCTAACCTTAGGGATAAAGTATGAAAGGATAAATTGTGAAGAGTAATGATAAACGGAAAAATAAAAGTGTCCAGGGATGGGAATTTCTTTCTTTCTTATTATCTTTTCTTTTACTTATCCCAA
>CP092877.1:62893465-62917409 GCA_030710605.1 Cordylochernes scorpioides | reverse complement strand
AGTTTAAAAAAGGAGACTCTTCATGACTTGGCTTGACATGACAGTCTATGATACGAGATCACCTACAGGAGAAACTGAATTTCCCCATGTTATAGGCTCTCTTGGGAGACTACCATATAGTGATAATGATAAATAATTATTGTTCTGTTCGTTGATCCGTCTAGTGGTAACATATATTCACTCTGAATTTATTCCTAAACCATATAATCTATGTATAGATTTATTCCTCTGGAGTCATTGGGTGTATGTAAGATTCATGCGCCATATACACTCATGGAGACAAAACAAGTCTTCATATAAATAGTTTAAGTTACAAGGTGAAAACCGCTGTTTATTTATTTTCACTCGCTGTTGTGTTATATGGGGAAGCCACATTGATGGAAATGATCACTATTTAAGATTTGTTATTTAATTTAAGGAACTTAAGGAGTTTTATAATACAATATAATGCGGCTTATGATTGTAGAACGACATTTGAAAATTATCCCGCATGTGTTTCTTATGAACGAAAAATCGAAATTTATTTTAAGGAGAAATAACGATTATTTCTTAACCTTAGGGATGAAGTATGAAAGGATGAATTGTGAAGAGTAATGATAAACGGAAAAATAAAGTTTCCCATCCCTGGACACTTTTATTTTTCCGTTCATCATTACCCTTCACAATTCATCCTTTCATACTTCATCCCTAAGGATAGAAATAGTCGTTATTCCTCCTTAAAATAAACTTCGAATTTTCGTTCAAAAGAAACACATGGGGATAATTTTCAAATGTCGTTTTAAGGAGTTTTATTTAAGGAACATCTCAATGTAAGATTCAATAATCACGGATCATCAAAAACCGACAGCTCACACCACCAGAATCCATTTTGACACCAGAGAATACCGCCAAATCTATAATCTTGTGGATTTCATTATCTAATCGGCATAAACTTGGAATTCCATCAGCAGATCCATGTGTTTACAAACTGTGCGAGGAGCCATCTGAACATATGCTATTGTGTGTGAATATGTAAATATTAATTCTATATTTACCAACTTATATGTAATGTAGATCAACACCTTGTGAGGGTGTTCTCACGAAAATAAACATTTATAATCTTGTGGTCTCAATACACACAATTCGGTATGTTGGGATTATGGCGTCGATGTACAAGCCAATAGGGAGAGCAGGAAGTAGAAGTTATGCAAATTCTCACCTCACACCGCACCAGCTCCAGGATGCTGCGCACATAGCTGATGGAAGCCCCGTTCAAGGCGTGTTGCAGGAAGTTGAAGTTACACACGGCCTCCTCCTTCAGTTTCTGAACGTCTCCTGAAACCAGCAGCAGATAACTTTTAGAAAACTCTACCAGATGAACTGATCAGTAAAAATTGATAAAAATTTGTACCTGGATATACAGTGGTACCTCGACATACGAGCGCCCCAACATACGAGTTTTTCGAGATACGAGCCGACGAGCAAGTGATTTTTTGCTTTGAGTTACGAGCGAAATTCGAGATACGAGTTCGGTTCGGTAGTGTTGAAGATATTAATCTGTGATTTTAAATGGGAATTTTGTATGGGGATATTTGCTTCGAGATACGAGTAATTCAAGATACGAGCAAGGTTGCGGAACGAATCAAACTCGTATGTCGAGGTACCAATGTATATTTAAAAGACATAGGAGAATATATTTATACTTGAATAATACAAGTATAGAGTTGGTGTGTCTCCAGTATTATGCGCTTTGGGCTGTGTTACTCTAGATGTCAGATGATTGGAGAGTGGGAGTGTCTCCAGTATTATGCGCTTTGGGTTGTAGTATTGTAGATGTCAGCTGATTTGAGAGTGGAATCAGTGGAAAATGTATAGAGTTTTTGTGTCTCCAGCATTATGCGCTTTGTGGGTTATAATATTGTAGATATCAAATGATTGGAAAGTGAGATTAGTGGAAAATAGCCTGTGGATGTATCTATAAATAAAAGGATATAAAATTAAGACATATCAGACACACCAGCCCGACGTTACAAACACAGGGACTCACCAGTCCGTAGAAGATGGACCCACAGTTCGTCCATCTCTCGTAGCATGTCGATCCAGTGCTCGCCCTTCTTGGGCGCCACAGGTCCGTCCATGGTGGGCGCCTGGGACAGAACACACCCACTTTGGAACATTGTTCGTCACACATTCCACCATTTCGAAAAAACTGTCCGGAACATGATACCTGTAAGAACAAAGCCGTAAGAGAAAGCCATAGCAGAGAAACTGTTGCGAAATGTAAATATACTTAGTAATCTTAGGAACATATACTTTCACAACAGAAAGTCATAGAAAAGAAGCTTTTGTGAAATATAAAATATCTCTTAGCAATCTTTTTAAGAACTAATCCACAACAGAAAGCATCAGCAAAGAAACTGTTGTGGAATACCCTCACGGACAAAACTTAAGAAAGTTGAAAGTCTTTGATATCGCCGGTCCTCTGCTTTTTTTTTAAGGAGACAGAGTCGATTTTGTTCACACTTGTTATCTAGCGTGTTCACAATAAAGGTCACTGTATCAAATAACTTTCAGAGTTATTGTCTGAATCCCGATATACATGCTAAAAATACAACTTCTTTAAGTTTTGTCCATGAGTGTATAAAGATACCTTAGCAATCTTAATAACAAAACCATAACGGAAAGCCATATAACAAAGAAACTGCTGTGAAAATAACAATTTCAATATAAATAAACCAACGTTTATAAACTGAGAATATTTTTAAAAATATATTTGTAACCATTGGACGTTTGTGTCTAAAGAAGGTAAAACGGGAAAGAATCAGACAGCAAGCATGTCGAGCTCAGTCAATTAACCCGCGATTTGATCCTTCCACTTAATGCTCAATTAATTAGGTTATTAATTTAATTAGCTGACACGTCGCCTTTTGAAATTTTAAAGAATATTTATTAAAAAATCTGAAAGAGGCCATCAGATTTTATTTGACACCTTATAAGCTTAAAATCTTTTTAAAATATTAAATAACAATTTATAGGTTGGTGAGTCTTTGTAGAAATTTAAACAATAGTTATGCCATATATCAAATTTATTGCTTTCAGTTCTTGCAAGAGTTATAGCCGTTTTTATTTTTGTAAACGTAATTTCTAAATAATTCAAAGTTTATATTTATTTTGGGTATTTTCATCAAATTGAATTTTTCGTTATCTTTTAGAGCATAGTTCCACTATAACTAACTCCTTATAAAATACACTTAAAAATATCAAATTATTTCCTTTATACAAGGTGTGTCCAATAAATGATGAGACTGGTCAAAAATAAAGAAAAAATAGAATGATTAAAAAATATTTTATTAGTATTTTTCAAAATAGTCCCCTCCCGCATCTATACTTATTTCCATCTCTTCTCCCATGATTTAAAACATTTAGAAAAGGCATCTTTCGGGATGTTTTTCAAGACCTTTTTCGAATCCGCTATGATGGACTCTCTAGTGTCAAATCTCCTTCCTTTTAGAGCCATTTTGAGTTTTGGAAAGAGAAAAAATCATTTGGAGCTATGTCTGGGGAATAGGGAGGTTGTTGAAGTATTTGGATGCCGTGTTTAGCCAAATAAGTCAGTACAGATGTAGCGGTGTATGGTGGTGCAATATCATGATGGATAATCCAATTTTTGGAACTCCACATTTCACTTCTTTTCAGACGAATTGATTCACGTACACGTCTCATAATGTTTAAATAAGACTCCTCATTAATTGTTTGACCTTCCTCTAGATATTCATAATGCACAATTCCCTTTATGTCAAAGAACGTGACCAATAAGACTTTGTTTTTTTTTTACTTGCAAAGTCGGGATTTCTTCGTTCTTGGTTCATCTTTTCCTTTCCACTCCATGGATTGGCGCTTTGTTTCCGGGTCATACCCGTAAACCCATGTCTCGTCTCCAGTTATTACTTTTCCTTCCAATTAGCGTTTTCTTCCACCATTTCAAGCATTTTTTGGCAACTTCAACGCGATTCTCCTTTTGTTGGATTGTGAGCATTTTAGGGACAAATTTTGAAGGTGTCTTCTTTAACTGCAAGTCTTCTTCAATTATCGATCTAACTAATGATTTTGATATCCCTCTTTCTTCCTCAATGTCCCGTAACCCTATTCTTGGATTTTATTTTATCAAATTTGAAATTTGGCTCACCTTTTCAGGGTTCCTGTGCAGAATTGGACGTCCAACAAGCTTCTCATCTTTCACCGATTCCATTCTATTTTTAAATCGTGAAAACCATCTAAATGTGGTGGGCTTATTTACATTTTCATTTCCAAATGCCAATTTCAACAAATCTAAAGTTTCTGAAGCCGATTTCTCAATTTGGAAGCAAAATTTAATACAAATTCGTTGTTCGAATTTTCTATCCATTACAAATTAGAAGTTGTTATGCAAGGCGTTCTTTTTACAAGATTACAATTTATCGACTGCGCGGGCAATCACGTGATGTGATATACCGCAGTGTAGCTGAAGCTTTCTATTTTTTAATTGACTTTAAAAAAAATTATCATTTCATTTTTTTCTTTGTTTTTGACCGGTCTCATTATTTATTGGACACACCTTGTAAATTATTTATAAAATGTAAGTTTTATGTGTTCTTACTGTACAAAAAGCTTAGGTCCATAGCTCGCTTAAATGTCTCAACTAAGATTTACTCTTCAGTTTCTCGGATAAATTCAATACAGCCTTAATATAATATTAGAGCGTTCTGGTAGATTAAACTGGCGAAACCACTGGGAGGATCCCCCACTGATGAGTCAGGGACTCACAATACTTTTTACATTTCAGAAAGAAGACTAGAGGAAATTATTTTATTTTGTGAAAAGAAAATTTCGCGGAATTAAAAAAAATCCTTAACAGATGGCCTGTTATGTTTTCGTATCTTTATTTCAAAGTTCTATATGGATCATATCTTCCACGTGACATTTAGGCAGTAAGAATGAAGCTAGTTGTGGACTCTATAAGTTCACACAAATGTGTAAACATACACATATTGAAAATTCACATACACTCATGAACAAAACTTAAGGACGTGGAAAGTCTTAGATATCACCGGTCGTCTGTTATTTTAAAGGAGACAGAGGCAATTTTGCTCACACTTGGTATCTCGTGTATCTTCAATAAAGGTCACTGTAATATCTTTCAGAGTTATTGTCTGAATTCCTGATATACATGCTAAAAGGTACAACTTCCTCAAGTTTTGTCCATTAGTGTAAATACAACACGTGTACAGTAGTACAGATAAACATGCACTCACAGACATCAATACTACATCTACTCCCACCTATTAAACAAATGTAATGGATATAAAACAAACATCAGCTCCCCGAACAAAAACTCCAAGTTCTGAAAGTTCTAATAGAAGTTTTTAAGACAATTTAGAGAGCAGAGGAAACAATCTGATTCCATTTTCGTAAGAGGAGAAAGAAAAGTCACAAAAAATCTAATATTTGTTCATGAGATTTAGTTTAAAAAACTTTTTTTTTTCAAACTTGAAATTATCACTTTGTGTGTTCACTAAAATGTATTTATTTTATAGATTGAAAGGATTTATTTGTCTTAATATATTCTCTTTAAAGATATATTACAAGAGGGGGCGTCCAAAACTTTCTATGGACATTCAGCAATTACTAACACAACATAAGCATAAACTACCTGGCCTACAAGATACTGAAAATTTGCATAAGGATTTAGAAATTTGCTATTTGAAACATCTATATCTGTTACGATGCACAATATATAATTGTTCGAATAAAAGACACAAATCGATATTTGCGGAAGAGCGATTGCTCGAAGCATATTACGGAGGGTGTTTCCTTTCAAATGAAACGATTTCAAACGTCCGTTAGAACTTTATTTTTCGAACGTGAATTTTTTTCATGTGTTCTATGTGCTTCCCCCTTCTTCTTGGCTATCTCCCTGCATCGGACTTTCCAAGCTGCGAACACTTCCTTGACTTTGGAGAGCGAAACATTCGACCACTCCTCTTGTGCGGCTTTCCAAAGAAGGAAACAGTTATAGCGTCATAGTGAAAAAGCTAAAAGCAGAAGGACTAGATGTTGGCAAAGCTACAATATGTAGGGTAGTAAATGGCATCGGAAAGAAAAGGGAAGCTGAATCCAATGGGCAAAAATTTCAAGTCGATCGACCACGTCCGGTGCGGACCCCCGCCACGGTTTCCAAGGTAAAGCGGCTAGCAACTACTGAAAATCCACCATCTCAGCGCCAACTTTCCAGAATGTGTGGAACATCGCTAAAAACGATAAATAACATCATTCACAAAGATTTGGAACTGGATACCCGACGAAAAGGCAAGGTTCACAAGCTCACTCCTTTCCACATGAAAAACCGTGCAACGAATGCCCGGAAGCTCTACGAGGAACACCTGGCCGGTTCCAGATCGGAATAAACTGCAACATTGGACGAAGCATGGATGTATGTGACGTATTGCAATGGAATCCGGAAGATCTGTTACATCAAAAGAGGCAATCAGGTCCCGGATAATTGGGTTCACCAATGCTCCGAAACTTTTCCTAAAGGTTTCATGGTTGTCGGGGTAATGACTGGCCGTGGAGTCCTTCCGCTCATAAAGGTTCCATCGAAGGTGAAGGTGAACTCAGAATTCTATATAGAATGCGTTCTGAAACCTGTCATCGAACAACTGAAGGACCTTTACCCAGGGGAAATGGACAAAGTGTTCCTTCATCACGACAAAGCCTCTTCCCATACCTCCAACAAAACCCAACAGTTCCTACAAGAAATGAAGGACACCCTAGGCCTAAATTTTATCAGGAACTCGGACATTCCAGTGAAGTCTCCCGACGCCAGCCCACTGGATTTTTACGGGTTCGGTATGTTGAAACAACGGCTCTTCAACCGACGTCCCAAAACTGAGGCCGGACTTTGGAAAGCCGCACAAGAGGAGTGGTCGAATGTTTCGCTCTCCAAAGTCAAGGAAGTGTTCGCAGCTTGGAAAGTCCGATGCAGGGAGATAGCCAAGAAGAAGGGGAAGCACTTAGAACACATGAAAAAAAATTCACGTTCGAAAAATAAAGTTCTAACGGACGTTTGAAATCGTTTCATTTGAAAGGAAACACCCTCTGTATATATTTATAATTATATGTAATTTTGCTGTCCTAAAAGCTTATGTCCATAGTTCATCTAAAATACCCATTCGAAGAGTCAAGCATCAGTATCACTATAAAAGGAAGTTCCAAAATGCAATATAACAGCGGTATGGTAGATTAAACTGGCGAAACCGCTGGGAGAGTTCACCACTGATGAGCCAGGCCCTCCCTTTAATTTTTCCATTGCAGTAAGGGCAGTAGAAATTGTTTAATTTTAAAAAGAATATTACGCCTCTAAAATAGTTTCGTAATTTGATAATCTATATCTATATTTAAAAGTAAAGAAGACATATCCTGACCAGGAGCACATGTGATTTTTATATGGCAGAGCGCCATCTAGTGGAACAGAAATCAACTAAACACTGATTTAGCCTGTTCCCTGATATTTGACCAAAACAATTTTTTTGATAAATCAAGAAAAGCCATTCATGAACGCGTTTCGGGCTGTTGGCGCTCGTCAGCGTGGAGTATGTAAATATTCATATTTATACGATGCATTAGCGCGCCATCTGTTATAAGAAATTTTAACTATTTTTGACGCGTATGATTCTTTTTTTAAATAAATCAATTTTCTACTGCCCTTACTGCAATGATAAAATAATGGGAGGGCCTGGGAGGGTTCACCACTGATGAACCAGGCCCTTCCATTATTTTATCATTGCAGTAAGGGTAGTCAAAAATTGATTTATTTAAAAAAAGAATCATACGCGTCAAAAATTAGTTCAAATTTTTATATCGACATTTAACGAAAACACGCACATACAGCAATTGGATTCTTTTATTAAACTTTCGTTCATATAAAATGCAATCTTTTAAACACCTGATTCTTCATTAGACCTTACTACACATAATCCAATTTATACCATGACCTCTCTATATATACATCTATAGTAATTTGCATGTTAGAGAATAAATTAGTATAGAAGAGAGTATATATATATGTGTGGTAATATATATTTCAATCTATAATTGATATTCATATATAACATAATTATAGTGTAACAGCCCCAATATGTAAATACAATCCAACTCGCCAGTTTGGCCATCATGTAATACAAAACGGAATAATAAAGTTTGATTGAGAGTCCGCCCAGACAGGACAAAAGATTCTCCGATTATACAGTCGGACCGACAAACAGTCGGATATCAAACAGTTTCTCTCTGGTTCTCATGTAGATCAGACCCTCCTGGACCGGCGCTAGCTTCTCTCTGAGATGACATCCAACCTGCTTCGTCCTTTTGTGCTATCCATTGACGCCTGAAACCACTCTGACAATTGTGGCCACCACGACTGCATCTAGCCTCCTACCACGACAATCACGAGACAGGAAAACTCACCACATGCATAGTAATTATTGTAGATAGGGCTTTGTATAATGAAATGCCTGTTGAATAGAGGCTAGTGCTCGGGGAAACTTACGCCACATAATGTGGAGCTAAGTTAATTGTTGACTTAAATACGTTGTTGTACCTTGAAAAAGGTTGGCATTCAGCCAACTGAAATATTGGTAAATAAATTATTTTCTAATCCAATATACGCCTTTTGATTAGTTAGATATATGTATATATGTCTTAAATAGTGAGCTAGATATGAGAGATTAAATAATTACATAGTTGGGATCAATTTACTCTTATTAAACGACTATTATTTTCTTATAAAATTGTAATTTGTACTGTAAACTTGTATCTTTGTCTGAATAAGGAAAAATCAGACAACAATCCCTTATCTTGAAGATAGAGTTTGCCTGGCCGGCATTCATAGTTCTTAAAAAGACACTTCAGCTAGAGAATGTTTTTATTTTCTCGACGTTTCGACAAAAAATCTTTTGTCCTCGTCTGGAAAAAATAAAAATTAAAGCATTTAGCAAGGCGTTATAAATGTACATTATAATGATATATTTATAACGCCTTGCCAAATGCGTTTTTACTTTTATTTTTTCCTTACGAGGACAAAAGAATTTTGTCGAAACGTCGAGAAAATAAAAACATTTCTAGCCAAAGTGTCTTTTATTTTTAAGAACAAGTCGTTAGTTCTTTAAATTAAAGATACCTATGCCAGTAAAAATCTTTTTATTATCTCGACGTTTAAAAAATAATTTTTAACGCCTTGCTTTCACTTTCATTTGCTTCTGACGAGGACAAAAAGATTTTTGTCGAAACGTCGAGATAATAAAAATATTTATTGGCCGAAATATCTTTAATTCTGAGAACTATTAATGTCGGCCAGGCAGCCTCTATCGTAAAGATAAACAAGTGGTTAGATGAAGGAATGAGATGTGGCACCGTACCTCTGTGGTCTCAGCGAGGAAGCCCAGATGGAAGGCGGTGGCCAGATCCCCGTGACAGCCCAGCCGTTCCTCCTCCTTATCCAGATATCTCCTGCGGACCACACGGGCCACACTTTCGTGACTCCAGTTCAGGTAGGGTCGGCCTCCTACGTAGGTCTCTCTCAGCAGCACGCCTGTCCACACAGCGCTCTTCATAACATTGTCATTTGTTGTGGGTCGATGTTATAAAAAGAACAGCCAAATAATAGATTATATAACAATGTTTATTATTGGATATAAGGATATATATTGACAATATAACAACACCCGCACACAGCTGTAAAACAAAGGCAGTCTAAAGGTATAAACAAGGAAGAAGACTGACGGTTGACCATTCCCATTGGTCAGTTCATTTTCATGCAGTGCCTCCAAGCGGCGCCCACTTCCACGCTTCTCTCATCATCATCATTCATGGAGACAAAACTTAAGGAAGCTGTACCTTTTAACATGTACAAATACTTGTATATCGGGATTAAACAACAACAAATAGCTTTTCAGAGAAGAATATAGCCACAGCAATCAATGGTTTATTTAACTCCCGACTTTTCAGTGATTTTCTGTCACTCTCCTCTCTCAGTGGAATGATTATAATTTATAAGTAGAGAACTGGGATTCAAATAATCATTGCCTTGACGAGAGTGACAGCAGGACACTGAAATGTCGGGAATTTATATAAATCATTGGTTGATGTGTTTTTTCTGAATCAACTTTCAACCAACAAATGAACTTCGGAATCAAAAATCTTTTTAAAGACCTTTTGGTCTTATACAGATTATCAGAGAAGAGATGTAAGGTACATGCAAGAATAACAATAATAGTACCAGTAATCAGAAATGCTATTTATAATGTATCACATAAAGGGAAAATGGAAAGAAAGGGCGCTTTTAGAATGAACGTATATACAAACAGTCGAGAACAGGCAGTTCTTTTTCTTAAAGAACAATAATTAGTAGAATTGACAGAAATATGCATACACTTATGTTATTTGTGATATTACCGATTTCCTTTATGTTTTTAAAGCATACAAACACGCATGTTTAGTATAAACCATCCCATAATAAACCTCCAAGACAAATTTCTGACGTCCACTGCTAGTAGCATCGATGGCACTAGATGTGGTTTCAACTTCAGGACAACATGACACCATCAAGTCTGCAGCAATAAGATTCTGGTAAAACACTGTCCACTATCAGAGAGGACTCAAGAATGATTCTCAAGTGGGAGCTAGGCCTCCTTTGCTTGTATTTTCACACGTGATGATTATTTATAAAAAACTGTTTTATTTACAAAAATGATATTAAAAATGATTATCTCAAATATTTGTCAATCTTGGAAAACTCTATTAGCAAGCGAGCAGGTTCAAGATTTGAGAGATTTCAATAACTTCTTGAGTTGACTTCTGGCGTTGACAACTTTTTATAATGAAGACCTTCTATTTCTGATATCCCTTTAAGATCTACGGCCTTTTCTAGATTTTGTCTAAGTAGGCCTTTCGAAGTATTTCTCTTAGACGAAATCTAGAAAAAGCCGTAGATCTTAAAGGGATATCAGAAAATGAAGGTCTTCATTATCAAAGTTGTTAGAAGTTATTGAAATATTCAAATCTTGAACCTGTCCCGTTTGTTAATAGAGTTTGTCTTCTTCTTTCTTATCTCCACTCAATTATATTAGGGTATCACGTTGTGACCCTTGATGGTGTCTGTTTGACAAGTTTGTTAATAATATGACTATTTACAAATTAGACATATATAACACTTTACCTTTTACAACTAGAGGATTATAAAGGGAAGATGGTACTTACTCATTTCTTCTTTGAGGCCGAGCCAGAAGGCCATGGGGAAGTCAGGCCTGCGGGAATCCTCCCCACCGGAATCTTCGGATTCGATGGAGGCCAGGAGATCGACCAGCTCGGCCTCTCGCAGGCCGTACGAGGTGCAGGCCAGAAAGGCTGCCAGACGTCGGACAGCCTCCCTGCCGTAGCGAGTCTCCAGCCCCGCCAGCAGGTCGTCGGCCAGGGAGGCCGGGTCGGCTTCCAATCCCTCCAGAGGTGGCATGGAGACCAGGTGGTCGGCGCTGGTGATCCTGGACCGGAGCAGGGCGAGCAGGGACTCCGCCTCGGAGCCCAGGGTGCACACGACGTGGACGTTGTCGGGGAGGTTCCACGGCAGCCAGCCTAGGATGGCCCCCTGTGAGCTGGGCGGGGCCTTGAGGCGGTGAACATCGTCTAGAAGGATCACCAGCAGACGGTTGGTGCCCTCCACCAGCTTGAGGATGTCCTGGAACCAGACGCTGAGCTTGCCCAGCTCGAAGCTGTAGTGGCGCGGCGTGACGTCGAGGTTGAAGGCGAGGCTGAGGTGGAGGCACAAGTTCCGCAGCAGCTCCGTGGTGTAGGCCGAGCCTGGGCTCAGTCCCACGTGGCGCACTACTCGCAGCGTGTCTCCGCCCAGCCACTCCGTGCAGTACTGGAACACCTGTCGCCACACGTCAATACTCTCCATTAGTCACTATACACGCTTGTATTTCCCTCTATATACACACCTTACACTACTCTATTACAGTTCGTTACAACGAGTTCTTTGCCGAAATCTCATTCTAAGAGGGATAAGATGACACTATAGGAGATTCAAAAAGGCATTTATGACCGGAACATGGCAAAATGAACGCAATAAGAGGTCTAGCTTTCTATACAGAGAGTCAAAAATGCCATTTATGGCCGAAACAATGGGTTAATGTTATAAGAAGGTTCAATATCCTACCAACACTTCTCTATCACACTCGGGGCTAGTAAGGGCAGTTCGAGAACAAGAGGACAAACTACCACCCTATCTACATACCTACAAGAGAGAGACGGGGAGTATAAGATAGACTATGTAGACAGACAGACAGTAAAAGATAGATAAGTTCATTTACACAACGTTTAGCTTATCAAATTAAGCACACACACACCCATTTGCATCAAATTCTTTGGTGCGACCTAAAATAAAAAAGGGCCTTTCGAAGAATCTCCTTAATCTCCATCTATTATAGACGGTGGCAGGGTGAGGGGATCTTTGAAAGTTTTGAATAGTTTAATATATATTTCTCTTTAAAATTGTCACCCACACACGCCCCCGCATGCACCAATATTTCTTTAGAAAGGGTTCATTCTCCCCCAGTCCTCTTTAGAATAAGCCTGAAGAAGAAGGACGTTGCTCGAAGATTGTCTTGACAAAATGAAAACTTCTGTGATATTTTTAAATGAATCAATAAAATACTTTTAAAAAACCATAATATATTTACTAATCTAATGAATCTTCATTAGTCAATCATCATCTGAAGCCAGGTTTCCTGACATAATTCACCATAGATTAAGGATATTCTCACAAAGCTCGATTTGTTCGTTTATTTGTTTAACAAATAATTGAGATAAATTGAAAAACTCTTATGTCTCTAATTAGACAGAAGGCTTTAAGAGAGAACATTTTACAACCAGTATATATATACACACACTCATGGACAAAACTTAAGAAAACCTTTTGAATAGCAATGTCCAATCATTGTATAGTCGCAGGTTCGTTCCTATCAAATAGTTTAACTATTTAAGGTTATTTTATAATTGAAACTCATGTGGATAAACTCAAGAAAAGGAAAGTCTTTGATATCGCCGGTCGTCTATTTCTTTTTTTTTTGAAGGAGATAGAAGCCATTTTGTTCACACTTGATTATCTCGTGTGTCTTCAATAAAGGTCACTGTAATATCTTTCAAGAGCGGTTGTCTGAATCCCGATATACATGCTAAAAGGTACAAAGGTACAACTTCTTTAAGTTTTATCCACGAGTGTACGTCACGGAACTGAATTCGTCAAAAAGGTAGACACTCTACCATTAAAGACTATTTGCTATCTTATTCTACCTATCTACTAAGTGCACTACACCATTCCCCTTTCTCTACTACAAGACTCTACACTAACAAATCTCCATAATATAATATATAACTTCATTATATAACCGTCTTTTTATTTATTCATATGGCCCCCAATCCCCTCTTTGCATAATGTATTAACTTCTGTTTATGAATATTTGATCAGGCCTAATGCTGTGTGCGGGTTTTCTATTAAACTTATTATGTATTAACTATAGTGGGAGGGAGATAGTGTGCTTAGGCCATGATAATCATGGTGGGTAGGAAATTGTGGTTGTTTTTACTATGGGTACATTTCATGTCTACACATGTAGTACAAGCCCATGATAATCATGGTGGGTAGAAAATTGTGGTTGGTTTTACTATGAGTACATTTCATGTCTACACATGTAATACAAGGCCATGATAATCATGGTGGGTATAAAATTGTGGTTGGTTTTACTATGAGTACATTTCATGTCTACACATGTAATACAAGCCCATGATAATCATGGTGGGTAGAAAATTGTGGTCGCTTTTACTATGAGTACATTTCATGTCTACACATGTAATACAAGCCCATGATAATCATGGTGGGTAGAAAATTGTGGTCGCTTTTACTATGAGTACATTTCATGTCTACACATGTAATACAAGCCCATGATAATCATGGTGGGTAGAAAATTGTGGTCGCTTTTACTATGAATACATTTCATGTATACACATGTAGTACAAGCCCATGATAATCATGGTGGGTAGAAAATTGTGGTCGCTTTTACTATGAGTACATTTCATGTCTACACATGTAATACAAGCCCATGATAATCATGGTGGGTAGAAAATTGTGGTAGCTTTTACTATTAGTACATTTCATGTCTACACATGTAGTACAAGCCCATGAAAATCATGGTACTAAGATGTACTTTTGGGTGGAAAAAGAAAGATTAGATAAAACTCATATAAACATATCCATAATTCAAATATCTAAACACAAGGTAATAAGACCAAATCCTAAATAATAATAGTGTGGGACATTTCGGTAACAGCGTTGTTACCATCATCAGACAAAAGTAGTGAATGCGAGAAATATCACATCATGTTTTAAATAGCTACTGTAATCAGGTGTATAAACAAGATAGCAGATAAGAAGCAATGCATTTTCATTCAGTACTTTTGTCTGATGATGGCAACAACGCTGTTACCGAAACGTCGCACACTATCATTTTTTAGATTTGGTTTTATTAACTAGTGTTTATAATCTACAATCCAAATTGTGCCTTATCATCAAATACTAACAAAAACGAACATGATAGAGTGAGAACGCATATAAAAATCGAAATATATTTTAAACATTTTTATACCTAAACCTAACAAAAATCTCATTGATTAAAATATCTTAAAATTTTTATTCGATAGCATTATTATATTTATATTCATACAATTTTTCCTTAAAATAATGTATATAAAACTAATCATATTTTTACTATTCCAACAATAAAAACAAATGAGAAATATTTACTACAAATATGCAAAATTGAGTCACAGAATTATTTTGCTTATGTAACTTTTTTTTAACCAACGATATTTGCATATTGTCCGTTGAAATCGAGCAACGCTATCGGCGGTATAAAGACTTTTTCTTTGGAAGCGGCGTGCGCTACAAGTTGAAATATTGTGTTTCTTTTAAATATATAATAGCAATACTTTTATTTAAACACAAATTTATATAATCAGTTTCTAAAGAAAATAGAAAGTTGAAAGAAATCGAATTAGAAAAAAAAGAGAGAAGCTTAAGTAAAATTCAGGAAGAACAACATTGAAAAAGAAGGTGTTTGCTATCCCAAACGAACACTATTAGGTAATATGGAAATCTCGAGATCAAAGAGTAGGATCCTGGATGAGATGAACTACAAGCGGACAGTTCTGGAGGCCATCTACAAGTTGGAGATCCGGCTGAGCTACTTGTTCCCTGAATGTTCGAGGATGCTGCGGCAACGGGTGTCGTCGCTGGAGCTCTGTGTGCACAGTGTGGAGGAGCTCATTGAACATCTGGCACGACTGAATGAGATGCAGGCGGATCTAGCACACCACCGTGTGGTTGCCGAGCTACAGCTGGAGACCTTGGAGTACGAAGCCTATGTGGTGGAATGAAGGTTTCCTCTGAAGACAACCTCTCCATTATAGAGAATGTATATAACCTTCATGTGTTTAGCTCTCAATTAAAATGATATGCAAATAAAATGGTTGCACCCCCACATTTATTACTTGGTCTTTTTTTTTTTAAACATAATTTATCTAGATTTTTCCTATATAACTACACTCTATATTAAAAATACATTAATAAATCTTTTTGTATTAAATTTTATTTTATTAAACTAGGAGCTTTAATAAGATTTTAATATTTCTGCTCATTCACTAAAATACATTGTGACATATTCTGAACTCGTTTTATAAAATAATTAGCTTGAAATATGGGTCTTTATAAATATAAATATATACATACGTATATTCACTCATGGACAAAACTTAAATGGAAAGTCTTTGAGTATCAGTATATTAACGAAGAAAGAGAGATGTTCTTCTCAGAAGTAAACGACAGCCAACTTACCTCAGTACAAAGTATTTTAACCAGCGCCATATCAAGTCGAATGGTTGTTCTGTCCCTATATAACTTTTACAAAGCAGTAAGTAGATAAAGATAACTTAGATTAATCGTTTTCTCCTCCACTACATGATGGTGATTGATCATCGTGAAGATATCGTTGGCAATGAGAGAGCAGAATCTGTATAAGAGTGGTGTCTTAATAAAGGCATTGTGGGTGTTACCCGCCATTATACGATTTGGGAGATATGACAATTAGGACTGCATATACGGATAGAATAAAACAGCAAGACTTCGTGTGACATCTGAGTAGCTCTATTGTTACCAAAATGGTGGGTAACAATGTCTGCTACTAGAAGATCATGTGCAGAACATATGTAAATTAGATCCTGTTATACTTTTTTTTCACTTCCATTCACAGCCCTAATTGTGTCTGCCTACACTTCTATAGATAAAAACTCTTAGCTGTTAAGTTAGGGAATATCTTAAATATCTCGACTTTCATCTTGAATTTTTTCATCCATCCTAAAACAGAGTTAATAAACCTGGAGTTTTAAAAGCGGGTGTTATTATATTGGGATAATACATAGATATTGTTATATTACAAATTTGCATATATCGGTTTAAACCACAAAACAATTTTACATATAAAATATAATTTGCATAAGAGGAATGTAAAACTTTGATTCATTGTTTTCTTTCACCCCCGAAATTACAGTACTTTTCCGTTAAAAGCTAAAATAATTGGTAACGGCTAAAAAAGATGGATTAACAAGGTGTAAAAAAGGATTTCAATAGAAGTGGTTTCGATTGAGAGAGGTGTCTAACTAAATGATTTTGTATAAAAGATGATCATATTCAATCTGGGGTTTGTCTAAGTTTGTCTTTTAAATGATAAACATAATTTCTGAAATTATTAAATAAAATGTTCTATAAAGGTGATATTGAATTTTCAAATAAGTTTAGTATTTCGGTTGAGATATCCTCCGATTTCTCCGTCACATTTATGATGGGCTAATGATTATTTCTTCTGTTGCATGATCAGGAGATGCTTTATTCTTAATTTATCTACCTGATGCCATAACAATTTCTCCCTTTTACCTTTTTCTAACATACTTATGGCCTTAAATACCTATTCCTTGATTTTTCAGGTTTGAAGAACCAACTTTTTTTTGGTCGTTGAGATTCAGTCTGCACCACGCTGACGGTACATGGTTGGCTTTTCTGGATTAAACAAGATATGATATTTGGCTATTATTCTGGAATAATTCAAAATCAACGATTTATTAATATTTATTCCGACAGATGGCGAAGGCCATCAGAAACTTTCAGTTACACGATATGGAAAGATACTTTTTTATTCTTAATGTTAAAGTGCTGCTAATAATTCCATTGGAGTTGTGATAACTGGCAATACAGTAGAACCTCCATGGGAGGACACTCACGCTAGAAGACACTTCTCCACAAAGGACAGTTTTTATTTGCAAAATTACAATTTTTACTATTTAGCAACTCTCCGGTAAGAGGATACTTCTCCCTAAAGGACACTTTAGTTCTGCAATTAGGTGTTGTCCTTTACAGGGAGGTAGTTCTACTGTAGCAACTCTCCGGTAAGAGGACATCTCTCCCTAAAGGACACTTTAGTTCTGCAATTAGGTGTTGTCCTTTACAGGGAGGTTCTACTGTAGCAACTCTCCGGTAAGAAGACATCTCTCCCTAAAGGACACTTTGGTTCTGCAATTAAGTGTTGTCCTTTACAGGGAGGTTCTACTGTAGCAACTCTCCGGTAAGAAGACATCTCTCCCTAAAGGACACTTTAGTTCTGCAATTAGGTGTTGTCCTTTACAGGGAGGTTCTACTGTTGCAACTCTCCGGTAAGAGGACATCTCTCCCTGAAGGACACTTTGGTTCTGCAATTAGGTGTTGTCCTTTACAGGGAGTTAGTTCTACTGTAGCAACTCTCCGGTAAGAGGACATCTCTCTCTAAAGGACACTTTGGTTCTGCAATTAGGTGTTGTCCTTTACAGGGAGGTAGTTCTACTGTAGCAACTCTCCGGTAAGAGACATCTCTCCCTAAAGGGCACTTTGGTTCTGCAATTAGGTGTTGTCCTTTACAGGGAGGTTCTACTGTTGCAACTCTCCGCTAAGAGGACATCTCTCCATAAAGGGCACTTTGGTTCTGCAATTAGGTGTTGTCCTTTACAGGGAGGTTCTACTGTAGCAACTCTCCGGTAAGAAGACACCTCTCCCTAAAGGACACTTTAGTTCTGCAATTAGGTGTTGTCCTTTACAGGGAGGTAGTTCTACTGTATAAGGAAAGAGAGTGTACCTGGGCTAGCAGCGTGGACTTGCCGCTCCCCTCGGGCCCACACACCACCACAGGGCCATGTCGTGCCGCACGGTGCTGTCCCTCCATCAGATGTCGCAACTGTCGCAGCGGACCCACGGAGTCCTGGTCCGGGTCCTGCCCCACCATCCGACGGCAGTTGCACACGTGGCTCTGACACTCCCGTATCACGTCCTACAACACACCACGTCTTGAAGCCGCAGCGCTCAACAAATCGTCTAAAACATCGGAGCAACAAACAGAACATTGGTAACGCTTCCAAAACATTTGTACAACATTCAAACTATGGCGCAATGGTTCAAACATAGATAGCGTCATAAACATGGAAAAACATCACAAGCATTGATACGGCGTTCAAAAATTTAGTACAATATTTAAAACATCGGCACAAAGACTAAGTAGAGCCCAAAACTATATGCCATCGATTGACCATATGTATAAAATAGCGGATCCGGGTCAGTGACAATACCACAACACCAGCTTAGCTAATTAGGAAAGCGCCCTCTTTGCTTACAAAAACGGTCAACAGATGGCGCCTACGTCCATCTTCCAGACGTAACCTCTTTCTCTCTATCCAACTACATTTTCCATCAATTAGTATTCAAAGTTATATGAGACCGTAGGTAATTTATAACAAAAACAGTTTTTTAAAAAGTAGTAAACTTACTCCTGTGTAAATAATTCAAATCTTAAACCTGATCTTAAGGAAAGTGAGTCAAGGGGATTTAGAAAGATTTCCGAAGTTTATTTGGGTGTAGAAACTGGGAGAAGGAATAATTAAAATGCAGAAGATTTCTCTCCTTCGATCAATATGCAAGCCGCTAGGAGGAGTTCGATTTTCAATAATTGTGAAGGTGGCAAGGCCAGCCTACAGGTTGCAGAGTGCGTTCCCTTCTTTAAAAATAATAATTAAGAGAAACTGGAGTCTTTTTTTTGCTCATTAGAAGTTCAATAGTAAATCGATAAATTTCAGTTGTTTACCATTGGAAAAGACATTTAGATCATTATTGTTTGTTTTCCCTTCATTCACTGGCGGTTTTGGAATGAGGAAGTATAGGTCGATGAAATCTGGATAGAGAGAATCTTATGGAACGTCGATAAGTTATATTTTGATTTCCACTTAACAGCTGTGTGTGGCTATGTGGCTAAAACAGTACAAAAGTGGTACTGGGACCAGGTAGATGAATGAAGAAAATGGCCTCTCTTCTGATCGTGCAAGTAAAATTTTCTGATGGCCTGCGCCACCTATCGGAATAAATATCAACTAATCGTTGATTTTTATTTATTACAGAATTGGACAAATACCCTTTCTAGATTAATATAATTTTCATTATTTACTTTTTATTTGTTTTGAATATAGAAATCTCTCTCCTCCGCTCGGGAAGCGTATATGACACAAAGATGGAGGAAATCAAGGTCGATGGATCCTCCAAATATGCAAATTTATTACATATCCGAATAATAGCTATCCTGCTCTCGTTAAACGAGAGTTTCTTGAACGTTGGCTAGTAGGTTTATTTTATTATCCCTAGTACACGTGGTACAGACCATAATACTCATAGCGGGTAGTATTTGAGGATGTTTTTATTCTAAGTGCACTACATGTCTACACATATGGAACTCATTTCGATTTTTGTACTTACAAATGTGCCAGTTCCCCGTTTGGTTACTTGTCCTCACAGATGGTGTTGGATTTTTTCAAGAATCAGGGAGACCATTGGAACAATTTTTATTCAGAAAAAAAGTGCCCAATGCAGGATTCGATCCCGAGATAGACGTCAAAACTAAACGTCATCTATACGACCGCTAGTTTGCGGCGGGTCCATAGGCGGCGCCTAGTTTTAACAGGAGAGGTGACCTTTATTTTTGTAGGTCTATATCCTCTCGGGAAAAATGCATCTATGCCTAATTCAGTTATTAAATATTAATTTTTAGGTTACTTCTCAAAACCAATTTTTTTAGGAAGAAGATTCAATTATATTCATTTATAAAATATCAATGTGAGAGTGTGTGTATTATAGTAATATCATTTTAATGGCGATGGAAATTTGTGGCCCAACATTCATACAATGGGCAGGAAAAGGAATTCTATGGTGGAGTCCACAGACCTGCTGGGACTTAGCTGGGGTAACCTACTCATCCCCACGTCTCGGTAGGAGCCTCCACGTCTTGAGTGGTCCTACCAGGTTCCTAAGATTCAGTCGTATTTCGCCTCCCCCCATGAACACCCTCCCCCCCCCCCCCAATTATAAAATTACAAGTTATACAGGTATTGATATTTACGTGGAATCGATTGTTTTAAGTTTTCTAAGAGGGGGAAAAAGGTCAGCGCTGTGAGGCCATTTTATACCTTTTAACTCTAACAGAGTTATAAGGTAACTTCTCCCGTCAAAACTAGACGCCGTTTATTGACATTTTTTCTATATACATATATATGTATTATATACGGTAGATTAAACTGGGGAAACCGCTGGGAAGGTTCACCACTGATGGTGGTAGATTAAACTGGAGAAACCGCTGGGAGGGTTCACCACTAATGGTGGTAGATTAAACTGGGGAAACCGCTGGGAGGGTTCACCACTAATGGTGGTAGATTAAACTGGGGAAACCGCTGGGAGGGTTCACCACTGATGGTGGTAGATTAAACTGGGAAACCGCTGGGAGGGTTCACCACTAATGGTGGTAGATTAAACTGGGGAAACCGCTGGGAGGGTTCACTACTGATGGTGGTAGATTAAACTGGGGAAACCGCTGGGAAGGTTCACCACTGATGGTGGTATATTAAACTGGGGAAACCGCTGGGAGGGTTCACCACTAATGGTGGTAGATTAAACTGGGGAAACCGCTGGGAGGGTTCACCACTAATGGTGGTAGATTAAACTGGGGAAACCGCTGGGAGGGTTCACCACTAATGGTGGTAGATTAAACTGGGGAAACCGCTGGGAGGGTTCACCACTAATGGTGGTAGATTAAACTGGGGAAACCGCTGGGAGGGTTCACCACTGATGGTGGTATATTAAACTGGGGAAACCGCTGGGAGGGTTCACTACTGATGGTGGTAGATTAAACTGGGGAAACCGCTGGGAGGGTTCACCACTGATGGTGATAGATTAAACTGGGGAAACCGCTGGGAGGGTTCACCACTGATGGTGGTAGATTAAACTGGGGAAACCGCTGGGAGGGTTCACCACTAATGGTGGTAGATTAAACTGGCGAAACCGCTGGGAGGGTTCACCACTGATAAGCCAGGCCCTCCCATTAATTTATCCATTGCAGTAAGGGCAGTAGAAATTGTTTAATTTTAAAAAGAATCATACACGTCTATAATAGTTTCGAATTTTCATAACAGATGGCGCGCTAATGCATCATAATATGTATTTTTGTTTTTACTTAAAAAGAGATTCCTTGAGTATTCATATATTTCATAAAACTGATAAATAACATTAATACTATAAATGTAACAATTCACAATACAATCTGATGGTTACAAATGAGATGAAGATATTCTCTCGAAAATATGTTGTTTACTTGAAGGTAGTTTGTCCCCTAACAAAATATTACTTGAACATATCACCTCATGAAAATTGGATAATCAGAACAATCATATATAAGAGTTGTCGCTATCATTATTATATTATTTATAATATATTATAGTATTTTTATATATATTATAAATGAAGAAAGCATATCATGACCAAAAGCACATGTGCTTTACAGAAGGCAGAGCGCCATCTAGTGGAACAGAAATCAACTAAACATTGATTTAGCCTGTTCCCTGATATTTGGCCAACCCAATTTCTTGATAAATCAAGAAAAGCCATCCACGAACGTGTTTCGCGCTGTTGGCGCTCGTCAGCGTGAAATAGGCTGCACCACTGCGACCAAAAATATTTTTGGTTCCAGAGGCTTCTTGAGAAAATTTATTTATTTTTTTTCTATTATTTTTTTCATATATATATACATGAAGAAATATATCACATTATCTCGAGAATTCTCTAGTAAGCCATCTTAAGAAGGTGAACATATAAATGATATAAAATCCAAGGTAGAGATATTCCTTTGATAGGGAATTCCACGTTTCTTAATATTGAAATGATAATTTTAGAAAAGTAAATTTAAAATACAATATTTATTTATGATTTGTTTTTAAAAATAGATATTTGATATTATGAGTATATATAACAATGAAATAAACTCAATTTTAGTTGGAGAAAACTTCAATTTTTTCATTATAAATATTACCCCATCCATATATATAATTATATATTAAAAATGGCCTATCCTGACCAGGAGCACATGTGCTTTACAGAAGGCAGAGCGCCATCTGGTGGAACAGAAATCAACTAAACATTGATTTAGCCTGTTCCTTGAAATCAATGTTTAGTTGATTTCTGTTCCACCAGATGGCGCTCTGCCTTCTGTAAAGCACATGTGCTCCTGGTCAGGATATGCCATTTTTAATATTGATTTCAACACCTGATCTTTTTATCTTTTATTTTTTCTTTCGTTTTTTTATATAATTATATATATTTTTATTTTTTTGAAAATAGAGAAATCCATAAATAAAAATATATTAAAATCTAAATTAATAAATAAAACTAATATTTTAAATATTTATTTAGTAAATGAAACAAATTTGATTTCATATAAATCACAATCCATAGTAATTAAAAAAATATTCGTTGATATATCGTAATATATTTAATGAAATTTGACCAAGGGAAAGGTTTTATTGGCAATAGCAACCAAACAAGTAATTCTATCTTTGTTGCGCGTGATATAAATGAAGAAATGAAATAAGATCACTGAACAAAATATGGGGTAACGAAACAAAAGATAATATATAAGAAAAATGATATGAATAAAAATATTCCATTGAAAAAAAGAGGAATCATGATACAAATTTTGATATAATTTTCAATATTTAACAACAAGATGGCGCGCAAATTTAGAAGGAATAAATAATTGATTTAAATATATTAAGACAATATTACAAACTTTATTGTGAATTTAAATACCAATATGTTGAAGAATGCAGGCAAGAATTCACCCTGACAATCATACCGAAGACAATTAAACGAGATAAATCCAACTCTTGTATCAATCTCAGATGTCAACTCTGGTGTCTACTGATGAGGGCCACAATGTCAGCTGGACAGATCAAGCTTCTTGATTACCAAATCTTGATACACCATCAGCCAACCAGAAGTTGGATAAATATCACGTGATATGAACTGGCTTCCTGATTGGTTGGAATGATAGAAATCAACATGATATCAGTTGAGATTCTTTTATTCCCATCTTAATATTATTTAAGAAATCTGTTCTACATATTTATGCACTATACACTCATCTAACTTTAACCATTCCATATGCTGAGATAGCAATGTAAAGATAATAGAATCTCTAACTCAGCTCTAATATATTTAAAAAAGGAAAAGTTCAATATTCCAGTCAAGTGGATTTAAATTGAAATAGAGTACCATTCTGATGACACAACAAAAATAATTAAAAGATTTAAAAATATATATTAAAAGTGTGATTAGCAATCTAAGCTAGATATGAGAATAAGCTTTAGAAAATATTCGCTAAAAAGTAATAGTTTGTTTTTTTTTTAAAAAAGGTTATTTATATTAAAAAGAACAAAG
>CP092877.1:62847352-62893365 GCA_030710605.1 Cordylochernes scorpioides | reverse complement strand
GTACTATCTAAATCAGTTTTTTGCATATCTATCTTATATTTCCTACTTCATTGTATATATATATTATATATAATCTAAAATACAATTATATCATTTTTTTTTAACATATTTTATTTTCATTCATTGACTGTTTTACATATTTGACCATAGATGCAAAACATACCACTTTAATTATTATTGTTGTATATATGTATAGTTAACCCTACCTTTTCTAATAAAAAATCACGAATATAGAATTCATTTTATAAATTTTATATTACTGTGATAAAATAATTTTATGTGTAATTTACTTCAAGTTATTCAAAAATAAAATCTACTTGAAAGGTAAATAATTATCTTTACTTTTTAAGACTGCACCTCTTTTCAACAACAAAACACAAAAATAATTCTAATCTTAATATATATATGGATTAGATTCGAAAAACCTTAGTAGTATAATACCTGTTGAAGGGCTGTTACATCCGAAAGCTTGTATTACCGTTATATATAAAAAATAAACTCAGCGAGAATTGTCTTTTATTTATAATTTTACCGAAGGGGATTTTTTTTTTTGCTTATCCCTAGTACACGTGGTACAGGCCATGATAATCATGGTGGGTAGTTAGCGACTGCTTTTACTGTAAGCGCACCACATGTCTACACATGTGAAAAGCAGTTCGACTTTGCACTTACAAATGCCAGAGCCCCGTTTGGTTACTTGCACTCGCTGGTGGGGTTGGACTTTTGCAAGAATCGGGGGCCATTGGAGCATTTTTTTTTTTTTTAACAGAAAAAAGTGCCCAATGCGGGAATCGAACCCGGGTCCTAGTGGTCGAAAACCAAACGGTTTACCCAGCCTTCCACCGACCCCCCGAAGGGGTATTATAATATTAACAAGTCTTTCAACCAAAACAGAGTCTCTGATGAGAGGTCACTTCCAAGAGAAACCAGGATTATCCATGTTTTTGGGGCTACGGTCTCTCATGGGAAACTCTACAGTGTGTAACATTAGAATCATTAGCATTATTAATCTCTATTATTTATATTAATGGCTTTTTTTCTTCTTTCACATTAATATTATTATCATCAGTATATATTCGTTTCTGTGGCTACCTTTATTTTATTGTTAAACATAAAGCACTAGCCACGCCATCTCTCTATAAAAAAGGGAAACTACAAGGTAGGATCAATAAATAAGGTGAATTATAATTTATTTAAAAAAATAAGAACGATATTAAAAATTAGGACTTGATTTATTCAAAATAATCACCTTGACTTTCTATACATCGTCTCCATCGTTCTGGAAACTTGTAAATACCTTCTTTATAGGCACTCTTTGGAATCGTGTGAAAAAAATCTTGCACCACTTTCTGGACATCTTCATCCGAGTCAAATCGCTTTCCCTTTAGTAGTCCATAAAGGAAATAGTCATAGGGGGCTAGGTCTGCACTATATGCAGGATGTGTTCTAAAACTTCAAAACCTAATTTAATGATTGTAGATACAGTTTTACATGATGTATGCGGCCTTGCATTATCATGAAGGAAGAGAACACCTTTACTAAGCTTCCCTCTTCTTTTGTTTCTTATACCGGGCTTTAGCTTATTTACAAGAATGTCACAATAAAGGTCGCTGTTGATACGTTGCCTTGAGGATAAAAATTCAAGACAGATTGGTCCATCAAACTTAACAAAACTTTACCGGCCGAACGTTGAGACCTGAGGAACATGTAATTCGTCCATTTTTAACTCGTTAACCCATTTATAAATGTTTTTTTTTAGACAAACAAGACTCACCATATATATTTTTCATTCTTTGGCATATTTGAGATGTTTGAATACCTTCTGCATTCAAGAAACGAATAACTGCACGTTGTTCAAGCGTGGTGCAATCCTTCAAGGGAGCTTCCATTTTAGTTTATTTATAAGTCTCGCGCCGCGCGTGGGAAAAAAGAACAGAGCACCTTAAATAGTCTCTCGATGTTATATTTTAATATTCTGTGGTTTAAATTATTTTTGCTTTTTTAATTTTTAAGAAATAGGATAATTCACCTTATTTATTGATCCCCCTTTGTATTTAATGCGTTTGAATGAAACAACTTTCTGGGAGAAAATGTCCATAGAGTCAGGATCTCCAAATATTTATCCTTCGCAGTGAATACAGTTACAAGTTGGTTTATTTGAAAAAAGAAATCGCGTTAATTTTTTATTTATTTTTTATCGTATTGTCTTTTTGTAGATGAATGCTCCGGGTTCGCCAGGAATCTAACTAAGTGACCTTTTTCACATTATCTTTTTATACTATATCTTTTTCGGGAGGAAAAATGTATAAAATTGCTCTGTAAAATATATAGAATTGGAAATTCTGTCCCATTTTCTTATATCCAATCATTTGTAAAAATAAAAAAACCTTAATATTCTCTTTTAAAAAATATATTTTTTATCCATCGAAGGAGAAAAAAAACTTACTTTTTTTTCGCAAGATAAAAAAAAAATTCGTCTCAATTGCACATTTCAATAACCTACGCATCAAATACCAATTTAATAATAAAACAATAATAGCAGTTTAAAATATTTCATTTCTTCAGATTTTTTTTTTTTCATTTTTTTTTGTGATTGGGTTTTTTTTACGTTTTGTTCCAAAAGAATGTGTGTTATTACGACGACAGTTTATAAGTTTAAATCCATTCCATGGTAGAGAAACTATCAAAATAATTGAAAAACAAACTTTGCTTGCTCATTTGGAAAATCCGTTTTTTTTTTTACGCTGTAATCTTTTACACGCTTTATTTCACCCTGGGGGATAAAAAAAATATAAGTTTACCAAGCAAGATATGTTGTCAATTTTTGGAAGAAAAATATTGCATTTTACATGTATTGATATTATCTATATTTTTAGCTCCTTTTTTTGGTATTGAAATATAATTTCTACATTACATACAAAAAGTTTATTAAAGGAAAAATTTGCATATAGATTTTTTTATATTGAACTAGTAATATGTACACTCATGAAGAGAGAGACAAAATTTAAGAAGTGAAAAGTCTTTGATATCGCCGGTCGTTCTTTTTTTTTTTTTTTTTGAAGGAGACAGAGGCAATTTTGTTTACACTTGATTATCTCGTGTGTCTTCAATAAAGGTCACTGTAATATCTTTCAGAGTTATTGTCTGAATACCGATATACATGCTAAAAGGTACACCTTCCTTAAGTTTTGTCCATGAGTGTAGTTGTTTGTGTGGTAGAGAGAGAGAATGAAGCTGTGTTTCCCTCACAGATAAACCAGGCCCTTTTCCATTTTTGCTGTTGTTTCATCTCTAATGTTATTTTAGAATTGTTTTTCCATGTAATATTACCAAATATAATCTTAAAAGTTCGTTAATAATAATGTCCTTTTTAAAAATGTTGCTGTTGTTGTCTTTCAAATGAAGAGCCTCAGATGTCTCCGTACATCTTTATCACAGCAGTCGCAATGTCCTCTATCTTGGGTGTTGTGAAGCTGCTGTTCTGGGTCCTAGTCAATTTACTGTTGTTGTCTTTCCAATGAAGAGCCTCCGATGTCTCCGTACATCTCTATCACAGCAATGTCCTCTATCTTGGGTGTTGTGAAGCTGCTGTTCTGGGTCCATGTCAATTTACTGTTGTTGTCTTTCCAATGAAGAGCCTCCGATGTCTCCGTACATCTCTATCACAGCAATTTCCTCTATCTTGGGTGTTGTGAAGCTGCTGTTCTGGGTCCATGTCAATTTTCTGTTGTTGATGTCTTTCCAATGAAGAGTCTCAGATGTCTCAGTACATCTCTATCACAGCAATGTTCTCTATCTTGGGTGTTGTGAAGCTGCTGTTCTGGGTCCATGTCAATTTTCTGTTGTTGTCGTGTCCAATGAAGAGCCTCAGATGTCTCCGTACATCTCTATCACAGCAATATCCTCTATCTTGGGTGTTGTGAAGCTGCTGTTCTGGGTCCATGTCAATTTTCTGCAAGGCTGCGGCCATTGTTTTTTATAAATGATATGTAAAAAAAAGATGACAAAATTACACGAGGCTTTATCAGCATCCCCTCACATATTCTTTTATTTCGTTTCCATTTTATACTTATTAACAAATTGTTATTTTTTAATACTTTTCTCTCAGTTCAGTATAACAATTCCAAATAAATAAATTATAAGTGGCGTTTCGTTTAGAAAGTCGGATTGTTTAATACAAGTATTACTTGTATTTCCAAATACAAACCTCTTCTTTGTGTTAGTCAAAAGGCGATCCATCAATTAAGTTTATATAAAAGGGCGTACCTGGATCTGTAAAGAAAAAAAACATTTGTTTTTTTCAAAATATTTTGAGAGATTGTTCCCTCTTTATCAATTTATTGCACAGTAAACTTAATTTACAAAGATGATCTACAAGAATTTGTAAATTAAGTTTACTGTGCAATAAGTGCCCTTTTATATAAACTCTTCTTTGTGTTAAAAAATTTCGTTTTCAGTTTTAAATAGCCAGCGTTAATTTCTCTGTCCGGAAAAATCTATTGTTATACCAAGCATATATGTGATTATTATCATTTACTATTTTTCTATATTGTTGGAATCCAACCAACGACTTATTTACAGAATGTGGAAAGAACTTTTGTATATTTGTATTTAAATAGATTTGTGTGTAATTGGACGCAGCAACATTGTAATTGTTTTGTTTAGAATTGGTTTTAAGGCTTGTTACCTCTATTTGGTGTGGTTATTTTTGTTTAATTTCTACTTATGCAAATAGATTAATAAGTATAATCATAAATATGCCATTCTGTCATTAAATAAATATATGTTAATATTTGTCTTGATTTTGAATGTAATCAAGTAAACATATATCCTAACAGGTATATTTGATATAAGATATATATTTGAAAAATACACTATCAAATATAATCTATAAACTATGTAACTAGAAATAAATACTATATATTTATAATTTTTTTCCAGTCGTTTGATTTTTTTTATTTTTGGCGGGAAGATAGAAAAAGGCGCCAAATTAGTTATTTTATTATTAGTTTTTTTTATATATATATTTTAACGAAAGGTATATATATATATATATTAAGAAAAAGGCATCTCCTTATCGTGCAACTGAAAGTTGCTGATGGCTGGCGCCATCTATCGGAATAAATATCAACTATTCTCGTTGATTTTTAATTATTCCAGAATTGGCCAAGAACCCATTCTTGATTAATCAAGAAAAGCTAACCACGGACGCGTTTCGGGCTGTTGGCCCTCATCAGCGTGGTGCAAGCTGTACCTCAACGACCAAAAAATTGGTCATTAAGGCATCCTGAAAAATCATGAAACGGGTAGTTAAGGCCAGAATTGCGTGAGGACGCTAAACAATGTAAAAAAATAGCACAAATATAGCATTGTACTTTTTTTGTAGCTTTTCTTGATTAATCAAGAATGGGTTTTTGGCCAATTCTGGAATAATTAAAAATCAACGAGAATAGTTGATATTTATTCCGATAGATGGCGCCAGCCATCAGCAACTTTCAGTTGCACGATAAGGAGATGCCTTTTTCTTAATTTATGCACCTTATCCCAGTACAATGCTATATTTGTGCTATTTTTTTTACATATATATATATATATATAATTGATCTCTTGACCCTCTAATAAAAATAATAACGATAAAAATGAGTGAGCAGACGAATTATTTGGAAATGGCGGGAAGGAAATCAAAATGGCGTCGTTTAAAAAGAAATAAGGAAGTTTGTGGGGGGAAATGAAATAACCTTTCTAATCGAATATTTATCACTGATTTCTTGTGTGTGCTCTCTTATATTTTATTTATTATTTTATTTATTTCGGGGGTGAAATAAGGAAGTAATATGAGATTTTGGAGTAATAGAATATATCATTGAAGACACGTTCTTTTTTTTTTCTTGGCAACATCTAATCCGTTTAGTTTTGTTCTCGTCTATTCTCTTTCCTTTCAGTATGACGTCATATTTAGGAGATTATTTGATCTACAACGCCCCTTTTGTTTGTTTTATATTTGTAATGTGTGTGTTGGTGGTATAAGTCCACACTGCACTGGCTTTCTCTCTCAGTTATCAACTGGCACTGTATATAGCAGATAGGGATTGTCCCTCCTCGAGTTGTACTGAGCCACACCACACTGGCTTTCTCTCTCAGTCATCTACTGGCAGTGTAGATAGTAGATAGGGACGGTCCCTCCTGAAGTTGTACTGAGCCACACCACACTGGCTTTCTCTCTCAGTCATCTACTGGCAGTGTAGATAGTAGATAGGGATTGTCCCTCCTGAAGTTGTACTGAGCCACACCACACTGACTTTCTCTCTCGGTCATCTACTAGTGTGAAATCCTAAATGTTATGTTTCACACTGTTGCAAAGCAGAGGGTGACAATTGTTCGTTCTTTTAGCTGCATCTTATAGCGGTGTAAATTTAAATACAGAGAGAGAAAGAAAAAAAAATAGAGGTAACACGGGCTCCTGGACCATAAATCACCAACTACCCGGGTTGTACAGCTACAGTCTAGAAGTCTAGCCAAGTCTCAGCCATTGCTGAGGTGAACCAGGCAGTTCCAGGCCTGCAGGAATTTAAATACACTAAGTACTCCAGTCTCTAACGAGATATATTAATAATGTTGCTATTGATATTGCCACGTGGAAAATTAGGGAAGACAAAAACTTCAGGAGGAAACAAAATTTATTTCAGGGAAGGACAAAACTAAGAACGGTAAACAAAAAGATAAGCCACGAGGGAAATTTACAGAGTCGCAAGATATAAAAATAAAAATGACCCCTCTGTTAAATAAAAAAATAATAAAATTAAGAAATACTATGTTACATAAATTAAATTAATACATACTATGTTTCATAGCTTCTTCCCTATGGGAGCTGTGACCCACAGCTAGCAATTATTGTAGATACTGACATGGATTTGACGTGCTTCTGCCAAGGATTCCATCGAAGTCTTGGAACTTTGTCCCTAGTACCTTTGCGTCCATTTTCTTGCGGCGTGAAGAGCGGCTTTGTCGTCGTATCGTCGTCTATATGGTCATCTTGGAAGGAAGTCTTGGCTTTGACACGGCGGTGGAATCCTGGAGCCAGTCTCTAAAAATGTGGAATACAGCACCCATGGCTTCAAATTCTTCTCGGCGATCTTCAGTTTATCTTCCCTAACTTACCCAGCATCTCCACCAAAATATGTCGCGGAGATAAATAAAGCAAGGGCAAATTTGGGAATAAATAATTTATTACAAGGTGTATTTGTAGGGAGAGAGAGAGAGTTTTGTACAACTTACCCAAGTTAAAAGTTAATCCTCAATGAACGGCGTTAGCCACCGTCCCGTTTTCCTTATTTACATATCAGCTTCCCCCCTCCCGGGGTCCAGGGATGATTGACAGTTGTCCCATCTGGATGGAGCTATTTGACAATATATACCACGCAAAGTTTACTCATTGAAGATTGATTCCTTCCACACGATCTACCTCAATTCTTGTATATCCTCTTTCTACCATTCCTTAGTAAATAAAAACTCCTGAAATTCGACAGCTGGCCAATACAATAAAGTTGACAAGTAATTGACAAAAACCTTTTTTCTAAATAATTCATCCATGTTATTCAAACAAAAGTTGTCACTAACTCTTTAATGTGATTTTCCTCTTTAAAATACTTTTCTCTCTCTCTCTCTCTCTCGGCCGTGCGGCCGCGCGGCGCGCGAGCTCCGCATTTTTCTATCTGGAGATGGAAAACTTCGAGTTTTCCAACCCATATGCAGTACTGGCGGTGAGCCAGGATAAAGATCTACACGGCGGTATGATTCCCATCGAGGTAGCTGAAATGGAAGTCGATTTATCGACGATAAAAGATTCGACGAAGAATTGTTTGAATTCAGGTATGAGCGACGGACATGCAAATTCGTTCGTGAAAAACGGCGGATATGTAAATCCGGCCGCGGCAAAAAGTGAAAATTGGGCGGAGCAAGTTGAGGCCGCGGAAAAGGATAATAACACCGAACCTTTCGAATCTGTACACCGGAAAAAAAGGAAACGTTTTGACTCTAAAAGTCAGCGGGCCCAGATTGTGAGGCCGGACGCTAGCTCTCCAAAACCATCTGGACAGCTTCGAAGGATCACAAAAGAGTCTGTGACCCACGTCAGAAACACCAGACAGCAACAGGCGCTGAACAAAGCTAGATCAGAAGCAACATCGTTCGACCAATGCTGCTATGTCGAATGGTGCGCGGATTTCCATCACGTCCACTATATGAAGGCCTTGGAAGAGTTGCTGGGGAAGGATTCCGTCTACCAGCTGATGAAGAAGTCCGGCCATGCTATGGTCGCACTGGCCAGTATTGAGAAGGCGGAGCGCCTGGTGGAGAATGGACTCACCATCAACAACACCTTCCTCAGGGCATTCCCATACAGAAGGAAGGCGGAGAAGATCATCCTCGGGAACCTGCCTATCGCAGTGAGGGAAGAGGACATCATCGAGGCCCTGCGACCTTACTGCCGGGTTGTCTCCCTGGCCTATGAAGTGGTGTCCTGTAACGGATACACCTGGACCACCGGCAACAGGGAGGCCTTCGTCCTCCTGAATGAAGGACGCAAACTCCACCAGCTCCCTGCCAAGCTGGTGATCATCTCCAAAGGAGAGTCCACACCCGCCTACGTCACCTACGGCGTTAGGTGTAGTAGATGTCACCGCCAGGGACATCGGCGAGCCACCTGCCCCCAGGGCACCCGTAGTGGACCGGTGTTGACACCTCCACCCTCCTTGCCCACGCCCCTCCCACAGCTTCACAGCGACTACATCGGCTGAGGGAAATTCTGGAACCATCCAGACAATCCATGTGACCCCTCCCAATCCTGCCGCGTCTTCGCCCGCGGAGAGCTGCCCAGTCCTTTCCCAGAACACTCCAGCCACCAAGCCTTCTACTCCGGCGCCGAGCACCAGCGTGTTACTAGAGATACTAGCACCTTCCTCGACCACTACTTCACCAACAGCGGACCCTGCCAAAGATCAGGCCAAGACTGCACTAACAATGGGATCTTCCGTCCCTAAACCACAAAACACACAGCTTCCTCAGCTCACTTTACAGAAGGTTGAGGATCTGTTCAAGGTACTAGACGCTGACTCCTTCCTGGAACCCCTATATATGGATTATCACAGGTGGGAAATAGAGAAGGCTGTTGTATGCCCAACCATGAGGGAGGACGTCTTCACATATCTTTCGCCCGAGCAGATCTCTGCTCTGAAGAAATTCCTTGACAAGGCAATCGCCCATGTCGGGGACAAGGACTCCGACCTAGGCAAGAGGCTGTCCGACTTCAGGACAGAATGCGACATTGAACGAGACGAATCCCCATGGTATTCGTCTGATACAAACGATTAGAGATTCTGAATATTTATTTTTTGTTATTTTAACTGTTGTAATGTTTAACTGTTGACTTGAGGTCAATAAACCTTTTAATTGTCATTGTCTCTCTCTCTCTCTCTAATAAATAGTTTGGAAAGAGAAATGGAGAAAATAGACAGAGAGAGAGAGAAAATGAAAATTTTTGATATATTTAATTCTACGTGTCACTTCTTTACTCTTGTGATATCCTGGGATTTAGAAACAAATGAAAGGATAAATTTGAATGGCAGACACTTCCTTTTGAAAATGAGAATTTTAGTAATGTTTTGTTGTTGTTTTTGCATGTTGAGGTAACTTTAAATTCGCTATAAATGCTAACAATTATAAAACTCTAGCCCTCTTAATAAGCTTTTTCTTCATGGTCCCGATTATAATCAATAATTATTGGTTCTGTTATCCTCCCCTTAACGTTATATTTGAATTAAGAATATTTTTTGGTTGTTTTAACGAAGCTGTACTCATGTTGTAGTGATTTTGAGATGAAATTGTAAAATTTCTAAGAGTTGATTACATAATAAGCCGATAATCTATATCAATTTATATTGTACTTTAATGTGGGTTTTTTCAAAACTCTGTTTCAATTAGGGAAGAAAGGTTACCTCTCATGTCAAAACAAACGTTAGCTGGTGTATCTTGTCACCGAACCGAGTCCGATAGTTTGCGGACACGGTCGAAATATAGTACTTAGTTTTAGTTTGTTTTGACAGGAGTGTTGACCTCTCTTTTTCTAGATATTTTTATAATGTATTTGTAATTAGGTAATGCGTCAACGTCTACAGTTTTCTGATAAAAACAGGTCTTGTTAAACAGACAATAGCTAAGGTCTCTGTGAATGACCCTGCAATAACGCGATAAACACCACTGGGGTCATATATTGAAGGAAGAGGTTACCTGGCCGGCATTTATTGTTTTTGAAATAAGAGACATGAAAAAATAAAAACTATATTGGCCGAAGTGTCTCTTATTTCAAGAACAATGCTGAAATAAATATAAAGAATGCAATGTGTGTGTTAGTTCTCATTGTCCAGAGGTTTATAGAGGCAGAGTTTGTTCCAGCCTTCAGTGAACCAACCTGCTGGAGCTAAAGAAAACTTGGGGAATTGACAACTACTTTAATGTTATATCTCCAGTCGTCAGATTACTGTCGGTGTGGCTGGAACACAGAATTTATATTGGGATGGACGAAGCTATGTCCATGTTTTAGTCTGGAGAATTCTTGTTTGTGATTTATAATTAAACTACGGTATAAAGAACAATTATATCTGTACTTGTGCTGGACTGCTTATAGTAGACAATAGACAATTAAAATAATTTTATTGACATCTTGTCAATACATGCAAAGTGCACAGTCTGCACTATTTAAAAAAAAGAAGATAATATGCATTATATACACTATGTACAATGAATATGGCGCCTCTGCCAGCGCTGCAGAGTTTGGTGGAGAATCGCCAGTGGGTCTCCAGCGACACCACGCATTTCGCGATCAACGAAGAATACGTAGATCGCGTACTTCACCGCTGAGGAGATGGTGATGGCGTGGTCCTCGAGACCAACTGGAAAGACCAACTGCTTATAGGAGAGTACAGCTTGGTTGTCACTCCAAGAGTGCGGTGTGCCTACAGTTCCTGGACTGGGACGTGGAGATCCTGTACGCCATGACGAAGCAGTCCGTAGACGTACTGAGCCAGAACACCACCCAGCTGGCCGTGGAGATCAACAACTGGCTCAAGCCCTTTGCCGGTAACTTATCTGTAGCTACACTGTCAGCTAGTAGAAGCTGTCTACACATTTAGACAAGTGGAGTTTGAATCTTGCTTCTCTCTTTGGGCAACGTTCTAGGCTATATGTAATCTTTTACCATCTATACACGATGTGCTCAATCTTAGTTTATACCTGTTACAAGTGTCTGCAGTACAGTCTAATATTTTAATTTCAAAATGTCTACAAATTGGTATTATGTTCCAATGGCCCCCGATTCTGGCAAAAATCCAACCCCACCAGCGAATGCAAGTAACCAAACGGGGCTCTGGCACATTTGTAAGTGCAAAGTCGAACTGCTTTTCATATGTGTAGACATGTGGTGCACTTACAGTAAAAGCAGTCGCCTACTTCTACCCACCATGGTTATCATGGCCTGTACCACGTGTACTAGGGATAAGCAAAAACAAAAAACAAATTGGTATTGGTTGTGGAAAGAGTTTTGGTCTAGATATATAATTTACTGTTTACAAGCAGTGTTTTTGACCTTACTGTTCTAGACTAAGAGTCTACACGTTCTGTGTCTACAACTTCTGGCACTATATTGATTACGAGGCTGTTATCTAGTGTTGATAGCGAAAGTTTCTGTCGATATGGATTCTAGATTGTCTACGCAGAACTTACGGCCTCAATTGGCAGCTAGGGGTATTTCAGTTGTACAAACTAATGTGTCTTCAAGCGTCCTGACTACAAATGATCGCATAAACTAGTTGGTATCTATAGACCGTGATCTCATGCTAGTCTTCTGTATAGATGGTCTCTTTTCTGTCTACGTATGGCGTCTATTATCTCATTTTGTGTCTGGAAGATGTGTAGACAGATGTTCACAAACCTCAGCTTCTAAAATACTAGCATTACACGAATTCGTTTAAGTCTACGGCTTCCAAACCTGGTCCTGTATTTCCGTCTATGACAGCTTGATATATAGACGTAGTGACTATGACCTCAGCCAGTATCTAGGAGGTATATAGACTGAGATCTACATGTAGTGTCTACATATGGTGATTGCATGTTGGGTTCCTGTTCCTAAGTTCCAATCCAGATGTCAACCCATCTACCTACTCGCGGTACTTCGGTCAAGTGTCAGGGAGGTTCTGTACTGCGGTGTTGTGTGGGACAGAGAGCTCGGAGCCGCTTCAGGCGCTGGTGGGCGAGGCCGAGCGGTGGTGCCGCGGCTGCAAGTCCCCGCTACTCGTGCCGCAGGCGGCCTGGCAGCGACTCAGCCTGCCCGCCCAGGCCGCCGTGCTTTCGCTCCCGGCACCCGCCACCATGCTCGCCACGGCCCCGGACGGCCAGCGGGTGTACGTCCCGGTAGGAGCTGCCGTGGAGGAATACCACCTTCCGTCCCGGGGCAGGGCTCGGATTCTTACAGGTACTTCTCTTTGTGTATCTCTCTTTAAACTAGAACCTTCTGGTTGCTAAATCTTTTATACAGCAATACATAGTCTTACAAGCAACCAGCTACCAGGTCTATTAATATGAAACGCGAAAATGGCTGCCAGAGGGCGCTGTGCTACTTTATTTGAGCCGACGGTGGCGCTGTTGAAGGCATTTTGTTTTTTGACTCACATGGCATCAGCATGCGTGGAGTTTTAGAAAAATTCAAATCGTGGAAAATTTCTGGAGCCCGTGGAAAATGGTGATTTCCGAGCCAAAAAGTGCCCATTTGCGGGAAGTTTTGTTGTTCGCCTTCAACTGGAAGAAAAGTGCCACTGAAGCCCACCGAATGCTCGAGGAAGTTCACGGCGACCAGGCTCTGAGCAAATCGCAGTGTTACAGGTGGTTTAAAAAATTCCAAAGTGGCGATTTCGAACTTGATAATGAACCACGTGGAAAACCGCACCAAAAGTTCGAGGACGTTGAACAGCAAGCTTTGTTGGATGAGGACAGTACCCAAACGCAGGAGAAACTCGCGAAACGGCTCCAGGTGTCTCAAGGAGCTGTTTCCCTACGTTTAAACAGCCTCAGAATGACCCAAAAGCTTTCCAGATGGGTCCTCCCACGAGTTGAGCGAGGGGCAGAAAGAACGGCGTCTGGTAACCTGCGAAGGGCTGCTCGCCAGGCATGAAAAGAAGTCATTTTTGCACCGAATCGTAACTTCTGATGAGAAATCGATCCACTTCAGCAATTCTATGCGCCAAAGGTCGTCGGGCCTGCTCGGCCAATTTCCAAAACAGAAGCCTAGGCCCAATCGCTTAGGAAAAAAAGGCAATGCTTTGCGTATGGTGGGACCAGACCGGCGTAGTATATTTCAAGCTCCTGAAACCTGGCGAAACGGTCAATACTAGTCGCTACGAACAACAAATGCACAGTTTGAGAGAGGCATTGAATGAAATAAGACCGGAATTGCGTGAAAAGCACAACAAGCTGATACTGCAGCATGACAACGCTCCAGCCCACAACGCTACAGTGGTCAAAAACACCATAAAAGACTTGGGCTGGGAACTCTTACCCCACCCGCCGTACTCACCAGACTTTGCGCCGTCGGACTACCACCTTTTCACATCTTTAGGACACGCCCTAAAAAACCAGGAATTTTCGAACTCAGACATACTCCGAAAATGGCTTGTTGACTGGTTCGACTCAAAAGGAATAGAATTTTTCAGACAAGGAATTCGAAAAGTGCCTGAAAGGTGGTCTGAGTGTATAGCTAATCAGGGCAATTACTTTGAATAAAAAATATGTTGTTGTATGGAATTGGTGAACTTTTGAATTCACTGAAAATTTTCGCGTTTCATACTAATAGACCTGGTAAATAAATCAAATAAAATAGTATAGGAGACCTTACTATTTATAATGTGTATAATCATTGTTATCAACAACAAAAACTTTATTAAGGACTTTTAGTCTTATACAGATTCTACAAGCAGAAATATAGGATATATACAGGAATAACAGTAATATACCTTGATAGTAATATGATATTTATATACAGGAAAAATTATATAAAGACAATCAAGCTAATAAATAGATTAGTCTGGGTATTTTGGAGGAAGAGAAATTTATTATATCTGGATTTACCACGGATTCACCGCTAATGAAGATATAAAAGCAAAAGCTAAACTCAATCAATATTGAGATAATGAAATTTATACATTGTAATTAAGACAATTGAGCTCATAAGCAGATTTGAAAGAGTAAATCCGAGGGAAAAAAGATACAAAATGAAGAAATGAAAAAATAAAAACACTGGAATTTACATATAATACATGCACTAAGATTTTTGTCTTAGTATTATTGTTACCAACCGACCTTTATCCAAGGATGTAAACAGGCTTATATGTTCCATCACATAGGAAATCTCAGACACTATGTTAAACTATGGAAAATGCCATTTTTTTAGGTTGGTTATATGATTGAATTATTTAACAATATCTTTATACACAGTATTTTTTATAATTTATTTCCAAATTTTCACCGCCCCGCTCTGTCGCCCTTTTCATGGGAAAATGCCGCGCAGCACGCTCGTAAATAGCAGTTCACTCAGAATCCAAATACAAAGTAAACAATAGACAGTTTTCCTTTAAAAGTAAGACAGCGGGTTACCCAAACATTGTGGAAATAAAAAATATAAAAATGTTGAAGATATTTTTTATAATTCAATTATATTAACCTAATTATCCGCTTAACTCCGTCATAAATGTCTTCAATAATTTGGTAAAATTCGAAATATTTCGAGTTAAAAATTCTTTCACAGACGTTTCTCCTCAGGTGTCTCTATGTATAAACATTCAAAAGTCCAGTCACCCGCTTTACAAATATATTATGTTGCGTTTTTGGTTGACAAAGAATAACTTCCGTGGGTACAAAGGATCTTTAGGACTTTATTTAAGCCTAATCGATAAAATAATTACAGAAGAGCGCAAAAATAAAACAACAATAAAGAACACAGCAGTTACAAACTCACCAACTGCAGCACGGTGAGGAAAAGCAGGAGCAGAACAGGAGACAGAAGTTCGTAGAACCTTCTAGAATCTTCCAGGAAGTACACCGGCGTCGGCGGTAAGCAGCAGTCCGACCTCTTGAGACAGCAGCTTGCTTGGAGTGCACCACATAGCTTCGTTCTAATACACTTTTTCTTATCTTTCTCCCTCGGCATGAGTTTCTCATCCCTATATATCCCGGAGTAGATCTTTCCAGAACGGTCATGGTTGGTTAACCAATCAGAAAGCCGCCAGCACCGAGCATTGCGCAATCGCTATAGATTGGCCAATCAGTTGTCTTCCGTTTTTTCTACATTATTCTTAAACGTTATAGAACATTCTCTCCCCATCTGGAATGTGCTTTTCTTTCTACGTAACAATATTATTTTGAATGTTTACTCATAGAGAGACCTGAGAAGAAATGCCTGTAGAAATATATTTAAACCAAAATATGCGAAATTTTAATAAATTATTGAAGAAACATATTGGGTAGTAGGTGAATATGTATTTTAATTATGTATAAGGTTGTCCCAAAATTTCGTAAATTTTGAGGAATAAATTTTGTTTTTCTTAAAATGTTGTTTTTCTTATTATTTGGTGAATAATATTATTACGGCGAATATATACATAATAATACATAATACAATTACTTTATGCATAATACAAAGACATTATACATAACGGCGAATAATATTATGGCGAATACTATTGCTATTTCAAATTTTTGCAAGTGTTTACGAACTTTTGGGATAACTTTGTATTTTTGTTTGTTTGTCCTTTAAACAGGATATCTGTGCTCACTCTCTCTCTCTCTCTCTTTGAGACCAAAATATCGATAATTATAACAACCATAAAAGCATATTCTCATTAGTTACTCTAAATACCATTTACCTAATTAAGAAATAAAACAATTAGTTAATTATTGTAGCGGTATGATAGATCAAATTGGCCAATCCGCTGGGAGAGTCTACCGTTAATGAGCTAAGCTCTCTCAATATGAATTTGCCATCCTTTCCTTATTAGGGATTGTAGAAATTTGTCTTTAAACAAAAATACCAATTACAGTGGTACCTCGACATACGAGCGCCCCAACATACGAGTTTTTCGAGATACGAGCCGACGAGCAAGTGATTTTTTGCTTTTAGTTACGAGCGAAATTCGAGATACGAGTTCGGTTCGGTAGTAACACGCAGTCGCGCCATCACGCGCACACCCAGGAACTGACGACTGAGGAGATACAAGAGTTACAGTCACAGCAGCATACTGAGGTTATGCAAGTAATTGGTTTTGAGGAGTCAGAGGAGGAGGTTATTCCTACAAGTGAGATAAAGGAGATCTTAGGAATGTGGGAGAGAGTTCCACAGTTCGTGGAAAAAAAAACACCCAGAAAAAGTTGCAACAGGTTGTGCATCTGACCTTTTTAATGACACTTGCTTAACTCATTTCCGGAACATTCTGAGAGGGAGGAAGAAACAAACCTCCTTGGACATGTTTTTTTCTAAACGGCCTACAGGTGAAAGCGAGAAAAATGTAGCGAAAAAGGCAAAGACCAGTGAGGATATCTAACTTATTTCTTTACATTCTCTTTTTTGTTTTTGTGCAATAAATATTTGATATTTATAACTACGTTTTTATTATTTAAAACCACGTAACAAAAATAACTGGGGTGACATTTTGGAGGTTGGAACGGCTTAATGGTAGTTCAATTGTTTTGTATGGGGAAATTTGCTTCGAGATACGAGTAATTCAAGATACGAGCAAGGTTGCGGAACGAATTAAACTCGTATGTCGAGGTACCACTGTATATTAGACAATTACTACTATAAAGCAATGCCTTTGTCTCTCCAGTTTTACGATTTATTAAAAAGAAACTGAATACTAACATTTCTCTCGACATTTCGTTTTTAACACATTCCCTTACGAGTTCGAAACTCTCTTTGTAAACTCCCCCTAACGTAACTATGGCAAGGTTCCTTAGACAGTTTTCTGCCTGTGATTGTGTTTTACTAAATTGCCATAAGATAGCACAGGGCCAATTTACATAGCTCCTCCCATACCATGTCAGCAAGACTGCTATGTCATACAGACTTAATTCCCTTTTATTATTTTCATCTACAAACTGAAAATTTGTTTCATATTGCTTTTTTCTAAATTATCTGTATTTTGATTAACCTATAAAAAAAAAGGTTCGCTGATAAACACGAGGAAACTGTTTGTTTTGTTTTTTTTTTTTCATTAAGATGCAGACGAATTAAATAGATGGTAATTATGTGACCAAACGAACATCCCCCCCCCCCCAAAAAAAAAAAAAAAGAGTGCAGAAGACAAATATCCAAGTCAACACAAAGAAAGTAGATGGAAGATAGGGGAAGAAGAAAAGAACTTTAATATCTCCCCCTACCCTCTCTCCCAGAAAAAGAAGTTCCTTCCATACGCTCGTGCCAATATCAGGAAGTCCTGGTCAATTGGTCAATTCCGAGGGGAAAAAAAATCCAATTAATATGACGGTGTGGATTACCGGAACACGCTTGGCTTCCCACTTCCGGTTCGTCTGAAGGGATTGGCGACTTTGCGCACGCGCGATCCCTTCTCTCATTTAGTTCCTTTCCAGCAGTTAATGGGTTCATCCTCTTTAAGTTGAAGCGCTCAATTACTTCTCCTCCTTTTTTTTTTTTTATTATTATTATTTCCACCATTTTTCTTTACCGATCAGAGGAGCTAAGGTTAAAACATGACACCATCTTTAATGATCCTTTTAAAAAAAAAATTTATGCTTTGTTCCTCCTTTTTTTTTTATCGTTCCAAGTACCTATTATTTACGACATGTAATATATTTCAGTGTATTTCCACTTGAAAAACCACTGACCCTTGTTATTGTTGTCCTTCTCTTTATATTTGTAAAAATAATATTTAAATATATGTTGCTAAAAAGATCAATCGATATGGTAATAATGAACATATAAATAATATCTCAATATATAGAAGATATTTGATTGAAATTTGTCGATAGTTCTACACGGCATTTCCATCTTCTTCTAGGAACATTCTGCTAGAAACAGCAATGTGGATTCTTTCAATGAATAGTCCTATATTGTTCCAAGATAAACTTGACATAATTGTTTATAGCTTAGTTGTGTTTAAAGTAAAATGTGCTCCAACTTATAAACGTGAATATTTATGTGATTATTGGGCACACACACAACATTTATAAATTCAATTGCCATCTATCGATAAAAGGTCCATAGGTTCACTAAACACCCCTAAGCTGCCTTCCATAGAAAATACAGGGTATATCCCAAACCAATCCAATATAATAGTAGAGCGGTCTAGAGATTAATTTGGCGAAACCGCTGAGAGGGTTCACTACTGATGAGCCAAGCCCTCTCATTCAATAACTCATATCATTGCAGTAAGGTCTGTAGAGGTAATATACATATTTGATGTAATTATTGAAAATAAACACATTGCTAGTAAATTTAATTATTACAAATTTTACACACAAAAGTAGTAACAAGGATGGATGCCTTAGGCAGTTTACTAGAGGAATGCAGGGCCATGGTATGTCGATTTATAAAGGTGATAGGAGGTTTCATTATATCATACAGCGATAATATTTGCTTCTAACTCTTAAGTACACATGGTAGCTAGTTAGATTGTGTACTCTAAGTTCACAACATATAGACCTTTTTTTTTTAAATAGAACAATCCATAATTAAATCTTTAATTAAAAAGGCATATATTGGATCAAAAAATCATTTATTTTACCAATATTTCAGTTGGCTGAACGCCAACCTTAATCAAGGTGTTATAACATTTTAAAGTGTGTCAACAACTTCAAATTGACACACTTTAAAATGTTATAACACCTTGATAAAGGTTGGCGTTCAGCCAACTGAAATATTGGTAAAATAAATGATTTTTGATCCAATATATGCCTTTTAAATTAAAGACCATTTTGTTGTGATCTATACAGAATTAGCATAACTATGGCCAACACCACTGTTATATCGAGAAATCTCAAGTAGAGGTTACAACCTCCGTCCCCGCTAATACCTGGTCTCTTTGGTCCATCAGCTGGGCGAGATTCCGCCCATCTAACATGGAGATACCTTCCCACCACAATTACACTTTGTACACCATAGAAGTTACAGAGCTTGAAAGATAACTAGTCACCACAAAAGATTTTTTTTATATTTTAAAAACTAATTTCAAGTTGTGAGAAATGCAAATATATAGAATGGGGGAGGATTATTGATTTATTTAACTCCAAAATATAGTTGATACCGCGTGAAAACCAAGTTATAAAGAAGGGACTCGGTGACCTAAGGAGGGAGCTTAAAGAAAGACATTTACCTAAATGTTAACTAGACACGGTGAGGGCTCCACGTGATATCTAGATACATAACACAGAGGGGGTTAGAGGTAGACTATACACACCGTCATGTATTGCTCTACACACCTGAACCCAACTTCCCAATTCCGACAACTCGATGAACTCGTTGAGTTCACTATTGGACAACAAAGTAAAATTGAGCGGACTAGAGACCGAAGACAGAACTGCTGACACTGCCAACGCTGAAAGCCGGACTTAACGTCACACGCGAGGCCTCCCATCGGAGTTTTGCACCAGAACCAGCAGACTAGTAATCAGTACCTAGTCCTGGGTCTGTGGAGCGAGCCAAGCTGCCGGAGGAGAAGTTGAGTACCAATCCACGTTATGTGACACAGGGTTAAAGTAGTGGGTCCTCCCGCCCAACGTGGAATGGTAAATGACCACAGCCCCTGCTATGATCATCACAGGAGTGTAAGCGCTAAAACCCGCCCCGCTGTCAATAGCTACTGTCTAACACTAGCTAGATCCTGCAACAACGTCGTTAGTAGAGCTGGAACACAGGGAAGTCACGGCTCTCCATCTGGAACGTCTGTTACACACAGCAGCCTAGAATTCAGACTTTATGGTCAACAGATTGCTATTGTCACCGAGTCCCTTTTTATCCTTGGCATTCAAGCGGTTTGTAAGTTTTTATTCTACCTGAATTTTGAGGTGATTTGAATTATAAAAGTTTAAACTCGCAAGAAGAGCTTTAAACTATAAAAAAAATAAATTCGTTACAATTTCGTTGAAACCAACTAATTCAACAAATTCCTCCTAGAACATCAGTGAATATATGATTATCATTTAGTCTTTATTCTTTTCAATACAAATTTACCTAGGTTTTTCAAATTATAAACAAACTATTTTTAGCCATATTTTTCTAAAGGTTATTCTCATATCTAGTTTAAATTTCCAATCCACTTTCGAAGTTATTTTATCAATTTAAATCATTTTTGCTGTATTGTAATCAGAATGGTACTTCGTTCCTATTTAAATCCACTTGGATCTTCTCCTTCCTGAAATATAATAGATAGGAGTTATATAGAACCTCTACTATCTTGTTAATTGTTGCTATCTCAGAATATGGGAGATGGTCAAAGTTAGATAAGTGTATAGTGCAGAAATATGTAAAATGGATTTCTTGAATAATATTAAGATTGGTATAAAAGAAGCTCAACTGGCGTCATGATGATTTCTATCAATCCAACCAATCAGTTGGACCAGTTCACATCACGTGATATTTATCCAACTTCTGGCTGGCTGAGGGTGTATCAAGATTTAGTGATCAAGAAGCAGTCCAGCTGACATTGTCATCAGTAGACACCAGAGAGTTGACATCTGAGATTGATTCAAGAGTTGGATTTATCTGGTTTATTGATATGTCTTCGGTATGATTGTCAGGGTGAATTCTTACCTGCATTCTTCAACATAGTCGTATTTAAATTCACAATAAAGTTTGTAATATTTTCTTAAAATATTTGTATTCTTTATTTCTTCTAAATTTGTGCTAGATTTTCTCGTTATCATTAAATTATATCAAAAATTGTATCATAATTTTCTTCTCATATCTTTACTAATTTTCAAAGGAATATTTTTATTCATTTTCATTCTTATTATATATTTTTATTGTTTAGTTAATTGTATTTTATTATACACAACATAGAGAGAATTAATTGATTTTTATTTATGATTTTTCTTTCAATTGGACCTTTCCTTTTTGGTCAAATTTCAATTTAAAAAATATTACGATATATCAATATATATATATATATATATATATATAAATATTTTTCTTCAAATTACTATTATAGGGATCAAGATTTTTAAAATCATTTTGTTTCATTTACTGTGTAAAGATTAAAAATTTTAGTTTTTGTATAATTTCGACTATATATGAGAATTTAAAATTTATATTTATAGAAATATAATTATAGATGGTCATATATATTTATAATAGATTTTTTTCAAATAAAAAGTAGTTTACTCCATTGTTATACTCGAAATATCATATTTTTCATTTAAAATAAAAGAAAGAATAAATAAAATTAAGGTGTAAAGAGTTTCTTTTAATTTTGAATTCGCAAGTTTTCGAGCAAAATTTTCTGTTCTTCAACAGGCAAATACTTCTATGTACAATATAAAGATGAACTTTGTACAGTAATAATTGAAAAATGTGTTATTGGCGTGTGCTCTCGTGGGCGAGACTGTTTACAGCTAAAATATTAGATATTATAATTTATCTGTAAACAGTCAGAAATAATTCATTAATAAATATAGCATCTTATATTTTGTCGATATTACAATTTCAATATTAAGCATGTGTAATTATTTAACAAAGGAATAGCTCTACCTTGGATATATGTCTACCATTTATATATTCACCTTTTTTATAAGATGACTGACGAAATAATTTTGATAATATGTGATATTTCTTATATATTTCTTCTTATATTATGAATAACCATAATAATAATAATAGAAAGCTGATATGCGTGTGTAATTGGATTTTTATGAAGGGGGATATATTCAACTCTGATGTATTAGCACGCCATTACAAATTTAAACTATTTTAAAGCGTATGATTCTTTTCGATATAAAACAATGTTCTACTGCCCTTACTGTAATGATAAAATATTGGGAGGGCCTGGCCTATCAGTGGTGAACCCTCCCAATATTTTGTCATTACAGTAAGGGCAGTATAAAATTGTTTTATATCGAAAAGAATCATACGCTTTAAAATAGTTTAAATTTCTTATAATCAAATATATTTTGTTATAAGGAGGAGAGAAACTACGCTCAAGTAAACATATATTTTAGGAGAATATATCTTCATCTCATTTCAAACCGTTATCATTATATCGTACTGTGGTATTTCTAGTGTTATAAGCATTGCTTATAACATTGTGTGTGTGTTTAGTTATTAGTTTTATTGAAGACATGAATAATATATGAAATCTCTTCTTTTTAAGTAAAGAACAAAAATACATATGTATAAGAAAAAGCTATTCGAAAACCCAAAAATATATATTTTTTTATACATAAGTAGAACTGATAGAGTATGTTTACATATAAAAAGTAAACACAGAATGTTATATGTTAGTGAACCTAATTTTAAAAAGATATCAAAATATTTTTATGTAGTATGTGAAAGAGATAACCAATTTTAAACTTGTTAAGTTACCTCCAAGTTGGATTAAGTCAGGTCAAGTTAGGCTAGACGGACCTGTTTGGCTAGCACATCTTTCTAGTGTGTTCACCAAGTGTTTATATTGAATGTTCGAATGTTAAACTGGGGTTGAGAGGCCATGTGACATGTGTGTGAGATGTTCCACATGACTCACGTCCTGGTGGTCCATATGGAGGGAGGTCCGACAGTTCCATCTAGACCGTGGTTGTCCAGTGGTGTGTATTGAAGAAATCCTGTAGGTCCTCAGTAACAGGAGGTCCAAGATGTGAGAATCCATTCCTCTCGCATCCTAGATAAGTCCTCAGAGTCCAGAAGAATTAAGCGAGTCTTTGGTCGTCAGGTCCAGATCGGGGATCGTCAACAATGGCTGTAGGCACACACAGAGACCTGATTGTTGCAGCTGTCAACAGCTCTCTAATGAAAAGATATCTCTATACAATCTAACACAGCCTTCAATATCTAAGAAGTGTTAGACTTTTAAAATCAATTTAAAATGTGTGTCATTCTAAGTGGATGAAACGCTGTTGGTTTTACCATGATTTGTTTCTTTGATATTTCAATGCGTTTTCCCACGTTAAGACCTTTAGGAGTTCAAAGGTATTTCAGAAGGCTGGAGAAGAGGTTTGCCCTGTTTGGGACAAGTAGGCTTAGGAGGAGGGCAGTGTTATGACAATGTCCATAGGAGATGAAACCGTCCACCATCTATGGACCGGAGGGTAAACGGATCAATCAGGAAGAAGCCCAGCTGTCATCAGTTAAGTCTTGCTCCCCCCCTTGTTGACGGGTTGTTGAATGATGTATGTTACTTGCTCCATAATGTACAAAGATAAATAAAGAGGAGTCGAACAGAGATCCTATCGATTCTGCGGTTCATTTAACCATCCTCAATACAGAGGCAGCGACGGCGACGTAGCAATATTAAATATTCAGATACGCTCGTGTCCACGGGTTAAACCATTGATAGCTTGTTTCTTTGATATTTCAATGCGTTTTCCCACTTTCAGACATTCGGGAGTTTAAAGGTCCTCCAGGAGACTGGAGAAGAGGTTTGCTCTGTTTGGGACAAGCAGGCTTAGGAGGTGGGCAGTGTTACAACGACGCCCATAGGAGACTAAAACCGTCCACCTCCTATGGACTGGAGGGTAAACAGATCAATCAGGAAGATTGTGTACATAGTGTAATAAGAAAACCATTTTTATACAGAAATCTAGTGACACGTTGCAGATCAAGTACACCATGTGTCTACACATGTATAAACAGTTCGGATTTGTATATATAATGTGCTAAAGCTCCGATTGGGTGTTTTCACTCCCTGGTTAGATTATTGAGGCTTGTACCATAAACGGGGAAGTAATGAAGCGAATTTTTCACAGAAGAAAAAGTGATTTTTGCGGGATTCGATCCCGTATCGTAGTTGTCGAAATCAACACTTTATGTCACCATGTCTTCAATCTCCTTGTGGCCTACAAATTCTACTATTTCTAAAAAGATTAAGTTTTCTTCCCCCCGCGCGTCGTATTTTCCCATAAGGCCACACCTCTCTACTTTAATCTCTGATAAATAGATAGGAATCCAAAGTTTTCCGCGCCAACTTGGAAAGTTTTCATTTCATGCTAATTTCGGCGTTTAAACCGGACTCCGGGGAATGCAAATACCCATCTGACACCCCTGGAATTAAAGCAAGAGTGCCGGTTTTAATAACGACTTCTTCGTTCCAGTTAAAATGGAAATCTATCGGATGGTATTAAAATTATATCGATCCCCACACCTCTTCTTTGCGTTGGAAAGAACAAACTGGTCCTCCGGTAGGCAGTGGTGCCAGATCGTTATATTTATCTATTTCTATGTTCACTGATTGAAGTACCTGATTTGTATACATTTTAAGAATGTGTTTTTGTAATGATAAACCTGGAAATATTTTCTTTTTTTTTTTTTAGAAAAAAATGTTAATAATAATACTTTTATATTTAGATCCTTCCTTAGAAGTATACACCTATAGTTTAATTTAAAATACCATGTTTTCCGCTTAATTAGCAGACTTGATAACACAATCAGCTTAAGGAAATATCTCAGAGCAGTCTGGAGATTAAACTAGAAAAACCGCTGGGGGAGTGTTAACAACTGATGAGTCATGCCCACAAATTACAAATTTTCATTCTTGCAGCATGAGATCTGTAAAATAGTCTGGCATTTATTAAAAACTACGTTAAAATTTGTCATAATTTTCAACGATAGGGGGGAGGCTTTGATTATGATATTTCAACAAACAGCACAGCGCATGCGCGAGGTCACTTCAATTTTGTTCGTCTTTACATATACGCAGGACACACAGCCGTTTCTCTTAAAGATATTTTAATGGATAGTTTTATTTTGTAAACGTTAAATGTAGAATACAAGCAAAGTTTTTGTTTTAATGCTTTCGTTATTTATCTTCCTTGCATGTGTAACGGGTCTAATTTGCATATAAAGAGCTCCAAGTTGCATATTGTCACCACGGTGTGACCAGGTCACAAGGCTCCAGTCACGTGCCTCCACGTGACGTCATCGGGACGCTGGATGCTGACTGGCTCGGAGGACACTGACGTCATCGTATGGGACTTGAACCTGGGAACCCTGCGAAGACGCCTCAGGTAAAAAGAATTATCAAAAGTTCTGAGAAAGTTTATTTTTGCGTGTCAACTTTTATTTGAAGTTTGGGCTGCGGGAAAAGATTCCTTAATCAGAACTTGAAGTTGAAACCACGCCTAGAGGACAAGCGTAGCCGTCCCTGTATTGATGAGGGTCATAACCAGAAACCATGTTATTCAGGTTGTTGGCTTTTGTCCGAATTTACCAAATCTGGTGTTGTGGCATCTATCGGAATTCATATGTTCTTTGCAAATTGATCGAGTAAAAATCCATTTTTTAAAATTATAATTTCTTTTTTTTAAAGCGAGAGGCGTATTTTTACTTGTCTCATTCTCCCGCAAAATTATATACATACAGGTGTTTATGTCGTTAAATATAAACGTCATCTATTGTCATAAAAGTTTAACACTTTTAAAACAACCTTTTTTTTTTACATTGAAACTAAGGAAATAGATTTTGTAAAAGCCTGGCTCATCAATAATGTTTTGAACCCGGGTTCAGATTTCGACGGGTTAAATGTGACCACGGGTATATCCTGTAATATATATATTCTTGTTTTAAAATTGAAATTGATGACATAATAAATCCGAGACTTCCTGTTGTCTCTGCTAATAAGGTGACACGAGGACAGTATAGGGCGTGTGTATTTTTTATAAATATCATCCATTATCCCTTCAGAGACCAAAATCCTGGAGATCGTACTATTTAAAGCAGTTGAGTACTTAATTCGATTCTACATATAGAGTGTTCTTGTCCATTTTATCCTGCATGATTCCGTATATTTAGGTTGTAAGGTTAGCCTACTGGTTCATCCACCCAAGGTCACCAAATGTCACTTATGTGCAGTCATCACATCGCCGGCGTCTCGTGTGTTACTTGCCCCGGCAGCGAGCAGCTGGTCCTGAGCGGCTCGGAGATCGGCGTGGTGATCGTGGCCGGGCTGGAGACCGGCTCCCCCGTCAGGAGACTGGAGAACCACCGCGGCCCTATCTCCTGTCTGGCTGTCAACGTGGGAGACGACATCTTCATCTCTGGTAACAGCCTGTGTGCTGTGACATTGTCGTACACTGTGTGGTAGTGGGGCACAGCAATGGATTCAATTGGATCTAAATGGCGATGTTTAAATATAAAATTAAGATTGAAGCAGACGTGTTTTAAATATCTAAAATAATGTTTAATGATGTCGCGCGTGCGCCAGCGTTAGCCAATCATTTAACATTGACGACATAGAACTAATGAGTTGTAAAAATCTGTTTCTGGTTGGGAAGTATTTTGTAGAAAGAATATACCGTCACATCACCCACTTTTCAAGCTTTTTTTTTCTGTTGTTGTTGTTGCTGTTGTGTCGACATTTTAGTGACCCACTGACACCTTCCTCAGTGGAAATGTGTTGAAGTTTATACTATGACGATATCTCCTTGCAAGAGAAACGACGTATCTAACGGCCAGTGTCACAGGGTCGACCGATCGCACCCTGTGCGTGTGGAACCTCGATGACTGCGAGCTCCTCAACACCATCACGCTGGCGGGCAGCGTGCGGCTCCTGGCCGTGTCCCCGGACAGCACGTTCGTGGCCGCGGCGTGTGGGGACGGCGCCGTGCACGTGCGGGCGCTCGCCACGGGCTCCGAGGTCCACCAGCTCCCCGGCTTCAACCCCAGTGCCCTGGAGTTCGCCCGGGACTCGTGCCGCCTGGTGCTGGGCGCCCGGGACGGCAAGATCCACGTGGTGGACATCCACGCCGCTAGGACGCTGCACACGCTGGCCGGACATACACAGAGCGTCGTCAGTCTCACGGTCAGTACGTCGTCCTTCTGTCTGTCTGTTTGCCTATTTAAGGTCTAACTCTTATTATAAAGTGATGAATCCTAGCGCGCTGAAAGATGAAACCCTCCGGACCACTGTCCTTAGCCAGGATGTTAGCCACCATCTCTAGTATACATACACACAACAACACAAGGAGCAACTACAGTACTTACAAATGTAACATAAAGAGATGACGCCTTAACCCCTGATAAGTAACTAAAATGTTTACGGCGGTGGTCACAAGGGTGTTGAGGCAAGGTTAGCGCTTTAAACATGTTGGTAGGATATTGTGAGTGTATTTCCTTCTCCAGTTAAAGGACGCAAGTGTTCGCCAAAGAAATATATTGAAGTAAATATATCCTAACCCTACACTATATTCTAATCCGAATTGGTTAGAGAGGTTGGTCGCTTTAGAGAGGTCTGTTTCGTTGAAACCCCTATCTATAACGTCTAGAGAAAGTTGTATAATTTAGGGAGGGTGGTTGCATTTTAAAAGGACCGTCCTAAAAAGTTGCATTTGTATTTTTGAAAAAACGCTGAGGAAAGCGGCAAGGACATATGATGTCCTGCATTTGCATATCCTCGAGGTAAGTAACCCCCGTGGGTGACAGGCGCTGGAGCAAGACAGGTTCCTGGTATCGGCCGGCGGACCCAAGGTGGTGGTGTGGAACTTCTGCAGTCCCACAGGTCCCACGGGACACAAACCCCGGCTCCGCAAGGTGGACAGCAGTCATCAGGAGTCCATCACGTGTGTCGCGGTGTCGCGGGACGGCACCCTCGCTGTGACAGGTAGCGTAAATCATTCTTTCTCCGATCTAACGGGTCGACGTGTCTTCTTCACTACTCTCCTGTGAATGTGCTTAGCTGTCTGTAGGATAGGATTTATCCTTTAATGTGGTAATCCCCTTGGTTCTGGAACGTTCACTGCCTCTTCTTTCCTCATTTTAGAGTGGAGGAGATTGGAGGTACAATTACAAAAGGACGTTTGAAGTGTTTAGTAACTTACAGGAAGGATGGTCCAAAAAACTTCTTGGCTTCAAAAAGAGAATGATGACTCTTTCTCTCATCATGAGATATTTGAAAAATTCAGGGCTATTCCGAGCGTCTTCGACCATGCTAGACAAGCGTATTTAATCATAATGTGCCCGTCATCTGTTTTGGCTCTCTGAAATAGGGAGTGAAATGGAATTGTGCGAATTACCGAGATGGACCCTCACGCTAGCAGATAAGGTAGGGTCGTAGTGTTATACTCCAAACAGAAAGACTGTTTACAGGGTATACATAAAAAGTAATGATTTTCTTGGTGTATATCCTGTACAACGAGAAAGCTGGACAGATAAAAAAAAGTTTGTTCACCGTTTGTAGATATTCCAGGCAGAGGGAACAAGGGGTTTGAAACCCGATCTGGATGCCACAGTATCTATCTTATCTTGGAAGAGTACTCGGAGGACCTGAGTGGAAGCAATTCCTCTTGGTGGAATGAAGAGTCGACTTTCGTACAACCAGAACCCGGGGAATCCAGCATTGAGAACAGGGATTTTGTGTTTAACATAATTTTACATTGCATCAATAACACCGACTTTCACAAGTTCAACCCCATCAGTGAGTGCAAGTAAGTGAACGGGGCTCTGGCATCTCTTGTAAGCGAGAAATCAAATTTATCTCAACATGTGTAGACATGTGGTGTACCAACACCTCTAGGACCAAATTTTTGGACAAGTCACATTTGTATTACCAGAAATATATGCATATTGGACAAAAATATTCACATAGATATCTGTGGAGACTTATGTGTGGTGTTACTTATCCAAAATGCACATGTTGAATCAGACCATGATAATCATGTTGAGTAGTGATTTACATTATCATGGTCTGATTCAACATGTGCATTTTGGATAAGTAACACCACACATAAGTCTCCACAGATATCTATGTGAATATTTTTTGTCCAATATGCATATATTTCTGGTAATACAAATGTGACTTGTCCAAAAATTTGGTCCTAGAGGTTTCTTGATAAATCAAGAAATGGGCATTTAAGGCAAAATTTGCGTTAATACGCTGTTCAAATTTTTGGTTGTAGAGGTACAGCCTGCACTACGGTGACCAGGGCCAACAACCCGAAACGCGTTCGTGGTTGGATTGTCTTGATTTCAAGAAAATGGATTGGCCCGGAACAACGGAACAAGTTAAATCAACGTTTGTTTATTTTTTGTACCACTAGATGGCGCTTTGCCTATCTAAAATGCTCATGGGAGCGGTCAGGAAATGCCTTTTTTATTTTTAATATCAACATCTGACCTTTTTTTTCACCCTATATTTTCTTATTTTCACACACACACATACATACACCTTTTTTTTCGTGAATTGCGCACCTCACAATTTTCAATTTAACATCATTAAAGAGAGGCACACCCCTAAACTAATTAAAAGTTCATAATTTATAACGAAAAAAATAATTGTGAGTAATCGGGCAACAGTTTTCAATTTGGAGATATTAATGATCTTCTGTATTAGAAATTGATGTTTGCCCAAACAAATTAACTACAGCGGCCGCCTAATGGTTGCCACACGTCGTTTGGACAAAAATTAGTTAATTAATTAACTTTTTATTAATTTTGAAAAAACAAAACCCCATAGGGATATTGAAAGATGAATGCTTTTTATGGACAAAAAAAAATGTCGAACTAATTCCCAAAATTTACTATCTGTGACAAAAAATGGTCTGGTTCAAATCACATTAATAGGTACCACTCAGCAAGAGCAACCTAGTTCGTGATAATTGAACAATGAATAATATGTGAAGGTTATTCACTTATTAAACAAATTTTAACGCGGGATCCAATCCCGGTTCATGACTGTCGGGAATCGAGCGTGTTACCCTCTCATCCACCGACTTCTTGTTTGTGACAAAAATGAAGCTACTTCTTTATATATGTGATCGAAAGAAATTTCAGTAAATGTTGTTTTCAAATAGCCATTTCTTTTTTTTTTTTTTTCACAAAACTTTTTGCTTTTTTAAATATGTGACATAAAGCGCTGAGAGAAGAATAACAAAAAAAAAACAAGACTCAGAACAAAACACTACAAAGGAATGACAATATATCCAGATGGCACAAGAACCTACAAAACATGTAACAACTGTCCTGGTGTGGAACTAACACCTACCCACATATTCTCATGTCCAGCAATGGCCGCAGCCTTGTACAGTAATCCCTCGTTATCACGAACTCGGATTATACGAACTCTCGGTTTGCGCGAACCGTTTCTTTTCCCCCGTTTAATTTCAATGCTTTCCAAGAGATTTTGCCGGTTAAGACGAAATATTCGGTTATGACGAAATACGAATTAAATTTAGCCCCCAGCAGAACTAATCAATCGGTTAAAACGAATTCTAATATGTTTTTAAAGGCGAGTTATAAGTAAAACAATAAACTATTAAAACAACAAAAACGCCGTTGATATCAAGTATTGGCTCTCTTTGTCTTTTGTGTAAACATTCGTCCTTTGTTTGTTATGATGACTCATTTTCTATGAAACCATCCCCTTGGGGTCGTTCCATGTACTCAATCAGTGGAAAATGTCGACTCTATTGTGCCAGTATTGCTGTTTTTCTCGATTGATAAATGTAGGGGCCATGGTGACCCCTGCCAGCCAGCAGCCAAGGAGCGCACGCTTTCACGGAATTTCACAGAATATTATATGTTATTGCCTTACATTGTGATTATATTATCCATATTGTATTTTAAAATAAAATACTTTATGTACATACATATACATAATTGTTGTTCCTTAAAATTATAAAACACACTGCGTGACATTGAAAATGGAACACCAAGAAATAGTGGCCAGAAAATTATGCAAATTTCAGGGTAGACGCGCCTAACCGAGTTATGCAAATGATGTAAAATGCGCAGCTCTCGTGCGCACATGGAGTAAGATATAAGGGAAGGAACTTGCAGAAAGGACAGTATTCGTGTCGTTATTTCTTCAAGGAAAATCATTGTAGAAATTTTGTTCTTGTGTCAAAAGACACGTGTAATAACAGAGAATGCCAGGTCATCGTAAACGGAGGCAGTTCAAGCAGACAGACGCTTTTACGAGGGGCATGGTGATCGGACTGAAAAGGGCAGGTTGGTCCATACGTCAAATCGCAGCTGATACACACCTTGGTGTGTCCACGGTGCACCGAACTGCAACTGTGGAGAAGATGGTTGGAACAAGGAAATGTGGCAATTTATAGGAATGCCGGTGCAACCAGAGTGACGTCAGCACGTGTGGATCGGCGTATCCTTCGACAAGCAGAGGCGGCCCCACAAGCCACTTGTACCGCCATCCTGCAACATGTGCAAGACACCCTAGATCATTCCATCTCGACTAGAACCATTTCCCGTCGATTGGTTGCAAATGGCTTGCACTCATGCCGTCCGCTAAGAAGACTGCCATTGATCCCACCGAATAGGCGCCAACGTTTGGAATGGTGCCGGGCTAGATCGACGTGGATGACGGAATGGCACAGGGTCGTGTTCTCAGATGAGTCGCGTTTCTGCTTGTCCAGTGATAGTCGCCGTGTACGCGTGTGGCGTCGACGTGGAGAAAGGTCCAATCCGGCAGCAATTGTGGAACGCCCCACCGTGCGACAACGTGGAATCATGGTTTGGGGCGCAATCGCGTATGATTCCAGGTCACCTTTACTTCGTATTCAGGGCACTATGACGGCCCAACGATACGTTGATGATGTGCTGCGACCGGTGACACTCCCCTACCTTCAGGGGGTACCCAATGCCCTTTATCAGCAGGATAACGCCCGACCGCACACTGCTTGCATTAGCCAACAAGCTCTGCAAGATTTACAGATGCTTCCCTGGCCACCGTACTCTCCTGATCTCTCACCAATCGAGCACGTCTGGGACATCATTGGACGCCGTTTGCATGCCTTGCCACAGCCGCGTTCAGAAGACGAACTGTGGCAAATGGTTGAGAGGGAATGGAGAGCCATCCCTCAGGACGCCATCCGTACTCTGATTGACTCTCTACCTAGACGTGTTGCTGCGTGCATCGCCGTCCGCGGTGGTCCTACTTGCTACTAAGCCGACGCCGTTCTCGCTCTGTATTATGACTATCATTTTGAAATAAAGATCACTTATTGTTCGTCCCTGTCTCTCTCTGTCTGCCGAGTTTCATCACTTTCTGGCCACTATTTCTTGGTGTTCCATTTTCAATGTCACGCAGTGTATTTTCATTAATATTGTTTTCAAATAAATTTATTCGTTATTCCTCAGAAATGTAGTTTTCTTACTCATCAGTAGTACATAAGTACAACCCCCGGATACCACGAATTCAATTCGTCTAATACGAATTCGGTTTATACGAATTCGGTATATATTCTTTTAAGACGAAAAGGGCATTTCGTTCTCCCGTTGAGTTCGTCTTAACGAGGGATTACTGTAGAAACTTGACATAGACCCAGAACAGCACCTTAAACACTCAAGATAGTGGACATTGCGACTGCCGTGATAGAGATGTATGGAGACATCTGAGGCTCTCCATTGGACACGCGACAACAACAACAATTATATATCAAATATCATCATTAACCTAGCGCCATCTATCGATGCAAATTATAAACATAATTTTAAACTACTTTTCTTCTAAATACCCTTCTTCTTTCATTTTTTATTCATTGAGTATATAAGGGGGCTGTAGAAATTTAATTCTATATATTTTATTTTAAAAGTATAGATTTAAAATTGTGTTTATAATTCTATATCACTAGAATATGAGCATTATACACACTGTTGAAGGACGACGTTGTTGTCCGAGAGCTCGCCAAGCTTATATCTTTTCCATAAAGAAATTTGTCGCTGTGTTAGCTTTTATCTCTCTCTTCTTAGAAATGATTATTTTATAAAAGTGGTGCTCAGGAGAGGCCGCCGCTCATCATATAAGTTTTTCATATACATATATACATAATATATAAACATAGGGCGCCTCTCCCGTCAAAACTGACGCCATTTATTGACCGTGGCCGCAAACTGCGGCCCTCGGATCGGTGACAAAGTCACAGCACCAGCTTTGGAAAACTGAGAAGCGTCCACCTGGGAACCTGAAGTTTTGACGTTTCTTTTGATGGGAGAGGCACCTTATGCTTTTATAGATAAATTTACTCCCAACAAAAAAAAATCCATCTATATATATTCTAGGTTTTACTGCACCGTATAAAAAAAAATCAGAGATAGATTTGTTTAAAGAGCGCTACGGGGCATCCAAGTGCTGGTATCGACAGTGCGGCGGGATGCTGACAGGATCCAAGGACGGACAGATGAAGGTGTGGCACCTGGCCACGGGAGACCTCCACACCAGTCTGGAGGGACACCAGGAGGCCATCACATGCGTCACCTTCGCCCCCAACGGACTCTTCGCCGTCTCGGGGTCTGAAGACTGCACGCTTAAAGTGTGGGGACTCACGCTCGGCATGATCGTGTCTGTCTTCAAGGTAGGTGTCTCTCCGCGGAGTCTCCCCACGTAGATGTGAGCTGTTGGTGGAAGTATTCACGGAGTAGTATAATTCATTGTGACATATTCGCACCTATGGTCGGTCCTATTAATGTTTTTAAACGGCCGATAACCGAAATGCATGGATAAACATTTATCATTGTCCATAGGGCTTGTTTTCAGCAGCACCTTAGAGAAGAAGGGTATCTACACTCATTGTACAAATTGTACCTTTTAGCATGTATATCGGGATTCAGACAATTACTCTGAAATATATTTGATACACAGTGACTTTTAATGAAGGATAACCAAGTGTGAACAAAATTGCCTCTGTCTCCTTCAAATTTTGTCCACGAGTGTAGTAAATATATAATGTGTCTCAACGGTACTACAGACAGAGCGTGTGGTCCAGGAACACCTGACCCGTGTCCTGACGGCCGCAGTGACGGCAGACAGCCGCCTGGTGCTGTCCACCGACGCCCAGGACCGCCACTGCCTGTGGCTGGCCGACAGCGGCGCCATCCTCCAGACCTGCATCCGTCCCACCGCCCAGGTGTCGGTCCACTCCACCACCGTCTTCGCCGTCGCCGGCAAGAACGACTCCAGGTAACCTCCTGTTAGGGTATGCAAATCAGACATCAAGTAGAAAATGAGGGGAAAACAAACCTCAGCCTCGAGGGCAAGCACGACTCCAGGTAACCCCCTGGTGATGTTAGGGTGTGCAAATCAAACATCATGTAGAAAATGAGGGGAAAACAAACCTCAGCCTACCGGGCAAGAACGACTCCAGGTAACCTCCTGGTGATGTTAGGGTGTGCAAATCAAACATCATGTAGAAAATGAGGGGAAAACAAACCTCAGCCTACCGGGCAAGAACGACTCCAAGTAGTTCTCTGCTTATACCCTCGTAGTGTTAGTTTGTAAATGAGACGTCATGTATAGGAAATAACGGAAGACAAGCGTCACAGGATCGCAGCAGACAAGACCCTATCTATTTACATACTTACCACTGCGGTGTCATGGTTGTAGGCAAATCATTGCTAAACGTCAGATTCGCGAGTAAAAAAGACTCTAGCTACCTATTTATACAAACTTAAAGAATCAATATGCAAATCAGAAGCTATATATATATATATATATATCAGACGTAGATATTAAGGGAATACAAAGGTCTAGATATCAAAGTTCTTTTATATTGACAACCCACCAATAACTATATATCTACTAACAACTTATGAAACCTTTTACCTTCATAAATATAAAACACAACATAAAAGTATATTAAAACTAAATCGATAGTCTAATCTTTTTCTATTGTTCACAGAATAAGGAAAAATCAATAAAAATCATTTAACAATACCCTGCAGGTAACATAAGAGAGAGAAGTATTAAAATACAAACTTCCGAACACGAGAGGTGATTATAAGGCGACTGAATAAATTATTAGATGTATATTAAATAATAAATGTGGGGGCGTGATATTTATTATCTCTATATTATATGAAATAATGGGGAAATCTAATTACCTGTTGTTTAAACACCCGGCCATTATTGATCGGAGTTTCTCTATAGAAGTGATCCCAGTCTGTCCCTGTTAGATCATATAGCTCGGTTCGCTTACTTGGGACATACGTGGTGTACAAATCCTTTTTTACGGCTACACCTCTTTGAATATCTAAAAAAAAGTATAGGGATCCTCTCCCGTCAAAATAAGCGTCAAAACTAGACGCCATCTATTGACCGTCGCCACAAATTAGCGGCCTCGGGTCGGTGACAAAGCCACAACACCAGCTTTGGCAAAACTGAAAAGCGTCCACCTAGAGACAATGGTTTCGGGCTAATGGCCCTCGTCAGCCTAGGGCGGGCTTTATTCCATGAGATCAACACGGGATCCAATGGAATTTTCACAATCTGCCAAAGAGGTGTTTAGGTGATAAAGTGGCTGGGCCAAATATAAGAGGAAAACATTTGAGGAGCCTTATACTTTTTTAGATCAATTTCCCCCCATCAGGAGATGCCGTTCCCTTAATATATAATAGTGTTTTTTATGTATATGTGATGAGGTCCTGTTGACTCTTGTAGAATCCAGTCGACTAAAACTGTGGTGAGGTTTCCAGTCGACTTAAACTATGGTGTGAGTCCCTGTCAACTCTCGCTATACCGTGTTGACCGAGAGGAACAGTCAGGATGTGGAGTTTTCCAGTACCTCTCTGCACCTTGGAAGACCTTTAACAGTTCTCACAAAGTACAGGCAGTCGTGGTCGATGCAGAGTGGAAAGCTTGGGAATATCCACACAAAAAACGAAGACACAGTTGCACTAGGAAAGTTCCGTAAACAGATAGAGTTGAGCTTGGAGCGAAAGATGGAGATAGAAGAGTTCTTACTGACTACATGGTGGATGAGGAGGACCTTGGTGACAACCGACGAGGGCTTCCGCTGATGGTGAAGTGACTATATTTTTGGCTAGGACGGAGGCTTTATATATCTTTTCCGAGAAAGGGAGTATTGCATTTCAGCAGATGCAACAAGAGCGTGGATCGTCTGGCGAAATTCTAAACTGGCGCCATCCTGACAGTTTCCTTTCTATCTTTAGATGTTGTTGAACCTCCATCTATCTCGATTTTAGACGTTTTTGACTTCTGTCTCTTGCTTCAGCTCAACTCTTAATCTATTACAGAGTTTTATTTATTTATTCTCAGTTTGTACAAAGTACAATACATATGATGATGTAAACACACATGTCAATCATGCGTATAATCATTTACAGATGTGTTTCTATTATACAGCATGAAAATCTTGTTATAAGTTATATACAATATGGGGTTGTTGGTTTAAATTACCATATATATTTGTCTTGGTATAAGGGTTAACATGTCTGATTTACGGGTCAGAAAATTATAGGATATAAACCTGGAAGGCTGGTTTTTTATAACAGTAGTAGTAGAGTATGATGTGGCGTGACCAGCCTCAAGTTCTGGCCGCTGGCTGACCCGGACAAGGAGCGGACAGTGAGCCACAGCGACACCATCCTGTGCTACGCCGTGAGCCACGACTGCCAGACACTCATCACGGGCTCCCAGGACATGTCGCTCAAGGTGTGGGAGGTGCGGACCGCCAAGTTGACCCAGGTCCTGGTGGGGCACGACGGTTCGGTGACCTGCGTGGCCGTGGCCCCCTACAGCCAGGCCCTGGCGGTGTCGGGGTCCCTGGACGCTACGCTCATCGTGTGGGACATCACCACTGGGGCGGACAGGTTCACCCTCAGGGGACACACGGAGGGCGTCAAGTGTGTTCTGCTCAACCTGGACGGCTCCGTGGCCATCTCAGGTATAACTCTCCCTGCCTTTCTTTACCTTTCACATCAATACTTGGAGAGATGCTCTCCTCTTACTTTAGTAGATTTCTGAAACTGTATCAGCGCTATAAAGGACATCTCCCGTCAAAATAAACTCTAAAACTAAGCGTCATCTATTGACCATATCCGCAAACTAGCAGACTCGGGTCAGTGATAATTCCACAACGCCAGTTTTGGAAAACTCAGAATGCCTACCTTGAGACCATGATTTCGGGCTATGACCAATCCAGGGCGAACTTTGTTTTCTATGAGATACATACCCACACTGGATTCTTGGAATCGTCAGAATCTGACAAAGAGGTGCTGATATAGTAACCAGGCCAATTCTATGGGGAAAATTTGGATGTATATTTGCAGGGAGGATATTGATCTATGGAAAGAAAGGTATCCTTTTCTAAATGAAAAATCTCTCATCACACCCTACTACAATAAGAGAACAAATATTAGTTGGTAGGGCTTGGCTTATCAGTGGTGCCAATGAATTCAAACTTCTTAGAATTTACACATTATATATATTTGATCCAAACAGGTCAATATATTAGACTTGATGCATCATCTGTTATATTTTAACTATTTTTGACGCGTCTTTTCAAAATAAAACAATTTTCTACTGTCTTTGCTGCAATTAATGGGATAGTTAATCAGTAGGGAACCCTCCCAGTGGCCTCACCAGTTTAATATACCATACCGCTGTAATATTACATTTGGCTGTTTTGAGTTAAACTGACCAATCAGATTTATTTCTTGGAAGACACTCTATACGGCAAGAAGAGCAATCAATAAACATGTGTACAGGGTCGGACGACAACACCCTCCAGCTGTGGAACGTTCGGAGCGGCCAGCGCGTGTCCCTGGTAGACCTGCACGCCTCCATCGTGTTGGTGGCCTCCTCGTTGAACGCCACGCACCTCGCCGTGCAGCTGCGTAACACGCGGGCCTTCCCCGTCTTCCAGCTCCTCAACAACCCGGCGCAGGGCCTCACACTCGAGCTGCCCAGCACGGCGCTCTTCGAGGAGGCCAAGCCGCCCCCGAGTATGTCCTAGTGGTGTCAACTGCTGGAATGTTTTAAATATGGTGACGTGGAAATCGCGATGCAACAAAGGCTCACTCCATGATAAATGATAATTTTATAAAAGTCACGAGTAAGGTAAAAATAAGTTTAATACGTGGGAGTCGGTGGAAGGGTGCTCTAAACCGTTGGTTTTCGACCACTACGACCCGGGTTTGAATCCCGCTCATTGGGCACTTTTTTTTTTCTACTTAAATGGCCCCCGTTTCTTACAAAAGTCCAACCCCACCAGCGGGTGCAAGTAACCAAACTGAGCTTTTGTTGTTGTTGTCGTGTCCAATGAAGAGCCTCAGATGTCCCCATGCATCTTTATTACAGAAGTCGCAATGTCCACTATCAAACGGGGCTGTGGCACATTTGTAAGTACAGAAATCGAACTTCTTTCTACATGTGGTGCACTTACAGTAAATTCAGTAGCCAACTTCTACCCACCATGATTATCATGGACTGTACCACATATACTAGGGATAATAAAAAGATAAGAAAGAAGAGTTAAACAAGTTTAATAAATTTAATAAGTTAATATAAGATAAATACAATTAAATATGGCGATAGAGAGGAAGCAAAATAAGAACGTCTATTCAACGCTCAAAACAAAAACATCGAACGCATGCGCAAGCCGGCGCAGTGCTTCAATAAAGGTGTTACAATATCATTAACTTTTAACCGAGTTAGAATCACATTACTATTGGTTTCTGTTTCATATATAATAAAAAACAGTCCATATTTATATATATATGAAATTCTAAAGCTCGGTGTTTGTTACTTTTCTCCGCCACACAAAAAAAAAAAGACCACTAAATAAATTTTCAAGAAATTCCAAATCTAGAAGGTATCGCTGAAGATGTAGATTAATATATAGGCCATTTGCAAAATTAGTCCAATAAAACAATTTTGTATATTGTGGGGTTATAAATGCTGACAATATTGATGTATTTCCAATAATAACTAAATCGCTACTATATTACTGCTAATAGTAATCTTTAATCCTAATAATTAATATTTAAAAATAATATCCATTTTGGGAAAACATGACCTCGGTAAGAACCCTTGCGAAGCCAAACTTCCAAGCATAGCGCTTATTTTTATATTTGTCATTTGGTAAAGCCGAAAAAAAAGTTCTAGTAATATTTGAAAAACCTTATTTAAGCCATGTTTTTTTTTTAGTTGTGAAGTGGCTCTTCCTGTTTGTAGTTCGCATATAACCGTTGTCCTTTCAACCTGTCTGTATATTATAAGGAAATGTGCTCAATGGTTTGCAGCATGTCTCCTGATCGTGCAAAAGCAGACGTTACCTGTGAAGTAGTTCTTTTGCTCTGTATGGAAACTCTAGAATTGATGCCCTTGTGTTCACCCTTAGATAGAACAGCTTCCCATGAAAGACCATAACTTAAAAACTCCAAGGTCTTCTAAAGATAGTCGCTTAGAGGAAGGTTAGGGTAAATCAACTCGAGTCGCTTTTGAATTTAAAGGGAGGTGGTCGCTCGGAGAGGCGGTCGCTTCTGCAATGTTTCAATCATGAGAGGTTTCACTGTATATTTCTAAGTTTAAACTATTGGTGTCCTCTGAGGTCGGGAGAGTGTGTTCGTAGATTTTAACTCGCGGCTGTGTGGCAGTACACGGGAAACGAGGGATGGTCCCCAAACGTGTTCTCCTCAAGGGTAATCTCAAGCGGGAGCAGAGTTTCGACTCCCTTTACTGGGACCTGAGGTCGGGATCGCCCAAGCACGAGCCCGTGCTGTACGAGGACCTTAAGAAATCCGCTTTCGGCTCGCGGGAGGCACTCCATCTTCTGGGGTCGGGAGGTGACATGGGCCGCGCCAGGGGGCTCGAACTGCCGCCCAAACACAAGCTGCACAAGCAGAAGCTGCTCAAGAAACAGCAGAGCATGTTCGCGTGTTTCCCCGAGTTCACGGCCCAGCCGCCCTCCACCCTGGTCCTGAAGGAGACCGCCGAGAAACGCCTGGAGACCATCCGGCCCATCACCTTGCCATCGCCCAAACTGCCCGAACCTCGCAGGTACTCGGGCGAGGAAACGCCCTCGACAGCCCCCGAGCCTAAAAAAGCCAACACCACCGTCTCCTCGAGCGTTTGCAGCGTCTCTTGAGGTTCTCCATCCCGTCATAGCATTATCCTTTGCTCAAAACTCTTTAATTTCTTCTTCTCCTTCTTCTTCGAATGTGCAGCACAATCATGGCCGGTGTATGTCTTGTTGTTGTTTGTCCGTCGTTATTTTGGAGTGTGTATGTATAGTGGACACTTTTTTATAAATAGACCCTCTCTCCTTTCTTTCTTTGGTTTTTAAATTAGTGAAGATATTCTCAGAGAGATGCAATCTATTTTTTCCTAAATCCTTGTGATGGCATTTCTTTCTCTCTTGTTTTTCGTGATGGGACACACACTTTCAGTTGTTTATAACCATTTTTTGAGTAAATATGTAATTTTTCATACATATATGTATCATTTGCGTATTCATAAATGCGTTTTATTATGTATTCTATGTTAATATATTATAAGGTTATAAAAGCTGGAGCAATATGAAGAGCTTTTTTAAAATATAAATATATGCATATTATATATGATTTGTGTAAAAAAATGTTTTTTACCTGGAATATTATTCTAACTCTTTTCTTATATTTGTATGTTATTGTTTGAAGATATGTGGAAATTTTGTTGTTGTTTTCTTTTTCAGAAAAAAATTAGGAAAAATGATTTTTATAAAATTTACTATTTCTTTTAAATTCTTATCATGTTATTTCCCTACAATATTACAATATATAGTATCTATAATTTTTTATCACTATTGGAAATATTTTATCAACTTTATTCTTTCAACAAAATGTTTAATGTGGAAAATTGTGGGAAAATAAGTGTTACAAAAAGGACACTTTCCCTTTAAAATAGATAGAAAGAATTATGCGCCGTCAATTGACCGTCTCTGCAAACGTATAAATTAGAAGGTGAATCAAAATACGACAAAAACAACCAGCCATGGCAAGCATCCTATATAAATCCCTACATAATACTTAATCCTTAGCTTCAAATAGGATTATCCTGGTTTATCTAAGCTGGTGATGTGATATTTCCACCAATCTGTTTCAACATGAATGCAAAGACGATCTCTAGACGACACATAATTCTATCTTACGTTCTATTTAAAGGAAGTGTTACTTTTTTAATAGACAAATGTGTAAGATAAACTTTTTTTTCAGTGTTCTAATCAAACTTGTATATAAAAATATTGCTGAAAAATAACGTTAAAATGATTTGTAAACTATTCCGAATTTATTTTTTTTTGTATCCATATATGTTGTTTTTTAATCTTGTTTTAATATTTCTAATTTAATGTCTCATCACTTTTTTAAAAAAGCCACATTAATACACTAATGAACAAACTCGTCTTCCCTGACAATGATATGTCGCTTCAAGTGTGGTGAATATCATAAATTATCTTTTAAATCAACACTCCTAGTGCTTTGTACGGAAAAATAAAACATATAGAAATAAATCCTTATCACTAAAATTCAAATCATTTATCTCTAGTTTAAAAAAAATATTCTTTTGAAATATTAAAAAAAATTAATAACGTGTTTATAATTTAGGGAAAATTTCTGCCATTTTTACATATACAAGGTTGTCCCAAAATTCGTAAACACTTGCAAAAAATTGAAATACCAATATTATTTGCCGTTATGTATAATATCTTTGTATTATGTATAAAGTAATTGTTTTATTATGTAGTCACCGTAATATTATTCGCCGGTATGTATAATGTCTTTGTATTATGTATAAAGTGATTGTATTATTATGTATTATTATGTCTTCGCCGTAAAAATATTATTCGCCAAATAATAAGAAAAACAACTTTTTAAGAAAAACACGAACTTTTGGGACAGCCTTATATACATATAAACTTTATAATTTAAAACGTATGTTTCTTAACAAAAAAATGTATTTTAAAATAAGTAAATTTTAGTTTGATAGTAATTAACTTTTTTAAAAATAACTAGAATAATTTTATAATATTTCGTTTCTCTTTATATATACCAAATTTTAATACTTGTCTTTATTTAGAGTATTTTTTTTATTCTATTATATATATAGGGCTGTGTGTATAAATATAGTAGAATTTGAAATAAGTCAAATACTTTCAAATCTCATATAAAGTTTTTTTTTTTTTTTGCATATTTAATAGGAACCATATTTAAATATTCTGTATTTTTTAGAGAAATGTTTGTGGAATTTGACTTTAACACATATTTTTAAACATTTTGAATATAAAAATTACGTTTTTTTTTTTTTTGTGAGAATTAAAAGTTTGCGAAAAAAATTAAAAACTAGATTTAAATAGCAGAAGATTATTTAATTATCAAAATCTAAAAAATAGATGAATGGCTAATATTGTATTTTAAAATGTTAACTCTGTTAAATATAATTTCTTATTCACATTATACTACGATAAAATAATATCCGTTTTACACACACCAAGTTCAAATATTACTTAAAATATTACATTATTACTTAAAATTAATATAAGAATAATTTAATCTTTTGGAAAAGTATATAGAACTACATCTACACTTACATTTGGCTAGGCAGGCTCCAGAAACCTCGGTGTAAAACAAATAAATAATTATTATTTCTATTATACTTTTTCATAGAATAAATTATTCCAATTCTTTTATAAATGACCATAGAAAAATTAAAATTATGGGGAATGTTTCTATTTGTTTTATCTCAATTATATTTAAAATTCTTTGCATATATCGATATGAGCAATTTTAAATTACTTTAGTTTCTTTTTTTTTTTAGTATTTATATTTATTTTAGAAATATTCACACATATGAGCTCCGCTCAGAAACAAGTGTGTGTGCTATACATATAGGTCTTAAATCAAACCTACTTACAACCAGCAGTCGCGTACTTAAAAAATTACTTATTGTATCCAAATTATGATTAAAACCATGATAGCAGATAAATTAATAGGATTACATATTTTTAAAATGGCGATTACGAAATAAAAAAGAAAGACAAAGCAGATTTCATATTTACAACATAAACAAAAGATTATAACAAAGAGATATAATAATAATTAATTATTTTATATTCATTAACTTGTGAAAATATATTTAGAATATTCAGATTCATACAAATTAATAAATAATATTTAAAATATATGAGAAGTAAAACTTCGTTATAACGATCCTGCATATAATACTTTCCCGCTTATTGCGATATTAATTTCTTGGGCCTGGACGCTGCTTGTTTGATTTATCACATACCATGGTAAAACACTACCCTGATTATTGTACGTATTTAACACAAGCTAACCTCTCCCCTTGGAATAGCCTGGTTGCTATAACGAAGTTTTACTCTAGTATTATATAAGTCTATAGCTATATATTGAGTACTAGAAGTTCTATGATTTTTGTGGGGGACCATATTAAACAAGTGCCTTTATATTTAATCATAATATATTTAGTATTGGAAAAAATATGATTGAAATAAATTATTTATAATATCAGTTTCAAATATGTTTATTACCTCAATATAAATCTATATATTTGCCATCTATATATTTATCTAATGATTTAAATATGGATTGCTCTATTTTCAAAACGATATTTACCATTATAATTTAATTGTTAGTAAATCTATATACAATAGGGAAAATATCATATGTAAGCTTTAAAATGTAAAAACGAATGTAATTTTTATTTAATATTAACAAATGAAATTATAATATCTATGATTTTTTCTATTTCAAAAATGTATCCATGCATTTCATTATGAAAATTTTAAAAATAGAACATGTCTATTATTATAGCTTTTTTTTTTTTCATTATCTAAAATTAATTTGATATTATATGCGGATGATTTATTAAAAAATAATAAATATAGAAGTCCTATCAATGAATATATTTACATTATAAATTTGTTATATATAAAATGATTATTTAAAAACTATTTTTATCAAAGAATACAAAAATATTATGCTATAATGAAATAAAATATATTTATGGGGCCACGGTATTTTAATAGATAAAATAAATATGTATTATTATAAATTACCGAAATATTTAGCTCACAATATATACAATTAAAATTACTTTTTGTTATTAACTAATATAAAATATAATGTAATTTGTTTATTTTTAAATTAATTATTTCAATGTATGAATATATTTAAATAATGCTTCTCAATATGCTTTTTAATTTAATATGACTGCTTGTCATTTTACCGCTCCAGCATGGAATATTTATAAAAAATCATTTTAAGAGCAATGTTTTAATTAAATTAAGATTATTATTAAATTTTTTAGCAAATATATATCACAATATCGGCTAAATTTTATTTTAAAATAAATCTCTGCGGAAAAAAAATTATTTTCATCTTCTCATTTTATATTTTCCAAAATGGCGAATTTCAATTTCTCATCAAACGATTTTTTTCCAATATTGCGCGCGCAAACTAAACACACAACTCATTAAAAAACATTAGAAAGGATTTTAAACCTGTTGATAATCACATTTTCTATAACAAACGACCCACACAAAAACAATAATTCTAAACAAATTGATATGAAAAACGAGTGACTAGAAACATATTAAATTTTGCGTTAATTCTATATATATATATGTGATTTTATATATACACCTTTGAAAATAAAAACCTATGATTATTAAAAATATATATAAAAATTATCTATGCATCAAAAAAACTTTTAATGTGAAATGACATTTGTATATGTTTACAATGTTATTCTATCCTTCTGTGTATAAAATAAAGGATCTCTCCCAAGGAAAAAAATCACAAAAAGGAGATAACCTATGTTCCTTGCACCCATGTGGAGACCCTTAGAAATTTGCACAATAAAAAATGTTTTAATCTGCAATTTTTACATTCTTTAACATACATACACACTATTTATCCGAATTTTTTTATTATGTTTATTGTTTTAAAGACTTAGTACGCTCATGGGTAAATATTTGGGTGTAATTGTTGAACATTTCTCTCATATATAGACCTATCCTGAATATATTTACACACAGACAAAGATTTTATTAAAATATTTCAATCTTACAATAGATTCTCTTGGGAGATTCAAAATAAAAATATTAAAATTAAACTGGAGAAAAGATAATAATTTCTAGTAAATTAAATTTTATTGCCCTCTATCGTTAAAATTTTACACAAATAAATTTACTGGCAATGCGTTTCTTTTTTAAATCTCTACAGACCTTACTGCAATGATATGATTTAATAAATGAGAGGGCTTGGCTCATCAGTAGTGAACCCTCTCAGCGGTTTCGCCAAATTAAAGTTATGCAAATGATGTAAAATGCGCAGCTCTCGTGCGCACATGGAGTAAGATATAAGGGAAGGAACTTGTAGTGAATTATTTTTTTTTCGCCATCACAACTAGATTTTATTTTTAATAACTAAAGTGTTTATATATTAATATAGAGCACAACTTTTTAAATTCAGATTACAGAGAACCTTCAAATAAATCTATATTAATGACATTTCTGATGCTTTTTTTTTGTTTTTTTTTTTTTTTTTAAAGCCGTAATGATTTAGGGCTAACACTGTTTAAAGATAATTACGGTATATATTTCGGTTATTTTAAAGGAAATTTTCGAATATCGTTACGAATTTGGCATTTTAATTATCATATTTCAAGACAACACATCTTAAAGTTTAATAAGGTTTTTTTTTTAATAATGTTATTTATAAAATATTTTAAATATCTAATATTCAAGGTATTCAATAAAACATCTCGATAGAGAGAGAAAATATCTATATAAAATATCTATATGGAAAGTTCTCACTTTAGTTTCATTCAAGTAAAATAAAAATCAAAAGACAGTTTATTTAATTCAACTTATGGACCAATATCAGCTCGACTGTAGCGCTCAAGTGGCCAAAGTTGGAATTAAAATTGGCTTTGTAATATTTACGACCTGTTTAAAGGTAAAAATTCGAATATATTCATTTTTAATAATTATATTTATATAAGAAT
>CP092877.1:62803753-62847252 GCA_030710605.1 Cordylochernes scorpioides | reverse complement strand
GGGAGAGTCTACCGTTAATGAGCTAAGCCCTCTCAATATAAATTTGCCATCCTTTCCTTATTAGGGATTGTAGAAATTTGTCTTTAAACAAAATTACCATTATACTAGACAATTACTACTCTAGAGCAATATGCCTTTGTCTCTCCAGTTTTACGATTTATTAAAAAGAAACTGAATGCTAACATTTCTCTCGACATTTCGTTTTTAACACATTCCCTTACGAGTTCGTAACACTCTTTGTAAACTCTCCCTAACGTAACTATGGCAAGGTTCCTTAGACAGTTTTCTGCCTGTGATTGTGTTTTACTAAATTGCCATAAGGTAGCACAGGGCCAATTTACATAGCTCCTCCCATACCATGTCAGCAAGACTGCTATGTCATACAGACTTAATTATTCCCTTTTATTATTTTCATCTACAAACAGAAAATTTGTTTTATATCCCTTTTTTTTCTGAATTACTTGTGTTTTGATTAACCTAAAAAAAAAAAGGTTCGCTGATAAACACGAGGAAACTGCTTCGTGTTTTTTTTTTTTTTTCATTAAGATGCAGACGAATTAGGTAGATGGTAATTATGTGACCAAACGAACATTTCCCCCCCCCCCCCCCAAAAAAAAAAAAAAGAGTGCAGAAGACAAATATCCAAGTCAACACAAAGAAAGTAGATGGAAGATAGGGGAAGAAAAAAAAAAGAACTTTAATATCTCCCCCTACCCTCTCTCCCAGAAAAAGAAGTTCCTTCCATACGCTCGTGCCAATATCAGGAAGTCCTGGTCAATTGGTCAATTCCGAGGGGAAAAAAATCCAATTAATATGACGGTGTGGATTACCGGAACACGCTTGGCTTCCCACTTCCGGTTCGTCTGAAGGGATTGGCGACTTTGCGCACGCGCGATCCCTTCTCTCATTTAGTTCCTTTCCAGCAGTTAATGGGTTCATCCTCTTTAAGTTGGAGCGCTCAATTACTTCTCTTCCTTTTTTTTTTTTTTATTATTATTATTTCCACCATTTTTCTTTACCGATCAGAGGAGCTAAGGTTAAAACATGACACCATCTTTAATGATCCTTTTAAAAACATTTTTTATGCTTTGTTCCTCCTTTTTTATCGTTCCAAGTACCTATTATTTACGACATGTAATATATTTCAGTGTATTTCCACTTGGAAAACCACTGACCCTTGTTATTGTTGTCCTTCTCTTTATATTTGTAAAAATAATATTTAAATATATGTTGCTAAAAAGATCAATCGATATGGTAATAATGAATATATAAATAATATCTCAATATATAGAAGATATTTGATTGTGAAATTTGTCGATAATTCTACACGGCATTTCCATCTTCTTCTAGGAACATTCTGCTAGAAACAGCAATGTGGATTCTTTCAATGAATAGTCCTATATTGTTCCAAGATAAACTTGACATAATTGTTTATAGCTTAGATGTGTTTAAAGTAAAATGTGCTTCAACTTATAAACGTAAATATTTATGTGATTATTAGGGGCACACACACGCACAACACACAACAACAAAAAAAAGGCTTTTATTAGGGCCCATTGCCCTGTATGGATTCGCCATACAACAACAAAATAACACAGTAATTTTTCCCCCTTTCCCCATAAGCACGTGAGCCTTTGTTTGGAAAGGGATTTATTTACACATCTGTTCTAAAACTTTCCTCACTACCTCTTTTGCGTGTGAATCTATTTACAATTGATCTGTAGAAATTATAGAGTTCTATTGCTATATTTTTCTTTTCTTAAATAGTTCTCAGCATCTGCAGTGGGTTGCTAAATCTCCAGGTGTTTTTAAGAGTTTAACACACACACAACCTCTATAAATTCAATTGCCATCAATCGATAAAAATCTTATGTCCATAGGTTCCCTAAACACCCCTAAGTTGCCTTCCATAGTAAATGTAGGGTATAACATCAACCAATCCAATACAATAGTAGAGCGGTCTAGAGATTAATTTGGTGAAACCGCTGAGAGGGTTCACCACTGATTAGCCAAGCCTTCTCATTCAATAACTTTTATCATTGCAGTAAGGTTTGTAGAGAGATAATAAACATATTTGATGTAATTATTGAAAATAAACACATTGCTAGTAAATTTAATTATCACAAATTTTACACACAAAAGTAGTAACAAGGATGGATGCCATAGGCAAATTGCTAGAGAAGGGCCATGATATGTCGTTTTATAAAGGTGAAAGGAGGTTTCATTCTATCAAGAGATAATCTTTGCTTCTAACTCACATGGTAGCTAGTTATTTTGTGTACTCTAAGTTCACAACATATAGACCATTTTGTTGTGATCTATACAGAATTAGCATAATTGTGGCCAACACCAGGTTATACTCTATCGAGCAATCTCAAGTAGAGGTTACAACCTCCGTCCCCGCTAATACCTGGTCTCATTAGTCCATCAGCTGGGTGAAAGTCCGAGCTCCGCCCATCTAACATGGAGATACCTTCCCACCAGAACTACACTTTGTACACCATAGAAGTTACAGAGCTTGAAAGATAACTAGTCACCACAAAAGATTTTTTTATATTTTAAAAACTAATTTCAAGTTGTGAGAAATGCAAATATATAGAAAGGGGGGGAATTTTTAATTTAACTCCAAAATATAGTTGATATCGCGTGAAAACCAAGTTATAAAGAAGGGACTCGGTGACCTAAGGAGGGAGCTTAAAGAAAGACATTTACCTAAATGTTAACTAGACACGGTGAGGGCTCCACGTGATATCTAGATACATAACACAGAGGGGGTTAGAGGTAGACTATACACACCGTCATGTATTGCTCTACACACCTGAACCCAACTTCCCAATTCCGACAACTCGATGAACTCGTTGAGTTCACTATTGGACAACAAAGTAAAATTGAGCGGACTAGAGACCGAAGACAGAACTGCTGACACTGCCAACGCTGAAAGCCGGACTTAACGTCACACGCGAGGCCTCCCATCGGAGTTTTGCACCAGAACCAGCAGACTAGTAATCAGTACCTAGTCCTGGGTCTGTGGAGCGAGCCAAGCTGCCGGAGGAGAAGTTGAGTACCAATCCACGTTATGTGACACAGGGTTAAAGTAGTGGGTCCTCCCGCCCAACGTGGAATGGTAAATGACCACAGCCCCTGCTATGATCATCACAGGAGTGTAAGCGCTAAAACCCGCCCCGCTGTCAATAGCTACTGTCTAACACTAGCTAGATCCTGCAACAACGTCGTTAGTAGAGCTGGAACACAGGGAAGTCACGGCTCTCCATCTGGAACATCTGTTACACACAGCAGCCTAGAATTCAGATTTTATGGTCAGCAGATTGCTATTGTCACCGAGTCCCTTTTTTATCCTTGGCATTCACGTAGTTTGTGAGTTTTTATTCTACCTGAATTTTGGGGTGATTTGAATTATAAAAGTTTAAACTCGCAAGAAGAGCTTTAAACTATAAAAAAATTAATTCGTTACAATTTCGTTGAAACCAACCAATTCAACAAATTCCTCCAAGAACATCAGTGAAATACAGTTTTCAATACAAATTTACCCAAGTTTTTTCAATTATAAACAAACTATTATTTTAGCCATAGTTTTCTAATGGTTATTCTCATATCTAGTTTAAATTTCCAATCCACTTTCGAAGTTATTTTTACCACTTTTAATCATTTTTACTGTTGTGTAATCAGAGTGGTACTTCGTTTCCTATTTAAATCCTCTTGAATATTCTCCTTCCTGAAATATAAAAGGGCTGAGTTATAGAGCTTCTATGTGATCTTGCTATTGTTGCTATCTCAGCATAGGTGATGGTGAAAGTTAAATAAATTTAGTGCATAAATACCTAGAACAGATTTCTTAAAGAATATTAAGGTTGGTATAAAAGAAGCTCAACTGGCGTCATGATGATTTCTATCAATCCAACCAATCAGTTGGGCCAGTTCACATCACATGATATTTATCCAACTTCTGGCTGGCTGAGGGTGTATCAAGATTTGGTGATCAAGAAGCAGTCCAGCTGACATTGTCATCAGTAGACACCAGAGTTGACATCTGAGATTGATTCAAGAGTTGGATTTATCTGGTTTATTGATATGTCTTCGGTATGATTGTCAGGGTGAATTCTTACCTGCATTCTTCAACATAGTCGTATTTATATTCACAATAAAGTTTGTAATATATTCTTAAAATATTTGTATTCGCGTTCTTTTTTTTCTTCTAAATTTGTCCCAGATTTTCTCGTAATCATTAAATATTATAACAAAATTTGTATCATAATTTTCTTCATATCTTTACTAATTTTCAAAGGAATATTTTTATTCATTATCATTCTTATCATATATTTTTTTATTGTTTAGTTAATTGTATTTTGTTTCATTTTATTTCTTATTTTATTATAAACAACAGAGAGAGATAATTAATTGATTTTGTTATATGGTTTTTTCTTTCAATTGGACCTTTCCCTTGGTCAAATTTCAATTTAAAATATTACGATATATCAATGAATATTTTTTCTTCAATTTTTTTTGTTTCATTTACTAAGTAAAGATTAAAAGTTTTAGTTTTTTGTAATTTCGACTATATATGAATTTAAAATTTATATTTATAGAAATATTATTATAGATGGCCATATATATTTATAATAGAAAAAAATATTTTTTTTTTTCAAATAAAAAGTAGTTTACTCCATTGTTATACTCGAAATATCAAATTTTCTAAATTTAAAATGAAACAATTCGTTAATAAAAATAGCATCTTATATTTTGTCGATATTACAATTTCAATATTAAGCATGAGTGATTATTTATCAAAGGAATAACTCTGCCTTAGATATATACTACCATTTATATATTCACCTTTTTTTATAAGATGACTGACGAAATAATTTTGATAATATGTGATATTTCTTATATATTTCTTCTTATATTATGAATAACCATAATATTAATAGAAAGCTGATATGCGTGTGTGATTGGATTTTTATGAAGGGGGATATCTTCAACTCTGATGTATTAGTACGCCATCTGTTATTGCAAATTTAAACTATTTTAAAGCGTATGATTCTTTTCGATATAAAACAATGTTCTACTGCCCTTACTGCAATGATAAAATAATGGGAGGGCCTGGCTCATCACTGATAAGCCAGGCCCTCCCGATATTTTATCATTACAGTAAGGGCAGTATAAAATTGTTTTATATCGAAAAGAATCATACGCTTTAAAATAGTTTAAAAATTCTTATATTGAAATATATTTTGTTATAAGGAGGAGAGAAACTACGCTCAAGTAAACATATATTTCAGGAGAATATATCTTCATCTCATTTCAAACCGTTATCATTATATCGTACTGTGGTATTTCTAGTTTTATAAGCATTGCTTATATACGTATCATTGTGTGTGTGTTTATTTATTAGTTTTATTGAAGACATGAATAATATATGAAATCTCTTCTTTTTAAGTAAAGAACAAAAATACATATGTATAAGAAAAAGCTATTCGAAAACCCAAAAATATATATTTTTTATACATAAGTAGATCTGATAGAGTATGTTTACATATAAAAAGTAAACACAGAATGTTATATGCTAGTGAACTAATTTAAAAAGATATCAAAATATTTTTATGTAGTATGTGAAAGATAACCAATTTTAAACTTGTTAATTTACCTCCAAGTTGGATTAAGTCAGGTCAAGTTAGGCTAGACGGACCTGTTTGGCTAGCACATCTTTCTAGTGTGTTTACTAAGTGTTATATTGAATGTTCGAATGTTAAACTGGGGTTGAGAGGCCATGTGACATGTGTGTGAGATGTTCCACATGACTCACGTCCTGGTGGTCCATATGGAGGGAGGTCCGACAATTCCATCTAGACCGTGGTTGTCCAGGTCCAGTGGTGTGTATTGAAGAAATCCTGTAGGTCCTCAGTAACAGGAGGTCCAAGATGTGAGAATCCATTCCTCTCGCATCCTAGATAGGTCCTCAGAGTCCAGAAGAATTAAGCGAGTCTTTGGTCGTCAGGTCCAGATCGGGGATCGTCAACAATGGCTGTAGGCACACACAGAGACCTGATTGTTGCAGCTGTCAAATGAAAAGATATCTCTATACAATCTAACACAGCCTTCAATATCTAAGAAGTGTTAGACTTTTAAAATCTATTTAAAATGTGTGTCATTCTAAGTGGATGAAACGCTGTTGGTTTTACTATTCTATTTGTTTCTTTGATATTTCAATGCGTTTTTCCACGTTAAGACATTTAGGAGTTCAAAGGTCCTTCAGAAGGCTGGAGAAGAGGTTTTCCCTGTTTGGGACAAGTAGGCTTAGGAGGAGGGCAGTGTGTTATGACAATGTCCATAGGAGGCGAAAACCGTCCACCATCTATGGACCGGAGGGTAAACGGATCAATCAGGAAGAAGCCCAGCTGTCATCAGTTAAGTCTTGCTCCCCCCCTTGTTGACGGGTTGTTGGATGATGTCTGTTACTTGCTCCATAAGGTACAAAGGTAAATAAAGAGGAGTCGAGCAGAGATCCTATCGATTCTGCGGTTCATTTAACCATCCTCAATACAGAGGCAGCGACGGCGACGTAGCAATATTAAATATTCAGATACGCTCGTGTCCACGAGTTATACCATTGATAGCTTGTTTCTTTGATATTTCAATGCGTTTTCCCACTTTCAGACATTCGGGAGTTTTAAAGGTCCTCCAGGAGACTGGAGAAGAGGTTTGCTCTGTTTGGGACAAGCAGGCTTAGGAGGTGGGCAGTGTTAGAACGACGCCCATAGGAGACTAAAACCGTCCACCTCCTATGGACTGGAGGGTAAACAGATCAATCAGGCAGATTTTGTACATAGTGTAATAAGAAAACCATTTTTATACAGAAATCTAGTGACACGTTGCAGATCAAGTACACCATGTGTCTACACATGTATAAACAGTTCGGATTTGTATATATAATGTGCTAAAGCTCCGATTGGGTGTTTTCACTCCCTGGTTAGATTATTGAGGCTTGTACCATAAACGGGGAAGTAATGAAGCGAATTTTTCACAGAAGAAAAAGTGATTTTTGCGGGATTCGATCCCGTATCGTAGTTGTCGAAATCAACACTTTATGTCACCATGTCTTCAATCTCCTTGTGGCCTACAAATTCTACTATTTCTAAAAAGATTAAGTTTTCTTCCCCCCCGCGCGTCGTATTTTCCCATAAGGCCACACCTCTCTACTTTAATCTCTGATAAATAGATAGGAATCCAAAGTTTTCCGCGCCAACTTGGAAAGTTTTCATTTCATGCTAATTTCGGCGTTTAAACCGGACTCCGGGGAATGCAAATACCCATCTGACACCCCTGGAATTAAAGCAAGAGTGCCGGTTTTAATAACGACTTCTTCGTTCCAGTTAAAATGGAAATCTATCGGATGGTATTAAAATTATATCGATCCCCCACCTCTTCTTTGCGTTGGAAAGAACAAACTGGTCCTCCAGCAGGCAGTGGTGCCAGATCGTTATATTTATCTATTTCTATGTTCACTGATTGAAGTACCTGATTTGTATATATTTTGAGAGTGTGTTTTTGTAATGATAATTATGGAAATATTTTCAATTATATTTATAGAAAAAATATTAATAAAATTTTTCTATTTACATATTTCCTTAGAAGTTAATGCCTATAGTTTAATTTAAAATACTATGTTTTCCCCTTAATTATCAGACTTGATAACACAATCAGCTTAAGGAAATATCTCAGAGCAGTCTGGAGATTAAACTAGAAAAACCGCTGGGGGAGTGTTAACTACTGATGAGTCATGCCCCTCAAATTACAAATTTTCATTCTTGCAGCATGAGATCTGTAAAATAGTCTGGCATTTATTAAAAACTACGTTAAAATTTGTCATCATTTTCAACGATAGGGAGGCTTTGATTATGAAATTTCAACAAACAGCACAGCGCATGCGCGAGGTCACTTCAAATTTGTTCGTCTTTACATATACGCAGGGCACACAGCCGTTTCCCTTAACAATATTTTGATGGATTGTTTTATTTTTAAAACGTTAAATGTAGAATACAAGCAAAGTTTTTGTTTTGATGCTTTCGTTATTTATCTTCCTTGCAGGTGTAACGGGTCTAATTTGCATATAAAGAGCTCCAAGTTGCATATTGTCACCACGGTGTGACCAGGGGATGCCTTCCTTCATCCTCCATCATTTAGTTTTCTTTTGTATATATTTTTCAATTTCTTTTCTTTAAACTGTTGTTTCTACCGCTTTTGTTGAGCTTGTAAAATTGTCGAGATGACAATAAATATGTTTTAATTGTCAATTGTCACGGTGTGACCAGGTCACAAGGCTCCAGTCACGTGCCTCCACGTGACGTCATCGGGACGCTGGATGCTGACTGGCTCGGAGGACACTGACGTCATCGTATGGGACTTGAACCTGGGAACCCTGCGAAGACGCCTCAGGTAAAAAGAATTATCAAAAGTTCTGAGAAAGTTTATTTTTCCGTGTCAACTTTTATTTGAAGTTTGGGCTGCGGGAAAAGATTCCTTAATCAGAGTTTGAAGTTGAAACCACGTGTAGAAGGACAAGCGTAGCCGTCCCTGTACTGATGAAGGCCCTCATAACCAGAAACCATGGTATACAGGTTATTAGCTTTTTGTCTGAATTTTCTAAATCTGGATTTGTGGCATCTATCGTAATTCATAATGTTCTGCGCATATTGATCGAGTAAAAATTCTTTTTTTTTTAATTACAATTTCTTTTTTAAAGCGAGAGACGTATTTTTTTACTTGCTGCATTCTCCCGCAAAATTATATCGACATAAGTGTTTACGGCGTTAAATATAAACGTCATCTATTGACGTAAAAAGCTAAAATTTTAACAGCTTTTTTTTTACCATCGAAAAATAAAGGAAATAGATTTTGGAAAAGCATGGAATATCAATAAATTCTTGAGCCCGGGTTCAGATTGCCGACGGATTAAATGTAACCACAGGTATATCCACAGTAATATTCTTGTTTTTAAAATTGAAATTAATGACATTATAAATCCGAGACTTCCTGTTGTATCTGCTAGAACATGAAGACAGTATAGGGCGAGTGTATTTTTTTAATATCATCCATTATCCCTTCAGAACAATTCCTGGAGATCGTGGTCTTTGAGGCAGTTGAGCCCTTATTTCAATTCCTTATATAGAGTGTTCTTGTCCATTCTGCTATGCATGATTCCGTATATTTAGGTTGTAAGGTAGTTAGGTTAGCCTACTGGTTCTTCGATAGTTTCCCAAGGTCACCAAATGTCCCTTGTGTGTAGCCATCACATCGCCGGCGTCTCGTGTGTCACATGCCCTGGCAGCGAGCAGCTGGTCCTGAGCGGCTCGGAGATCGGCGTGGTGATCGTGGCCGGGCTGGAGACCGGCTCCCCCGTCAGGAGACTGGAGAACCACCGCGGCCCTATCTCCTGTCTGGCTGTCAACGTGGGAGACGACATCTTTATCTCGGGTAACAGCCTGTGTGCTGTGACATTGTCGTACACCGTGTGGGAGTGGGTCGGGAATACAGAAATGCATTCAATTGATTAGCTGTATTTCAAATTAAAAATTGGATTGAAACAAGGCGTGTTTTAAATGTTTAAAATGAGTTGTGTGCGCTTAATGCATTTTTAAAAATGGTTTGGTGCGTGCGCCACGCGTTAACCAATCACACACACAAAAGCCTTTATTAAGACACACAGGTCTTACAGAGGATTCTCCTTGGGGTTACAAAACGGAGAAACCTATGAAAGTGGGAAATAAAAAATGGAGAAAGATTATATACATATGGTAAATATATACAGATTATAAGAAAGAATAAAAAATAAGAAGAATAAAAAAAATCAAAAAAAAAAAAATTTTGGAAATATGGATGGGAGAAGTGGAGAGCGAAAAGAGGAAAGAAAATAGGTATTTACATATGGAACAAGACAATTTAAGCTCTTCTGCTCACACAGCACAGGTGGGCCATGTATTTTTAAAGAAATCTTTAAGAGATTTCCCAGGAAAATCCGAGTATTCAGGGTTGTAAGGTAAACACCGTTTTATCAGTGTGGGGGTTAACTTATCGTACCTGCTTAAACAAATAATTGGATGTTGGTTCTGTCCTTCTCATCAAACAGAAATTTTTGGTATGTTTGAATGTTCGGTTAAGTCTTTCTTTTTTACAGCATTTTTATGGAAGTTGTATAGATTTAGAGCTACTGAACTAGCGTTAACCAATCAACATTGACGCCATAAAACTATTGAGTTGTAAAAATCTTCGTAAAAATCTGTTTGGTTGGGAAGTCTTTTGTAGAAAGAATATAACGTCACATCTCAACAACTTTTCAGTATATTTTTTTGTTGCTGTTGTTGTTGTTTTTGCTGTTGTTGTCGTGTTTCGACATTTTAGTGACCCACTGGCACCTTCCTCAGTGTAAATGTGTTGAAGTTTATATTATGACGATATCTCTCTGCAAGAATCCAACACGACGTATCTAACGGCCAGTGTCACAGGGTCGACCGATCGCACTCTGTGCGTGTGGAACCTCGATGACTGCGAGCTCCTCAACACCATCACGCTGGCGGGCAGCGTGCGGCTCCTGGCCGTGTCCCCGGACAGCACGTTCGTGGCCGCGGCGTGTGGGGACGGCGCCGTGCACGTGCGGGCGCTCGCCACGGGCTCCGAGGTTCACCAGCTCCCCGGCTTCAACCCCAGTGCCCTGGAGTTCGCCCGGGACTCGTGCCGCCTGGTTCTGGGCGCCCGGGACGGCAAGATCCACGTGGTGGACATCCACGCCGCTAGGACACTGCACACGCTGGCCGGACATACACAGAGCGTCGTCAGTCTCACGGTCAGTACGTCGTCCTTCTGTCTGTCTGTTTGCCTATTTAAGGTCCAACTCTTATTATAAAGTGATGAATCCTAGCGCTGAAGGATGAAACCCTCCGGACCACTTTCCTTAGCCAGGGTGTAAGCCAACATCTCTAGTATACCTACACACAACAACACAATGGAGCAACTACAATACTTACAAATGTAACATACAGAGATTACGCCTTAATCCCTGATAAGTAACTAAAATGTTGACGACGGGGGTCACAAGAGTGTTGAGGCAAGGTTGGCGCCCCCAACTTGTTGGTAGGATATTGGGAGTGTATTTACTTCCAGTTAAACGAGACGCAAGTTGTTGTCAAAGCAATATGTTGAAGTAAATATATGCTTAAATATATCGTAACCATACTCTATATTCTAATCTGAATTGGTCACTTTAAAGATGTTGTGGTCGTTTTAGAGAGGTCTGTTTCGTTGAAAACCAATCGATAGCGTCTAAGGTGTAGGGAGGGTAGTCGCCTTTTAAAAGGACCGTCCTGAAAAGTTGCATTTGTATTTTTGAATAAACGCTGAAAAACGGCTGAAGTTTCTGGAGCCACACGTTCCGTGGAGAATAGTTTATTTAAAATTAATTACATTTGTTTAAAAACAGAGAGGATGGCTTTCGGCTGACGCTTTTCTTCGGGCCTTAGTTATACAATTGTGAGGCAATAAACGTAGTTAAATACATAAACATCTACATAATTTTGCTTATCAAGAATATATATGTAGTAATCCCGAGTAAGCCGACGTGGAATGTACTGGGCAGTCGTGGTCGTGGGTGCGTGATGGGATTCCCGCACGGGGACAGCAAGGGACAGAGGCAGGTCTAGATGGTAGCTCCAAGAGGTAGAGGTAGACCACGGACGAAGGCAGTCGAACCACGGGCGCCGCGGATGCCCTAAGCCTACTTGCGGATGGAAGCGGGGGTTAGAGATCCGACCGACCGTATAACGGCGTCACTCTGAAAACAACTCCCTTTGTCTCTTTTCTGGGCCTTTTTATATTGGACTCCCGCATATGGCGGAGAGTCCTGATTGGTTCCTATAATCACGCCACTTTCTTGGCGCCGGGTCATTGTCGCCGTCTGGTTTATGGCGTCGTCTGGTCTACCTCCTGCCTCTTTGTTTATTTGTGACATCCATTTTTACAAGGTCGATACATATTTTTATATAGAGATGGGGTTATAATAAATATCAGAAGAAGGTTGTGAACTATCTAACTCAAAATATACTACATATATATATAGCTCGTTGTATATAACTCGGGGTTTAAACTTCTTTTTTTCTTATTATCTGGCTGTTTATCCAAGAGTGTAACGAAGATGTTCAATATGATGTCCTGTATTTACATATCCTCGAGGTAAGGAACCCCCGTGGGTGACAGGCGCTGGAGCAAGACAGGTTCCTGGTATCGGCCGGCGGACCCAAGGTGGTGGTGTGGAACTTCTGCAGTCCCACTGGTCCCACGGGACACAAGCCCCGGCTCCGCAAGGTGGACAGCAGTCATCAGGAGTCCATCACATGTGTCGCGGTGTCGCGGGACGGCACCCTCGCTGTGACAGGTAGCGTAAATCATTCTTTCTCCGATCTAACGGGTCGACGTGTCTTCTTCACTACTCTCCTGTGAATGTGCTTAGCTGTCTGTAGGATAGGATTTATATTTTATTGTGGTAATCCACTTGGTTCTGGAACGTTCACTGCCTCGTCTTTCCTCATTTTAGAGTGGCGGAGATTGGAGGTGCAATTACAAAAGGACATTTGAAGTGTTTAGTAATGTACACGAAGGATGGTACAAAGGACTTCTTGGCTTTAGAAAGAGAATGATCCCTCTTTTTCTCTCAACATAATGTGTGGTAGATATTCGAACAATTCAGGGCTATCCTGAACGTTTTCGACCATGCTAGACCAGCGTCTCTAATCATAACGTGTCCGTCATCTGTTTTGGCTCTCTGAAATTAGGTAGTGAAGTGGAAATAGCCCGGGTTTTCCCCTTTAATAAAATAGGAGCCATAATTTATGCGGATTGCCGAGATGAACCTCACGCTGGCAGATAAGGTAGGGTCGCAGTGTTATACTCCAAACAGAAAGACTGTTTACAGGGTCTGCATAAAAAGCAATGAGACTTTTTTTTCATGTGGAAATACGCTTGTTTCAGGCACGTTCAATGTAGGAGTAAGTCAACTATAAAACACACATGGCGTATATCCTATAACACGGGAAAGCTGGACAGATAAAAAAATAAGTTTGTTCACCGTTTGTAGATCTTCCAGGCAGAGGTAACAAGGGGTTTGAATCCCGATCTGGATGCCACGGTATCTATCTTATCTTGGAAGAGTACTCGGAAGACCTGAGTGGAAGCATTTCCTCTTGATGGAATGAAGAGTCGACTTTCGTACAACCAGAACCCGAGTCGAATCCAGCATTGAGAACAAGGATTTTTGTGTTTAACATAATTTTACATTGCATCAATAACACCGACTTTCACAAGTTCAACCCCATCAGTGAGTGCAAGTAAGTGAACGGGGCTCTGGCATCTCTTGTAAGCGAGAAATCAAATTTATCTCAACATGTGTAGACATGTGGTGTACCTACAGTATAAACAGCCGTAAATCACTACTCAACATGAATATCATGGTCTGATTCAACATGTGCATTTTGGATAAGTAACACCACACATAAGTCTCCACAGATATCTATGTGAATATTTTTGGCCAATATGCACAAATTTCTGGCATTACAAATGTGACTTGTCCAAAATTTTGGTCTTAGAGGTTTCTTGATAAATCAAGAAATGGGTATTTAAGGCCAAATTTGCGTAAATACGCTGCTCAAATTTTGAGTAGTAGAGGTACAGCCTGCACTACGGTGACCAGGGCCAACAACCCGAAACGCGTTCGTGGTTGGATTGTCTTGATTTCAAGAAAATGAGTTGGCCCGGAACAACGGAACAAGTTAAATCAACGTTTTGTTTATTTTTTGTTCCACTAGATGGCGCTCTGCCCATCTAAAATTCTCATGGGAGCGGTCAGGATATGCCTTTTTTTATTTTTAATATCAACACCTGACCTTTTTTTTTTCCCCTATATTTTCTTATTTTCACACACATACATACATACACCTTTTTTTTCGTGAATTGCGCACCTCACAATTTTCAATTTAACATCATTAAAGAGAGGCACACCCTAAACTAATTAAAAGTTCATAATTTATAACGAAAAAAATAATTGTGAGTAATCGGGCAACAGTTTTCAATTTGGAGATATTAATGATCTTCTGTATTAGAAATTGATGTTTGCCCAAACAAATTAACTACAGCGGCCGCCTAATGGTTGCCACACGTCGTTTGGACAAAAATTAGTTAATTAATTAACTTTTTATTAATTTTGAAAAAACAAAACCCATAGGGATATTGAAAGATAAATGCTTTTTATGGACAAAAAAAATGTTTAACTTATTCCTAAAATTTACTATCTGTGACAAAAATGAAGCTACTTCTTTATATATGTGATCGAAAGAAATTTCGGTAAAGAATTTTTTCAAATAGTCATTTTATTCTTCTTTTTTTACACAAAACTTTTTGTTTTTTCAAATATCTGACATAAACTCTGAGAGAAGAATAACAAAAAAATAACAAGACTCAGAATGAAACACTATAAAGGAATGACAATATATCCAGATGGTACAAGAACCTACAGGATATGCAAAAATTGTCCTGGTGTGTAACTAACACCTATCCACATATTTTCATGCCCATAAATGGCCGCAGCCTTGCAGAAAATTGACATGGACCCAGAGCAGCAGCTTTACACACCTAAGATAGAGAACATTGCGACTGCTGTGATAGAGATGTATGGAGACATCTGAGGCTCTCCATTGGACACGACAACAACAGAAAATTGACATGGACCCAGAGCAGCAGCTTTACACACCTAAGATAGAGAACATTGCGACTGCTGTGATAGAGATGTATGGAGATATCTGAGGCTCTCCATTGGACACAACAACAACAGAAAATTGACATGGACCCAGAGCAGCAGCTTTACACACCTAAGATAGAGAACATTGCGACTGCTGTGATAGAGATGTATGGAGATATCTGAGGCTCTCCATTGGACACAACAACAACAGAAAATTGACATGGACCCAGAGCAGCAGCTTTACACACCTAAGATAGAGAACATTGCGACTGCTGTGATAGAGATGTATGGAGACATCTGAGGCTCTCCATTGGACACGACAACAACAGAAAATTGACATGGACCCAGAGCAGCAGCTTTACACACCTAAGATAGAGAACATTGCGACTGCTGTGATAGAGATGTATGGAGACATCTGAGGCTCTCCATTGGACACGACAACAACAGAAAATTGACATGGACCCAGAGCAGCAGCTTTACACACCTAAGATAATGGACATTGCGACTGCTGTGATAGAGATGTATGGAGACATCTGAGGCTCTCCATTGGACACGACAACAACAGAAAATTGACATGGACCCAGAGCAGCAGCTTTACACACCTAAGATAGAGAACATTGCGACTGCTGTGATAGAGATGTATGGAGACATCTGAGGCTCTCCATTGGACACAACAACAACAGAAAATTGACATGGACCCAGAGCAGCAGCTTTACACACCTAAGATAGAGAACATTGCGACTGCTGTGATAGAGATGTATGGAGACATCTGAGGCTCTCCATTGGACACGACAACAACAGAAAATTGACATGGACCCAGAGCAGCAGCTTTACACACCTAAGATAATGGACATTGCGACTGCTGTGATAGAGATGTATGGAGACATCTGAGGCTCTCCATTGGACACGACAACAACAGAAAATTGACATGGACCCAGAGCAGCAGCTTTACACACCTAAGATAGTGGACATTGCGACTGCTGTGATAGAGATGTATGGAGACATCTGAGGCTCTCCATTGGACACAACAACAACAGAAAATTGACATGGACCCAGAACAGCAGCTTTACACACCTAAGATAGTGGACATTGCGACTGCTGTGATAGAGATGTATGGAGACATCTGAGGCTCTCCATTGGACACAACAACAACAGAAAATTGACATGGACCCAGAACAGCAGCTTTACACACCTAAGATAGTGGACATTGCGACTGCTGTGATAGAGATGTATGGAGACATCTGAGGCTCTCCATTGGACACAACAACAACAGAAAATTGACATGGACCCAGAACAGCAGCTTTACACACCCAAGATAGTGGACATTGCGACTGCTGTGATAGAGATGTATGGAGACATCTGAGGCTCTCCATTGGACACAACAACAACAGAAAATTGACATAGACCCAGAGCAGCAGCTTTACACACCTAAGATAGTGGACATTGCGACTGCTGTGATAGAGATGTATGGAGACATCTGAGGCTCTCCATTGGACACAACAACAACAACAATTATATATCAAATATCACGATTAACCTAGCGCCATCTATCGATGCAAATTATAAACATAATTTTAAACTACTTTTCTTCTTAATACTCTTCTTCTTTCATTTTTTATTCATTTCAGGATATAAGGGGACTGTAGAAATTTAATTTTATATATCTCATTTTTAAAAGTAGCTTTAAAAATTCTGTTTATAAATTTCATAATTCTATATCACTAGAATATGAGCATTATACACACTGTAGAAGGAGGTTATTGTCCGAGAACTTGCCAAGCTTATATCTTTTCCATAAATAAACTTGTCGCTGTGTCAGCTTTTATCTCTCTCTTCTTAGAAATGTTTATTTTATAAAAGTGGTGCTTAGAAGAGGCCGCCGTTCATCATATATAAGTTGTTCATATACATAAACACACACATACACACACATAAAAAATAATGAGATTTCCTGCTGATTTTGGATTATTTTGATTTTGGTTATCTTGAGGATTAAGCTATGGTGCTGCAGTCGTGGGAATAATAATAAAAATGGTTTTGATCAGAGGTTGCTTTAATTGAGCTAAGGAATGTATAAAAGACATAATTTGGTAAAAGTACCGCCCGGCTTAAGGCGTAATAATAAAAAAAATGAAAACCTTATTTACATAATGTACAAAAGATTTGAGCCGGCCAACGGGGAACAACAACAATGAGTTTTTATAGGAAAAACAGCGATTTCTGGCGGTCGATTTAACAGAGTCATTTAATCTATGAAATATATTTGAAAAACATTTTTTATATAACATATATATATAAGCATAGGGCGCCTCTCCCGTCAAAACTAGACGCCATCTATTGACCTTCGCCGCAAACAAGCGGCCTCGGATCGGTTACTTTGGCAAACTGAGAAGCATACACCTGGGAACCTGAAGTTTTGACGTTTATTTTGACGGGAGAGGCACCTTATGCTTTTATAGATCAATTTACTTCCGACCAAAAACTTCCATCTTTATATATATTCTCTGTTTTACTGCACCGTACAAAAAATAATTCAGAGCGATATAGATTTGTTTAAAGAGCGCTACGGGGCGTCCAAGTGCTGGTATCGACAGTGCGGCGGGATGCTGACAGGATCCAAGGACGGACAGATGAAGGTGTGGCACCTGGCCACGGGAGACCTCCACACCAGTCTGGAGGGACACCAGGAGGCCATCACATGCGTCACCTTCGCCCCCAACGGACTCTTCGCCGTCTCGGGGTCCGAGGACTGCACGCTTAAAGTGTGGGGACTCACGCTCGGCATGATCGTGTCTGTCTTCAAGGTAGGTGTCTCCGCGGAGTCTCCCCATGTAGATGTGAACTGTTGGTGGAAGTATTCACGGAGTAGTATAATCCATTGTGACATATTCGCACCTATGGTCGGTCCTATTAATGTTTTTAAATGGCCGATAACCGAAATGCATGGATAAACATTTATCATTGTCCATAGGGCTTGTTTTCAGCAGCACCTTAGAGTAGAAGGGTATCTACACTCATTGTACAAATTGTACCTTTTAGCATGTATATCGGGATTCAGACAATTACTCTGAAATATATTTAATACACAGTGACTTTTAATGAAGGATAACCAAGTGTGAACAAAATTGCCTCTGTCTCCTTCAAATTTTGTCCACGAGTGTAGTAAATATATAATGTGTCTCAACGGTACTACAGACAGAGCGTGTGGTCCAGGAACACCTGACCCGTGTCCTGACGGCCGCAGTGACGGCAGACAGCCGCCTGGTGCTGTCCACCGACGCCCAGGACCGCCACTGCCTGTGGCTGGCCGACAGCGGCGCCATCCTCCAGACCTGCATCCGTCCCACCGCCCAGGTGTCGGTCCACTCCACCACCGTCTTCGCCGTCGCCGGCAAGAACGACTCCAGGTAACCTCCTGTTAGGGTATGCAAATCAGACATCAAGTAGAAAATGAGGGGAAAACAAACCTCAGCCTCGAGGGCAAGCACGACTCCAGGTAACCCCCTGGTGATGTTAGGGTGTGCAAATCAAACATCATGTAGAAAATGAGGGGAAAACAAACCTCAGCCTACCGGGCAAGAACGACTCCAGGTAACCTCCTGGTGATGTTAGGGTGTGCAAATCAAACATCATGTAGAAAATGAGGGGAAAACAAACCTCAGCCTACCGGGCAAGAACGACTCCAAGTAGTTCTCTGCTTATACCCTCGTAGTGTTAGTTTGTAAATGAGACGTCATGTATAGGAAATAACGGAAGACAAGCGTCACAGGCTCGCAGCAGACAAGACCCTATCTATTTACATACTTACCACTGCGGTGTCATGGTTGTAGGCAAATCATTGCTAAACGTCAGATTCGCGAGTAAAAAAGACTCTAGCTACCTATTTATACAAACTTAAAGAATCAATATGCAAATCAGAAGCTATATATATATATATATATCAGACGTAGATATTGAGGGAATACAAAGGTCTAGATATCAAAGTTCTTTTATATTGACAACCCACCAATAACTATATATCTACTAACAACTTATGAAACCTTTTACCTTCATAAATATAAAACACAACATAAAAGTATATTAAAACTAAATCGATAGTCTAATCTTTTTCTATTGTTCACAGAATAAGGAAAAATCAATAAAAATCATTTAACAATACCCTGCAGGTAACATAAGAGAAAAGTATTAAAATACAAACTTCCGAACACGAGAGGTGATTATAAGGCGACTGAATAAATTATTACATGTATATTAAATAATAAATGTGGGGGCGTGATATTTATTATCTCTGTATTATATGAAATAATGGGGAAATCTAATTACCTGTTGTTTAAACACCCGGCCATTATTGATCGGAGTTTCTCTATAGAAGTGATCCCAGTCTGTCCCTGTTAGATCATATAGCTCGGTTCGCTTACTTGGGACATACGTGGTGTACAAATCCTTTTTTACGGCTACACCTCTTTGAATATCTAAAAAAGTATAGGGATCCTCTCCCGTCAAAATAAACGTCAAACTAGACGCCATCTATTGACCGTCGCCACAAATTAGCGGCCTCGGGTCGGTGACAAAGCCACAACACCAGCTTTGGCAAAACTGAAAAGCGTCCACCTAGAGACAATGGTTTCGGGCTAATGGCCCTCGTCAGCCTAGGGCGGGCTTTATTCCATGAGATCAACACGGGATCCAATGGAATTTTCACAATCTGCCAAAGAGGTGTTTAGGTGATAAAGTGGCTGGGCCAAATATAAAGGAAAACATTTGAGGAGCCTTATACTTTTTTAGATCAATTTCCTCCCGGCGCAGGCCATCAGCAACTTTTAGTTGCACGATATCAGGAGATGCCTTTCCCTTAATATATAATAGTGTTTTTTTTATGTATATGTGATGAGGTTCTGTTGACTCTTGTAGAATCCTGTCGACTAAAACTGTGGTGAGGTTTCCAGTCGACTTAAACTATGGTGTGAGTCCCTGTCAACTCTCGTTATACCGTGTTGACCGAGAGGAACAGTCAGGATGTGGAGTTTTCCAGTACCTCTCTGCACCTTGGAAGACCTTTAACAGTTCTCACAAAGTACAGGCAGTCGTGGTCGAGGCAGAGTGGAAAGCTTGGGAATGTCCACACAAAAAACGAAGACACAGTTGCACTAGGAAAGTTCCGTAAACAGATAAAGTTGAGCTAGGAGCGAAAGATGGATATAGAAGAGTTCTTACTGTCTACATGGTGGATGAGGAGGACCTTGGTGACAACCGACAAGGGCTTCCGCTGATGGTGAAGTGAATATCAAGTGACTATATTTTTGGCTAGGACGGAGGCTTTATATATCTTTTCCGAGAAAGGGAGTATTGCATTTCAGCAGATGCAACAAGAGCGTGGATCGTCTGGCGAAATTCTAAACTGGCGCCATCCTGACAGTTTCCTTTCTATCTTTAGATGTTGTTGAACCTCCATTATCTCGATTTTAGACGTTTTTGATTTCTGTCTCTTGCTTCAGCTCAACTCTTAATCTATTACAGAGTTTTATTTATTTATCCTCAGTTTGTACAAAGTACAATACATATGATGATGTAAACACACATGTCAATCATGCGTATAATCATTTACAAATGTGTTTCTATTATACAGCATGAAAATCTTGTTATAAGTTATATACAATATGGGGTTGTTGGTTTAAATTACCATATATATTTGTCTTGGTATAAGGGTTAACATGTCTGATTTACGGGTCAGAAAATTATAGGATATAAACCTGGAAGGCTGTTTTTTTATAACAGTAGTAATAGAGTATGATGTGGCGTGACCAGCCTCAAGTTCTGGCCGCTGGCTGACCCGGACAAGGAGCGGACAGTGAGCCACAGCGACACCATCCTGTGCTACGCCGTGAGCCACGACTGCCAGACTCTCATCACGGGCTCCCAGGACATGTCGCTCAAGGTGTGGGAGGTGCGGACCGCCAAGTTGACCCAGGTCCTGGTGGGGCACGACGGTTCGGTGACCTGCGTGGCCGTGGCCCCCTACAGCCAGGCTCTGGCGGTTTCGGGGTCTCTGGACGCCACGCTCATCGTGTGGGACATCACCACCGGGGCGGACAGATTCACCCTCAGGGGACACACGGAGGGCGTCAAGTGTGTTCTGCTCAACCTGGACGGCTCCGTGGCCATCTCAGGTATAACTCTCCCTGCCTTTACTTTACCTTTCACATAAATACTTGGAGAGTTGCCGTGCTCTCTTCTTACTTTAGTAGATTTCTGAAACTGTATCAGCGCTATAAAGGACATCTCCCGTCAAAATAAACTCTAAAACTAAGCGTCATCTCTTGACCATATCCGCAAACTAGCAGACTCGGGTCAGTGATAATTCCACAACGCCAGTTTTGGAAAACTCAGAATGCCCACCTTGAGGCCATGATTTCGGGCTATGATCAGTTCAGGGCGAACTTTGGATGGATACATTTGGGCGGATACATACCCACTGGATTCATGGAATCGTCAGAATCTGACAAAGAGGTGCTGATATAGTAACCAGGCCAATTCTATGGGGAAAATTTCGATGTAAATTTGCCGGGAGGATATTTATCTATGGAAAGAAAGGTATCCTTTTCTAAATGAAAAGTCTCTCATCACACCCTACTACAATAAGAGAACAAATATTAGTTGGTAGGGCTTGGCTTATCAGTGGTGCCAATGAATTCGAACTTCTTAGAATTTACACATTATATATATTTAATCCAAACAGGTCAATATATTAGACTTGATGCGTCATCTGTTATATTTTAACTATTTTTGACGCGTCTTTTCAAAATAAAACAATTTTCTACTGTCTTTGCTGCAATTAATGGGATAGTTAATCAGTAGTGAACCCTCCCAGTGGTTTCACCAGTTCAATATACCATACCGCTGTTATATTACATTTGGCTGTTTTGATTTAAACTGACCAATCAGATTTATTTCTTGGAAGACACTCTATACGGCAAGAAGAGCAATCAATAAACATGTGTACAGGGTCGGACGACAACACCCTCCAGCTGTGGAACGTGCGGAGCGGTCAGCGCGTGTCCCTGGTAGACCTGCACGCCTCCATCGTGTTGGTGGCCTCCTCGTTGAACGCCACGCACCTCGCCGTGCAGCTGCGTAACACGCGGGCCTTCCCCGTCTTCCAGCTCCTCAACAACCCGGCGCAGGGCCTCACACTCGAGCTGCCCAGCACGGCGCTCTTCGAGGAGGCCAAGCCGCCCCCCGAGTATGTCCTAGTGGTGTCAACTGCTGGAATGTTTTAAATATGGTGACGTGGAAATCGCGATGCAACAAAGGCTCACTCCATGATAAATGATAATTTTATAAAAGTCACAAGTAAGGTAAAAATAAGTTTAATACGTGGGAGTCGGTGGAAGGGTGGTCTAAACCGTTGGTTTTTGACCGCTACGACCCGGGATCGAATCCCGCTCATTGGGCACTTTTTTTTCTAATTAAATGGTCCCCGATTCTTGCAAAAGTCCAACCCCACCAGCGAGTGCAAGTAACCAAACTGGGCTGTTGTTGTTGTCGTCGTGTCCAATGAAGAGCCTTAGATGTCCCCATGCGTCTTTATTACAGCAGTCGCAATGTCCACTATCAAACGGGGCTGTGGCACATTTGTAAGTACAGAAATCGAATTTCTTTCTACATGTGGTGCACTTACAGTAAAAGCAGTCGCCAACTTCTACCCACCATGATTATCATGGCCTGTACCACGTGTACTAGGGATAATAAAAAGATAAAAAAGAAGAGTTAAACAAGTTTAATAAATTTAATAAGTTAATATAAGATAAATACAATTAAATATGGCGATAGAGAGGAAGTAAAATAAGAACATCTATTCAACGCTCAAAACAAAAACATCGAACGCATGTGCAAGCCGGCGCAGTGCTTCAATAAAGGTGTTACAATATCATTAACTTTTAACCGAGTTAGAATCACATTACTATTGGTTTCTGTTTTATATATAATAAAAAAACAGTCCATATTTATATATTTATGGAATTCTAAATCTCTGTGTTTGTTACTTTTCTCCGCCACACAAAAAAAAAGACCACTAAATAAATTTTCAAGAAATTCCTAATCTAGAAGGTATAGCTCAAGATGTAGATTAATATATAGGCCATTTTTGCTAAATTAGTCCAATAAAACAATTTTGTATATTGTGGGGTTATAAATGCTGACAATATTGATGTATTTCCAATAATAACTAAATCGCTACTATATTACTGCTAATAGTAATCTTTAATCCTAATAATTAATATTTAAAAATAATATCCATTTTGGGCAAACATTACCTCGGTAAGAACCCTTGCGAAGCCAAACTTCCAAGCATAGCGCTTATTTTTATATTTGTCATTTGGTAAAGCCGAAAAAAAAGTTCTAGTAATATTTGAAAAACCTTATTTAAGCCATGTTTTTTTTTTTAGTTGTGAAGTGGCTCTTCCTGTTTGTAGTTCGCATATAACCGTTGTCCTTTCAACCTGTCTGTATATTATAAGGAAATGTGCTCAATGGTTTGCAGCATGTCTCCTGATCGTGCAAAAACAGACGTTACCTGTGAAGTAGTTCTTTTGCTCTGTATGGAAACTCTAGATTTGATGCCCTTGTGTTCACCCTTAGATAGAACAGCTTCCCATGAAAGACCATAACTTGAAAACTCCAAGGTCTTCTAAAGATAGTCGCTTAGAGAAAGGTTAGGGTAAATCAACTCGAGTCGCTTTTGAATTTAAAGGGAGGTGGTCGCTCGGAGAGGCGGTCGCTTCTGCAATGTTTCAATCATGAGAGGTTTCACTGTATATTTCTAAGTTTAAACTATTGGTGTCCTCTGAGGTCGGGAGAGTGTGTTCGTAGATTTTAACTCGCGGCTGTGTGGCAGTACACGGGAAACGAGGGATGGTCCCCAAACGTGTTCTCCTCAAGGGTAATCTCAAGCGGGAGCAGAGCTTCGACTCCCTTTACTGGGACCTGAGGTCGGGATCGCCCAAGCACGAGCCCGTGCTGTACGAGGACCTTAAGAAATCCGCTTTCGGCTCGCGGGAGGCACTCCATCTTCTGGGGTCGGGAGGTGACATGGGCCGCGCCAGGGGGCTCGAACTGCCGCCCAAACACAAGCTGCACAAGCAGAAGCTGCTCAAGAAACAGCAGAGCATGTTCGCGTGTTTCCCCGAGTTCACGGCCCAGCCGCCCTCCACGCTGGTCCTGAAGGAGACCGCCGAGAAACGCCTGGAGACCATCCGGCCCATCACCTTGCCATCGCCCAAACTGCCCGAACCTCGCAGGTACTCGGGCGAGGAAACGCCCTCGACAGCCCCCGAGCCTAAAAAAGCCAACACCACCGTCTCCTCGAGCGTCTGCAGCGTCTCTTGAGGTTCTCCATCCCGTCATAGCATTATCCTTTGCTCAAAACTCTTTAATTTCTTCTTCTCCTTCTTCTTCGAATGTGCAGCACAATCATGGCCGGTGTATGTCTTGTTGTTGTTTGTCCGTCGTTATTTTGGAGTGTGTATGTATAGTGGACACTTTTTTATAAATAGACCCTCTCTCCTTTCTTTCTTTGGTTTTTAAATTAGTGAAGATATTCTCAGAGAGATGCAATCTATTTTTTCCTAAATCCTTGTGATGGCATTTCTTTCTCTCTTGTTTCCCGTGATGGGACACACACTTTCAGTTGTTTATAACCATTTTTTGAGTAAATATGTAATTTTTCATATATATGTATCATTTGCGTATTCATAAATGCGTTTTATTATGTATTATATGTTAATATATTATAAGGTTATAAAAGCTGGAGCAATATGAAGAGCTTTTTTTAAAATATAAATATATGTATATTATATATGATTTGTGTAAAAAAATGTTTTTTACCTGGAATATTATTCTAACTCTTTTCTTATATTTGTATGTTATTGTTTGAAGATATGTGGAAATTTTGTTGTTGTTTTCTTTTTCAGAAAAAAATTAGGAAAAATGATTTTTATAAAATTTACTATTTCTTTTAAATTCTTATCATGTTATTCCCTACAATATTACAATATATAGTATCTATAATTTTTTATCACTATTGGAAATATTTCATCAACTTTATTCTTTCAACAAAATGTTTAATGTGGAAATTTGTGGGAAAATAAGTGTTACAAAAAGGACACTCTCCCTTTAAAATAGATAGAAAGAATTATGCGCCGTCAATTGACCGTCTCTGCAAACGTATAAATTAGAAGGTGAATCAAAATACGACAAAAACAACCAGCCATGGCAAGCATCCTATATAAATCCCTACATAATCCTTAATCCTTAGCTTCAAATAGGATTATCCTGGTTTATCTAAGCTGGTGATGTGATATTTCCACCAATCTGTTTCAACATGAATGCAAAGACGATCTCTAGACGACACATAATTCTATCTTACGTTCTATTTAAAGGAAGTGGTACTTTTTTAATAGATAAATGTGTAAGATAAACTTTTTTTTTCAGTGTTCTAATCAAACTTGTATAAAAATATTGCTGAAAAAATAACGTTAAAATGATTTGTAAACTATTCCGAATTTTTTTTTTGTATCCATATATGTTGTTTTTTAATCTTGTTTTAATATTTCTAATTTAATGTCTCATCACTTTTTTAAAAAAGCCACATTAATACACTAATGAACAAACTCGTCTTCCCTGACAATGATATGTCGCTTCAAGTGTGGTGAATATCATAAATTATCTTTTAAATCAACACTCCTAGTGCTTTGTACGGAAAAATAAAACATATAGAAATAAATCCTTATCACTAAAATTCAAATCATTTATCTCTAGTTTAAAAAAAAAGAATATTCTTTTGAAATATTAAAAAAAAAATTAATAACGTGTTTATAATTTAGGGAAAATTTCTGCCATTTTTATATATACAAGGTTGTCCCAAAAGTTCGTAAACATTTGCAAAAAATTGAAATACCAATATTATTTGCCGTTATGTATAATGTCTTTGTATTATATTGCTTTGTGTTATATTACTTTGTATAAAGTAATTGTTTTATTATGTAGTCGCCGTAATATTATTCGCCGTTATGTATAATGTCTTTGTATTATGTATAAAGTGTTTGTATTATTGTGTATTATTATGTCTTCGCCGTAAAAATATTATTCGCCAAATAATAAGAAAAACAACTTTTTAAGAAAAACACGAACTTTTGGGACAGCCTTATATACATATAAACTTTATAATTTAAAACGTATGTTTCTTAACAAAAAAAAATGTATTTTAAAATAAGTAAATTTTAGTTTGATAGTAATTAACTTTTTTAAAAATAACTAGAATAATTTTATAATATTTCGTTTCTCTTTATATATACCAAATTTTAATACTTGTCTTTATTTAGAGTATTTTTTTTTATTCTATTATATATATAGGGCTGTGTGTATAAATATAGTCGTATTTGAAATAAGTCAAATACTTTCAAATCTCATATAAAGTTGTTTTTTTTTTTTTGCATATTTTATAGGAACCATATTTAAATATTCTGTATTTTTAGAGAAATGTTTGCGGAATTTGACTTTAACACATATTTTTAAACATTTTGAATATAAAAATTACGTTTTTTTTGTGAGAATTAAAAGTTTGCGAAAAAAATTAAAAACTAGATTTAAATAGCAGAAGATTATTTAATTATCAAAATCTAAAAAATAGATGAATGGCTAATATTGTATTTTAAAATGTCAACTCTTTTAAATATAATTTCACATTATACTACGATAAAATCCGTTTTACACACACCAAATATAATTTACTTAAAATTAATATAGGAATAATTTAATCTTTTGGAAAATTATATAGAACACATCTACACTTATATTTGACACGCTCCAGAAACCTGGGTGTCAAACAAATAATTATTGCTATTATACTTTTCATAGAATAAATTATTCCAATTTTATTATAAATGACCATAGAAAAATTAAAATCTAGGGAATTTTTTTTTCTATTTATTTTATCACAATTATATTAAAAACTCTTTGCATATGTCGGTATGAGCAATTTTAAATTACTTTAGTTTCTTTTTTTCAATATTTATATTTATTTTATAAATATTCACACATATGTACTCCGCTCAGAAACAAGTGTATGTGCTATACATATAGGTCTTAAATCAAACTTACCAGCAGTCGCGTACTTGAAAAAAATTACTTATTGCATCTAAATTGTGATTAAAACCATGATAGCAGATAAATTAATAGGATTACATATTTTTAAAATGGCGATTACGAAAAAAAAAGAAAGACAAAGCAGATTTCATATTTACAACATAAACAAAAGATTATAACAAAGAGATATAATAGTAATTAATTATTTTATATTCATTAACTTGTGAAAATATTTAGAATATTCATATATTCATACAAATTAATAAATAATATTTAAAATATATAAACAGTAAAACTTCGTTATAACGATCCTGCATATAATACTTTCCCGCTTATTGTGATATTATTTTATTGGGCCTGGACGCTGCTTGTTTGATTTATCACATACCATGGTAAAACACTACCCTGATTATTGTACGTATTTAACACAAGCTAACCTCTCCCCTTGGAATAACCTGGTTGCTATAACGAAGTTTTACTCTAGTATTATATAAGTCTATAGCTATATATTGAGTACTAGAAGTTCTATGATTTTTGTGGGGGACCATATTAAACAAGTGCCTTTATATTTAATCATAATATATTTAGTATTGAAAAAATATGATTGAAATAAATTATTTATAATATCAGTTTTTCAAATATGTTTATTACCTCAATATAAATCTATATATTTGCCATCTATATATTTATCTAATGATTTAAATATGGATTGCTCTATTTTCAAAACGATATATTTACCATTATATAATTTAATTGTTAGTAAATATATATACAATAGGGAAAATATCATATGTAAGCTTTAAAATATAAAAACGAATGTAATTTTTATTTATATTAACAAATGAAATTATAATATATATTATTTTTTTCTATTTCAAAAATGTATCCATGCATTTCACTATGAAAATTTTAAAAATAGAACATGTCTATTATTATAGCTTTTTTTTCCATTATCTAAAATTAATTTGATATTATATGCGGATGATTTATTTTAAAAAATAATAAATATAGAAGTCCTATCAATGAATATATTTACATTATAAATTTGTTATATATAAAATGATTATTTAAAAACTATTTTTATCAAAGAATACAAAAATATTATGCTATAATGAAATAAAATATATTTATGGGGCCACGATATTTTAATAGATAAAATAAATATGTATTATTATAAATTACCGAAATATTTAACTCACAATATATATACAATTAAAATTACTTTTTGTTATTAACTAATTTAAAATATAATGTAATTTGTTTATTTTTAAATTAATTATTTCAATGTATGAATATATTTAAATAATGCTTCAATATGCTTTTTAATTTAATATGACTGCTTGTCATTTTACCGCTCCAGCATGGAATATTTATAAAAAATCATTTTAAGAGCAATGTTTTAATTAAATTAAGATTATTATTAAATTTTTTAGCAAATATATATCACAATATCGGCTAAATTTTATTTAAAAATAAATCTCTGCGGAAAAAAAAAATATTTTCATCTTCTCATTTTATATTTTCCAAAATGGCGAATTTCAATTTCTCATCAAACGATTTTTTTTCCAATATTGCGCGCGCAAACTAAACACCTAACTCATTAAAAACATTAGAAAGGATTTTAAACCTGTTGATAATCACATTTTCTATAACAAATGACCCACACAAAAACAATAATTCTAAACAAATTGATATGAAAAACGAGTGATTAGAAACATATTAAATTTTGCGTTAATTCTATATATATATGTGATTTTATATATACACCTTTGAAAATAAAAACCTATGATTATTAAAAATATATATAAAAATTATCTATGCATCAAAAAAACTTTTAATGTGAAATGACATTTGTATATGTTTACAATGTTATTCTATCCTTCTGTGTATAAAATAAAGGATCTCTCCCAAGGAAAAAAATCACAAAAAGGAGATAACCTATGTTCCTTGCACCCATGTGGAGACCCTTAGAAATTTGCACAATAAAAAATGTTTTAATCTGCAATTTTTACATTCTTTAACACACATACACACTATTTATCCGAATTTTTTTATTATGTTTATTGTTTTAAAGACTTAGTACGCTCATGGGTAAATATTTGGGTGTACTTGTTGAACATTTCTCTCATATATAGACCTATCCTGAATATATTTACTCACAGACAAAGATTTTATTAAAATATTTCAATCTTACAATAGATTCTCTTGGGAGATTCAAAATAAAAATATTAAAATTAAACTGGAGAAAAGATAATAATTTCTACTTTATATATTGATACGTAAAAAAGGACATTCATATACATCTTTTAAGTAAAATCCGTCAAACGATTCATTTATAAGGGAAAAAAAAAACGATTCGTGTTAAGCCTTAAAATGTCTTAATATTAAAAAAACTGGTTTAGTTTGTTGTTGATTTCATCTCTGGAGCATACACCCAACATCGTGTATGTACTTCAATGTTAGCGTGTTCTAAAAATAACGATTTTACTGTATATCTCAAGGAGCTAAAATATAATTTTTATATTTATTTATGCTTATGAGGTGATACAGCAGCGTATTTACAATTAGAGAGGAGACAAAATGATTTAAATCTAGAAAAAAGAAGTGAGGACATATCGGTCATTAAAGTCTGAGAGGCAAGGCCTTCAGCCAGTTCAGGGCATTTTTATATGAAAAATTTTAGAGAAAGGAGTGACTCGACATTGCTTTTAAATCTCTGGAAAGCTTTCATTTTCCTTCTGTTTTGTTCAGGAGAACTTGGATAAGAGATGACCTTCTTGCTACTGGTCAAAATTGACTTTATTAGGTACCACTCAAAAATAGCAACCTAGATCATAATATTTATAGTAATGATTTATATATATACGCAATTCGTCACATTTACAATTTTTATATATATATATATATAAAATTAACTTTGTTTTTAATCTTGGATCTCAAAAATATCGAAAGTTCCAGTTCAAAAATGACGTTATTGGGTGCCACTCAAGAAGAGAAACACTAATGACTGCCTTAATAAATGGTTATGTGTGTATATGTGAAATTAAATGGTATAAAAAGCGGTGTTTTCATATACTTAGATTTGTTTTAAAACTTTAAGGAAGTAATCCTCTTTCGAAACTATTATTGTTTTTTATTATTTTTGAATATTAATTATCCAAAAAAAACGTATTTTTAAAAATTGGTGAATAAAATAAAAATCATTTTTATTTATTTAGTTTAATTATTGTTCCTGTTTGTAGCTTTGTTCTCTATAACATCGTTATAATCAAAATTGTGTCTCGGTATTTTTTCAAATTTGACTCTGTCAAAGTTACATTGGCTAATGGGGAACTTTTCGCTTTACTGTAGCGCCTCTGGTGGTACCGGATTGAACTAATTTTTTTTTCCCCATCACAACTCAATTTTATTTTTAATAACTAATGTGTTTATATATTAATACAGAGCACAACTTTTTAAATTCAGATTACAGAGAACCTTCAAATAAATCTATATTAATGACATTTCTAATGTTTTTTTTTTTTTTTTTTTTTTTTTTAAGCCGTAATGATTTAGGGCTAACACTGAGGGAGAAAATAGAGGTAACCCCGGCTCCTGGACCATAAATCACCAACTACCCGGGCTGTACAGCTACAGTCTAGAAGTCTAGTCATGGGGGGGGGGACAGATTGCTGCGGTGAACCAGGTAGTTCCAGGCCGGCAGGGAGTCAGGAAGTAGGGGCAGGGCTGAAGTCTTGTACTCCAAGCAGTAGGGCTGTCTGTGGTCTGTGTAGCATAAAAGCTGGACAGGAGAAGAGGAGGTGGTCCACAGTCAAACTTTTTAACGATAAACACCGTTTAAAGATAAATACGGTATATATACTTCGGTTATTTTAAAGGATTTGGTAATGAAATTTTCGAATATCGTTGCGAATTTGGCATTTTAATTATTATATTTCAAGACAACACATCTTAAAGTTTAATAAGGTTTTTTTTTTAATAATGTTATTTATAAAATATTTTAAATATCTAATATTCAAGGTATTCAATAAAACATCTCGATAGAGAGAGAAAATATCTATATAAAATATCTATATGGAAAGTTCTCACTTTAGTTTCATTCAAGTAAAATAAAAATCAAAAGACAGTTTATTTAATTCAACTTATGGACCAATATCAGCTCGACTGTAGCGCTCAAGTGGCCAAAGTTAGAATTAAAATTGGCTTTGTAATATTTACGACTTGTTTAAAGGGAAAATTTCAAATATATTCATTTTAATAATTATATTTATATATGTGTGTGTGTGTGTGAATATATATTAAGGTACAAAACACGTTATATTGCTTTAAATGGGACTTTAAAATGTACTTATCTAATTTTAGTTCACACTTTTGCCACTCGAGCGCCACCGTCGATCTGATATTTGGCCTATAAAAGCTCGCTTAATTGTACATGCGTTTTTTATTATTATGTATAAAGCTATTTTATTAAGCTTATATTATTATATAAAGAGCTAAAATATCCTAATTATTTAGCTTTTATACATTAGTTTACACTCATGGACAAAACTTAAGGAAGTTGTACCATTTAAAATTGTATATCGAGATTCAGACAATAACTCTGAAAGATATTTGATACACAGTGACCGTTATTGAAGACACACGAGATAACAAAATTGTCTCGGCCTCCTTCAAAAAACAGACGACCGACGATATCAAAGACTTTCCACTTCCTTAATATTTGTCCATGAGTGCATTTATAGGTAGAATACATTGTAAAAGTGAGAGAGGGAGATATTCATGTAAAAAAAAAGCTTTTTTTACGCTCTAAATAATTGCGCGAATGCATTTCAAATAAGTATTTCAGTGCATTTAAAAAAAATGTTCCTTTTTTTACCCAATAATTTGAATGTTAGAGGAACGGGACCACAGGGGAAATCCGAATTATTGTAAATTTCTAATTATCGAGGTATGATTTAAAAAGGGATTGTTATATATATATATATATGTCATAATATATGCTCTTACAGGAATAATAAAGTAAATCTGCAGTCGACCAGAGATAGAGAGAGACGTAGTCGATAGAAGACAACTAACTTACGACCATTTTGACCACATTCCAAAGGGGGGGGGGGAGGTACCCGCCCGTGAACACCTGGACAGTAGTCGGGGGGTGACCACACAAGCAGTCGTTCAGCGGATAACCTCTCGCTCGCTCTCTCTCGGCTGGCTGCCTGGGATTGCTCTACCAACTCGTCGTGTGATTATTTCTCACCTCACCACATTATTACCACTAAATTGTCACTTATATATATATGAAAAAAACAAAAGAAAAAAATAAAAGTGGGTCAGGTGTTGATATTAAAAATAAAAAAGAAAAGGCAGAGCGCCATATAAAAAGCACATGTGCTCGTGGTCAGGAGATGCCTTTTTTATTTTAAACTAGACGAATGACCCGGGCAACGCCCGGGTTTTACCCGATTAAATGTTTTTATTCAAATACTATTCGTTACAATTATAAATTGGCACCGTGGACGTCACTTTTGTGAAACGTCCCGCTCCAAACTTTACAGTTAGATTAGTTACGATATACACATGTGTAAATCTTCAAATCGAGCGAGCGTCTATAAATATCTCGATTTAGATCAAGTATTCTAATTATTAAGCGAACACTATTATTAATAAAATTTTGAGAAGATATCGATTTTAAACGTATTTATAACCTTGATAGAGGGCGCTGCTCGTGAGCTAAGTTAAATAATTTGAATATATAGTTTTAATAATTGATTTATATATTTTTTAAAATAGCCTATCGTCACCCCCGTTATTTTTTACCTATGTATGGAAATTTTGGTTTGAATTAGTGAACTACTGCGAATTTGTATACCGGACATACCAACAGACCAACAAACAAACAAACATACAAACATTCATTTTTATATATATAGAAGATATCAACACCTGACCCACTTATCTTTTATTTTTTTTTTCTTTTGTTTTTTCATGTGTTAAGCGTCTTTACGCAAATTTGGCCTTAAATACCCATTTCTTGATTTTTCGGGAAGCCATTGGGACCACTTTTTGGTCGCAGTGGTTACAGCCTTCTCCACGCTGACGAGCGCCAACAGCGCGAAACGCGTTCGTGGATGGCTTTTCTTAATTTATCAAGAAATTGGGTTGGCCAAATATCTCGGAGCAAGCTAAATAAACGTTTAGTTTATTTTTGCTCCACTAGATGGCGCTCTGCCATCTAAAAAGCACATGTGCTCGTGGTCAGGAGATGCCTTTTTTATTTTTAATATATATATATAGTTTATATTCTATATAATATAGCGACAACACAGCTTTATTAAGACCACTGGTCTTATACAGATTCGCCACAGGAAGAAAGGAAGCATAGATGGAACTCCTATACTCCAGGCAGCACATCACCCAACACATTCTATATAATATAGCGCTCATTGTTGCCAATATAATAATATTATAAAGGTTTATAATACACTGTAGAAATTCCCTTGACAGTCTGTCTTAAATTCTGGTCTCTCCTTGAGTTAGTCTCTCATTGAATGCTGTCCTTAAATATATGGGAGTTATAGAATATATCTAAAAATTATTATATTTGATATAGAAAATATAAAAGTTATAATATGGGCATCTGAATAAAAATATATATAAATGAATTATGTCAAAAAATACGCTTACCAAACTTCAACAATGAGGTTCCAATTATTGCCACCAGGGGCGCTACAATCGGGAGAAAAAAGCCCCATCAATTTTAATCAATTATGACTTGAATTTTTATATAAAATAAAAAATTTAATGACAAAATATCTTTTCTTCTTTTTTTTCTTATTTTTTCAGATATATATTATATAACTGAATATTTTTTACTTATAGAATATTAATTTTGATATATTGTTACTTAGAAAATTCCTTTCTTTGTATCTCCTTTATTTTATGTAAATAAGGCTGAATTTTTTATAAATAAGTTGCATTGTCATCCTCAAGATTGTCTGTCTTCATTTTCCTTACGTAACAATGTTTTTATTTTATTTTAATAATAGCAAATGATTCTATATACAGTTACGAGCGTCATGCGTTCTTAATAATTTTTCATCTCTGTCACCGTTTTCTTTTTATTTGGAATGGCGCTCTCCTATTGGTTGGCTACGATCACGCCAATTTGCCCCCTCCCCCCCACTCGCTTCTTCGTTTTTGTAACTATTGTGTTGGAGCGGGTCGCTCCTTAAATAAATGCATATATTAGTTAATAACTAAATGGAATCCTTTCTTTCTTTTCCCAGTAAGAGACGCCTACGGAAGCCAACAGTACATAGACAGATAAAGCACATAGGCTATAGTTATTAACTAATATATGCATTTATTTAAGGCGCCAATTTATAATTGTAACAAATAGTATTTGAATAAAAACATTCAATCGGGTAAAACACGGGCGTTGCCCGGGTTATTATTATTATTATTATTCTGTACATAACCCGGACTCCTGGAGCGTACGAAAGTCGCCAACTGTCCGGGTTTGTCTTCTGACTATTGTCTATTTGTTGCAGTTGACATCCAACTGATTAGATGTCGCCAGGCTGTTTTATTTTTGGGGAGGTTCTTCAATGCTTCTTGGTTGAATGTGCTGGTGTTAACTAGAGTTGCAGTCTGGAATCTCTGAAGACGGTAGGATGGGCAACTGAATAGGAGGTGGTCGACTGTTTGATTTTCTTGGTGACAGTATTGGCATACGGGGTCGTTGTTTTTGGAGGTTCTGGCGATGGTTGCCCGGGTCATTCGGCTAGTATTATATATAAACAAGCTGCATCAGAGCGCCATCTGTTATCGTAAATTTGAACTATTTATAACACACGTATGATTATTTTAAATAAAACATTTTCTACTGAACTTACTGCAATGATAAATATAATAGGAGGGCCTGACTCATCAATGGTGAAACCTCCCAGCTGTTTCGCCAGTTTAATCTATCATACTGCTCTATAATTGTAAATTTCTGTTCGAAACTTGGTGGTAGTGTTTTTTAACTCTATCTCTTTTTAATATTATTTAAATGTTTGTAATGTGCATATAGTTTTAAAATTAACATATATTTTTAATAAGTAATCTTTTTTTCGTTTGAACATTTTTTTTTTCAAAAATATTAATAGACGTTCATGAAATACTTCTTTTTGATTTTATTAAGGACATTTTTAAAATCGTTTATTCTAAAGGATTTGGTGATGAAATTTTCGAATATCGTTGTAAAACTTGATATTTTAATTATTATATTTCAATACAACACACATCTTAAAGTTTAATAATGTTATTTATAAAATATATTTTAAATATCTAATATTCAAGGTATTATTTAATTCTAAATTCTAATTTGTTTGTTGTTTTCTTTGTTTCCTCTGTAATAGGCGCAAATATTTCAATATCGTGCCTGGTTGATTAATAAAATGAAATTATATATAAAATTTCTATATAAAAGTTAATATGGAAAGTTCTCACTATAGTTTCATTCAAGTAGAATAAAAATCAAAAGACAGTTTATTTAATTCAGCTTATGGACCAATATCAGCTCGACTGTAGCGCTCAAGTGGCCAAAGTTGGAATTAAAATTGGCTTTGTAATATTTACGACCCGTTTAAAGGTAAAAATTCAAATATATTCATTTTAATAATTATATTTATATATTAATATATATTAAGGTACAACACACGTGATATCGCTTTAAATGGGACTTTAAAATATATTTATCTAATTTTAGTTCACACTTTTGCCACTCGAGCACCACAGTCGAGCAGATATTTGGCCTATAAAAGCTCGCTTAATTGCACATGCGATGTAGAAGGCGGAATAATTGTAATAATTGCACATGCGTTTATTTTTCCAATAAGAAACAATAAACTTCGTCAATTCTATAGAGTATAAAATCCATAGTTACGCTATTCATTTTAATTATAATTTATTATTATATTTCGATGTGTTTTACATAGTTTTTACTTTTTCTTAACTTTTTTTTTTTTTTTTATTGAAAAATTATTATTAAAGTTTTAAATGCCAAGTGTTTGCTAAGGAAGAAGACTTTTTTGTCTATCACCGTTATTGCTTTTTTTTTTCCTTTATGGAACGGTTTTCTGTTGTGTTTTTTATATATTAGGTTTTTTTTTTTAATTTTAAACCTAATTATATTTTGTACATCATTGACTTTCAATAAAGTTTTAAAAATTAAAGAATTTAAACACAAAAAATCAAATTCAAAATAAAATTTTAAAAGAAATTATTTACATTTGTAAATTAATTTTCTTTTTTTTTTTTATGGTAACATACGTTCTGGCGTCTCTAAATTTATATATTACAACATAAAGTTGAGGAGGATGGTTTTAAATAAACGCATGTACAAAAGAGAACTATTATGTCGCCTTCTACATGCTTTCGGGCAAGCATTCTAAGGCCGAACGCATGTACAAAAAGCGAGCTTTTATAGGCCAAATATCAGGTCGACGGTGGCGCTCGAGTGGCAAAAGTATGAACTAAAATTAGATAAATACATTTTAAAGTCCCATTTAAAGCGATATCACGTGTATGAGTTAATATTATATTATTTATATATAAATACAATTATAAAAAATATTATATTAAAATATCCCTTTTAAAAACGGCGTAAATATTACAAAGCCAATTTTAATTCCAATTTTGGCCACTTGAGCGCTACAGTCGATCTGATATTTATCCATAAACTGAATTAAATAAACTGTCTTTTGATTTTTATTTTACTTGAATGAAACTATAATATTGGGGTAAAAAACTTAATACAATGTTTTAATGTATATTTAAAGGGAGAGGTCCCTCTTTTGATACATGAATATCATCCTCCCATAACTTTATGTTATATTCTAGACTGAAAATGGTCCTTGCCACTTCACCAGATTGAACACCTGATTGGTTAAATCGACCTATTCCATAATCCCTATCGTAGGATGTTATGATGTCGAAGCTGCCCTTGTATTGATGAGGGCCAAAGCCCGAAACCTTGGTATAACAAGTTGAATTTTTGTCTGAATTTGTCAAAACTGGTGTGTTGTGGCGCTTTCCTTATCACCACTTATATATGTTCTTACTGGCATGATAAACATAATTCATAGTTCTTCAAATTAAAGACACTTCGGTCAATAAATACTTTTTATATAAAAAGATTTACTGGCCGAAGTATCTTTAATTTGAAGAACTATGAATGCCGGCCAGGCAGCCTCTATCTTCACGATAATACATTGTATTAATGTAAAATTAAAGGGAGATAGGCTTCTCTCTCTCGGCCGTGCGGCCACGCGGCGCGCGAGCTCCCGTTTTATTATGATGGAGAGCCGTGTGCTTCCAATATTTAATCCCTTCCAGGAGGATAGCCCTGCCACTGGGGCAGAAGATAGCATGATGCTCGACGAGAATGAACACTCGGTTATCGAGTTATCAGGGAATAATGAATTCCCAATTAAAATGTCAAATTTACATAGGAAACAATCGGCGCAAAAAAATGCAAATTCTATTGTGTCGAAAAACAAAGAAAATATAAATTGGGCTGACCAAATTGAATCTTCTGAAAAAGAATCGACTTTTCAAGGTTGGCGAAACTCTAAATCCTCAAAAAGGAAAAAAATCAAGCATCTCCACTTCAACCGTCAAAAGTTGCGAAGGCCGCGCCTCTCGCAACCAGGTCACCTCAACAAGTAACCAGGACTAAAAGAAATCCTGTAACGGCTATTAAGAACAGCAGATAGCAGCAAGACCTCGCCAAGGCTAGGTCGGCAGCTGCGACATTCGACCAGTGCTGCCTCGTCGAGTGGAGCGCGGACTTCCATCCAGTCCAATACATTATGGCGCTGGAACAGTTGCTGGGAAAGTCATCTGTGTACCAGCTGATGAAGATGTCCGGCCAGGTATTGGTCGGGCTGGCCAGCGTCGACTTGGCGGAGCGCCTGGTTGAGGAGGGCCTCACCATCGGAACCACCCTCCTGAAAGCCTTCTCACATAGGCAAAAACCAGAAAAAATTGTAGTGGGGAACCTCCCACTTGCCATAAGGGACGATGACGTCATCGCAGCGCTGCGGCCCTACTGCAGGGTTGTTTCCCTTACCCACGAAGTCGTGTCCAGTGGCGGTTACACCTGGACCACCAGCAACAGGGAGGCTTTCGTCCTTCTAAATGAAGGACGCAAACTCCACCAACTCCCTGCCAAGCTGGTGATCATCTCTAAAGGAGAGTCCACACCCGCCTACATCACCTACGGCGTTAGGTGTAGCAAATGCCATCGTCAAGGGCATCGGAGAGCCATCTGCCCTTTAGGAATTAATGAAGGACGCCATCATGACCTACGGCAGGGCCCGGTGTCGAGGCCTCCCTCCTCCAAGCCCATGCCCTCCAACAACTCCGCCCTCTCAACACCAGCTGCGGAATCGTCTGCACCCATCAAGCAGACCAACTCAACAACCTCCAGCCTTGCCGCGTCTTCGCCCGGGGCGAACATCCCTGTCCATCCCCAGGAGGCTCCAACTCCTGAACCTCCTTTTCCGGCGCCGAGCACCAGCCAGTTGCTGCCACGACCAGAGCTCTTCCTGACCATTATTGATCCAACAGCGGCTCCCAAGAAAACGCCCCATAATAAGACTGCCCCATACATCCAGTCTTCTACCTCCATGACCCAACCCATGCAGCCTCTTCAGGAATCTCGGGAGATCCTTATAGGGCGCGTGGAGGGAATTTTTAAACAAATGAACGCTGATTCATTCCTATATCCTCTCTATGAGGAGGTTTGTAAGTTTGAAGTAGTGCACGCGGTCCTATACCATCTATACCGAGGGAGTTACTCTCCGAGACACTCTCGACAGAAAACAAGATAATTCTGCCAGATTTCCTCAACATGGCAGTTGAACATGTTGGGAACAAAGACCCATTTATAACCAAGGGCCTATCCGAATTCAGGATGTCTTGTAACCCTTGATCTAAAACAATGAAGCCTGTTTAGATTTCATTATGTATATTCATCCTTATTGTTATTATTATTAGTTCATTTAGTTTTTATCTGTCACCCCCCATAATATTTTATGAACGATGTAATAAAAGTTGATTCAATCTCAATCTCTCTCTCTCTCTTGGCATTAATAATACCACAGGTATAAATACATCTTATAGAAATATGTAAACAAAGAAATCCTGTGTGTGGAGATATAAGAAGAGGGAAGTTGGCTGGTCTAGAGGACCATATGTCTAGTTTTTTTTTTTTTTTTTTGCTTATCCCTAGTACACGTGGTACACGCCATGATAATCATGGTGGGTAGAAGTAGGCGACTGCTTTTATACTGTAAGTGCACCACCTATATACCCATGTGAAAAGCAGTTCGACTTTGCACTTACAAATGTGCCAGAGCCCCGTTTAGTTACTTGCACTCGCTGGTGGGGTCAGACTTTTCAAGAATCGGGGCCCATTGGAGCATTTTTTTTTAATCAGAAAAAGTGCCCAATGCGGAAATCGAACCCGGGTCGTAGCAGTCGAAAACCAACGGTTTAAACCATCCTTCCACCGACCCCCGTCTAGTTTTCTAAAAATAAACATTTCGAGGGAAATTCCCGTCAAATCCTTATTTTCCCTAAGTCCTAGCAAGACAAATATGACATCCGGAGATGAAATCCTCTTGGGAAGTCTTTAGATTGAAAATGTCAACCCCCCACACTCAGTTATCCACGGGACAAAGTTGGAGGAACATCATTCATTTCAACCACAGGTCTCCAGAGATATGTAGGATTATATGTAGTTTCCTTCCTTCCCTATTTTACATATATACCTTTATCAAACCTCTAGGAACCAACTTTTTTGGTCGTTGAGATACAGCCTCTCTGACAATCCGACAGTCTGGAATTTGATTCATTTTTCTTGATTTTTCAAGATAGAATATTTGGCCGATATTGTAGAATCTAATTAACAAAAATCGACGCTTAGTTGAAATCTATCCCGATAGATGGCGCAAGTCAACTTTCAGTTGCAGTATCTGGCGAAACCACTGGAAGGGTTTACCAATGATAAGTCAGACCCTCCCATTATTTTATCATTGCAGTAAGGGCAGTATAAAATTGTTTTATTTAAAAAAAAAACATACTCGTAAAAAATAGTTTAAAATTCTTACAACAGATGGCGCGCTAATGCATATAATAGAGAGTCCATATATCATTCAATAATTACAACTGTTTGTGAAATTCAGTAAAGCGAAAAAAAAAAAAGTCATTTGATGGGGCATTTTTCTCCCGATTGTAGCTCCCCTAGTGGCGATGGCTGGAACTACTTATCTTTTATTAGTTTATCTTTAATCGGTAATTTTCAAAATTATTATTTTTATATTACATTTTTTACATATATGTTATACTAGCGGATGTACCCGGCTTCGCCCGGTTTTTACCCGAGTAAAGGTGGGTGGGTTGGTGGGTACTTGGACTGTCCATCCGGCCGGCGGTCGGACGATTACATTCTCTCGACAGGGGGTGGGGCAGACCTAAGCCTATCTCCGTCGCAAGGTGGCGCTGCTTGCGAGTTAAAGCTACAAATCTGCAAATAACTCTAAGGATATTCAAGATATTCAAGAAATTATTTTCGAAAACCTTTCCGGGGATATCTATATATATAATTGCCTTATTCTGTCTGAAGCTCACGGATAGAATGCGCGCCCATTGGCTGCCGGCGAACACGTGTCCTCCCTGCCCCCCTCTAGACAACCCTGTTATCAGCTGTGTGATACATACACCTGTCTATAGCGGCCATTCTAGACAACCCTTTTATCAGCAGTGTGTTACATCCACCTGTCTATACAGACCACCCTGTCTATAGCGACCACTGACCACCCTGCCTATAGCGACCACTCTAGACAACCCTGTTATCAGCTGTGTGATACATCCACCTGTCTATACAGACCACCCTGTATATAGCGGCCATTCTAGATAACCCTGTTATCAGCTGTGTGATACATACACCTGTCTATAGCGGCCATTCTAGACAACCCTGTTATCAGCTGTGTGATACATCCACCTGTCTATACAGACCACCCTGTCTATAGCGGTCACTTTAGGCAACCCTGTTATCATCAGTGTGTTACATTCACATGTCTATACAGACCACCCTGTCTATAGCGGTCACTTTAGGCAACCCTGTTATCAGCAGTGTGATACATACACCTGTCTATACAGACCACCCTGTCTATAGCGACCACCCAAGACAACGTTTTTAAAATATATTCGGGGGAACAAATTTTGAAGACGTCCGGATCATGTCCAAATCTTTTGTTACTATTTGATGACACAGTCCTACAGATAGTCCAGTCTCTGAAGATAAGTCTTTGATAGAAATTCTTCTGTTAGATTTAATTAATTCCTTTATTTTGAGCTTGTTTTCCTCGCAACGTAATTATCTTGAATGCCCAGTATGCTGAGTAAGCGTGAAAACCATTCAAAAGTTCTTGAACGGGATAAAGCTGCATCGCCAAAACCTTCTTTAATCAATTCATACGTCTCAGTAGTACTTTTTTTTTTCAATTTAAAACAAACCTTAATGCAGATTCTCTGCTCTTCGAAAATGGCCATTTTAAAATTATAAATGCGAACCTTACAAGGAAGTTGTTTTGTTCTATTTTTAAATTGCAGACGATTAATTAATATTTAAGACAACATTTATTTAGTGAAATAAACAATCAAAACATTTATTTAATGACGCACAAAAGAAAGTTTAAATATTAGCACACTAAATATAACTATAATTTTATTATATGTTAAAGTATTTAATTAAAAAGGCATATATTGGATCAAAATATAATTTATTTTACCAATATTTCAGTTGGCTGAACGCCAACCTTTATCAAGGTGTTATAACATATTAATGTGTTATATTATTAACGTATTAATGTGTTATAACCTATTAATATAAAAGTATCTCTCAGTTTTTTTTATTATTATCTATACTGATGATGATAATTTATTCAATAATTATTGATTTTAATAGATTATTGTTTTGCCATCTTTCAGGTCTTTTAAGGCGCCCTGCCTTCCTTAAGCGCCTCATTATCCCCAAATAAACCTCTTGATTAATTGTACGTCTGAAAGGTGTATGTATCACACTGCTGATAACAGGGTTGCCCGGGCCATTCGTCTAGTACCTAATAATATCCCAAAATTTCACGGCGATTGGATGTATGGTTTTTGAATCTATAGAGTACACACAGACAGACATTCATTTTTATATATATAGATACAAGGTGCGTTCATTAATTTCCAGGACTGGTTAAAAAATAAAATGAATAAAAAGCTAAACAAAAATATTTTTATACAGAGTTAAATATTGGACATTCGACCACACCTGACTAAAAGCACGAGTCTCGTGGCGCACGCGCCGATCTAAAAATAGAACAAAACAACTTCCTTGTAAGGTTCGCATTTATAATTTTAAAATGGCCATTTTCGAAGAGCAGAGAATCTGCATTAAGGTTTGTTTTAAATTGAAAAAAAAAGTACTACTGAGACGTATGAATTGATTAAAAAGGTTTTGGCGATGCAGCTTTATCCCGTTCAAGAACTTTTGAATGGTTTTCACGCTTACTCAGCATACTGGGCATTCAAGATAATTACGTTGCGAGGAAAACAAGCTCAAAATAAAGGAATTAATTAAATCTAACAGAAGAATTTCTATCAAAGACTTATCTTCAGAGACTGGACTATCTGTAGGACTGTGTCATCAAATAGTAACAAAAGATTTGGACATGATCCGGACGTCTTCAAAATTTGTTCCCCCGATTCTAACAGAGGAACAAAAGGAGGTTAGAATGGATGTCTGCAAAAACATGGTTGAAATGACTCGGACCGATCCAGAATGGATGCAAAAAATCATTACCGAGGATGAGACATGGGTGTATCAGTATGACCCAGAAACCAAACGTCAATCCAGCCAATGGATTGAAAGAGGGGAACCGAAGCCCAAAAAGGCAAGATTTACAAAATCCAAAGTCAAGAAATTGCTTGCTACACTTTTTTATATTAATTGTTTGGTTCGCCATGAATTTATTCCTTTCAGACGTACAATTAATCAAGAGGTTTATTTGGGGATAATGAGGCGCTTAAGGAAGGCAGGGCGCCTTAAAAGACCTGAAAGATGGCAAAACAATAATCTATTAAAATCAATAATTATTGAATAAATTATCATCATCAGTATAGATAATAATAAAAAAAACTGAGAGATACTTTTATATTAATAGGTTATAACACATTAATACGTTAATAATATAACACATTAATATGTTATAACACCTTGATAAAGGTTGGCGTTCAGCCAACTGAAATATTGGTAAAATAAATTATATTTTGATCCAATATATGCCTTTTTAATTAAATACTTTAACATATAATAAAATTATAGTTATATTTAGTGTGCTAATATTTAAACTTTCTTTTGTGCGTCATTAAATAAATGTTTTGATTGTTTATTTCACTAAATAAATGTTGTCTTAAATATTAAATACAAGCGCAAAAACACTTAAAATACGTTTTAATCGTCTGC
>CP092877.1:62749753-62797158 GCA_030710605.1 Cordylochernes scorpioides | reverse complement strand
ATTCTCTTCATACGGTTGTCACCCTAGATTTAAATGGACTGTGTAGTTTAATAGAGGTCTGGGCTATGCTCCATTTGACCAAGATTCTAAATGACGTTCCCATCTGGGTTGAGAGAGTATTGGAATTTGAGGAATCTAACACACAAGAGAGACCCACCCTCCAGTAGGATCGGGATAGACGAATATTACCCAGTGACCAACTCGTGATTCCAGACTGGATAAGATTGAAACTTAACTGAGATACTAAACCTTGAACCTTCAGCGCACAAATATACATTATGTTTACATTTTCTTTTTCAATATGTTATTATTTTTATATCATATATATTATATTATAGTCATATACTATTCATTTCAACAATTTTATTTTGACATTCATGATATTCATATTTATATTAAATATTTAATTATATATATTTTGTCACCAAATATAATCTTGTAGTAGTTTTCTTTTGTCATCTATCATGGGATGATTTTTATCACTTATATCTTAACATATTTAATCACTATCTACATGATATGTTTTTACTTCAATATATATGTTATACTCATCATATAACATGGAAGGATTCATTTTATCATTACATATTTCGTGCCTTATTTAATGATTACTTACATAATTTGTTTTCTGTAATTTTTATTTAGCAAAAGTCATCATGTCATAGGCTAATCATTATATACCAAGATATTTCTTTCAGCTAACTATAATTATCCTTTCCTTTGATTGTATATATATATAACTATACCACACGAATGTCTTGATTGGTACGAAAATAAAGATGCTGGCATGTTTTAGGAGTTGGACTAGTCAGTTATTTCTAAACGACTTCTTGGCGCCCAATTTTTTTTATATATAATATGTAATAGGGAAATGTCCTAACTGTATTGTTAGCAGAAAGAAGGTAGCAATGAATCCAGTACCCCAAGAGGCAAGGATGGGGTTGAGAGGACTTACCACTAGGAAGGCCTACTCCTCAAGACCAAAGAAGAAAGTGGAAGGGTGGTATATATACCCATGAATGGTAAGACAGATGACCTTGCTTACTTCCATACATATGATATGACTGTCCCCAATAACCTATTTTGATAACAGTGTTCTGACAGAATAATAGCACATAAAAACCTCTTTGCCAGGATGCGCAATGCCCACTAGTGTTCGGAATAATAAACATCTAGAATGGCATACCATCATTTTGACTAGCCTTACCTTCCCTATAGGTTTCGGTACACCTGGCTTCACCTAGTAATGGAAAATGCATTTTGCTAGAAATGGGCCTGCTTTCATAGTAACTGATGAAAGGCAGATGAATAATGAATAGCACAAACGCATTTGTCCATTACTTGGCAGGGGGAGGATTGTTGGGGCACGTTTTTGTAACCATACCCCAACAGAAGGCGTATGTATAATCAAATCAAATGGATACATGGCTTCCCTCCCACATAGACTTACAGACCATTCTTTTTGCCCAGAAACCTAGACAACAGATGACACCAGACTTCCATGCCGAAAGCTGATGCCTGGTAAAGAAGAAGACATCCAGAGACATCCGAGCTGGAAACTGTTGTTTCATATGTACATATATTCCCCTCACCAAAAATTTAGGTAAAGGTGACCAGAAAAAAAAAAAAAAAAATGGAGAAGGAAGATCTCTAAAAGACTGAACCGAGAAAGGAAAGCGTTATATTACAGTGCAAGTGAAAAGGGGCCTGTGTCAATTTTAGCTAAGACGGAGGGGGGGAGCGATATATATATATCGTCCCGAGAAAAAGGGAGGATGATATTTCAATCCATGTGGATGGGAGGGCTGGCGTCTGAAATTTTACACTATCGCCGTAGATGTTACTCTCTTTAGATTTTTGTTTTGGTAATACTATATGTTCTATTTTGATGGAAGAGGCCTGGAGTCTGAAATCTTACACTAGTGCCATGTTGTTTCTCTTTTGAGATTTTTTTTTTGTTTTGGTAATACGATATGTTCTATTTTGGTGAGGCCTGGGGCGTCTACGAAATTGATACTGGAGCCGTTGGCCATTTTGATTGGTTTCTTTCGGCGAATGAAAATGGAGAGAGGGATGAATAAAAGAAGGTTCTTTGCCAAAAGGCGAGGATTCGATCGGAGTCGCTCAGTGAGAAGGACGATTTTTAGACGGGCCTGAGACGTAGAGGAGACCAGACCTTGCCGCCGCTTTCGAGAGAAGGTAAGCCCCTTGCCATTATGGCTTAGCCCCCCCTTTTTTTTTTTTTTTTCGAACAGAAGCTAATCTATTTAGATTCTGAATGGGCCCTAAAGGGCTTTAAGTGACTTAAAAGGAGTGTTAGGGTTCGTATATTTTGTCCCGCTAGAATAGATGGAGATCTAGGTTTCCCCCCCTTTTTGTGTAGTAGCCAACCTAGATTTCGCATGGGCCTTAAAGGGCTATAAAGTAACTTCAGGTCACCTCTATCTAAATTTTACTATGTAAATAGCATATCTCGTCAGTATAGACATGTTCCCAAATTTTAAGATATTTTAAATAAATATCTAGAGAAATTTTCTTGTTTCCTCTGTTACCTATTTCATACATAATTTGCCTTATGGTGCTATTCCCACTGTTTAAATGAAATGTTGTATGTTTCTTACCTATTTGAAGGGAATGTTACTAATAATCAAGTCTCCCATAAATTACCGGCCACATACATTGCCGCGAGTGTCTGTGTTTCAGTGTTTTATAGATTGCCCAATTTAATAACGATTTCATGGGTTGTCTGATGAAATTGTATAATAGTGTCGCGGCTGTTCCCATCTTTAGACCATTGTTCTGACAATATTATATGCTCGATCCTTGCTTTAGCTCAACTCTTAATCAATTACAGAGTTTTTTTTTTTTTTCCCTGTGAATGTGATGATGTAAAGACATATGCCGATAGTGCATCACTGACAGCTGTGCTGCTATTATACAACATTAAGGTCTTCCTGCGGGTTATATACATGGGGTTGTTGGCCTAATTTGCTATATATATATACTTAAGTAAGGAAACTTTTAATAAGTCACATTGTGTATCCTCCCTTTTCAACTATCCAAACCGGGAACCCATCAGCACCACGTTGAAGGCGTCATTGATGAGCGGAATTTCTGACGCTATTCGTCCCGAAAATCCATGAGGCTCTTTCTTTCTCAGGGAGTTCACAAAAATAACACATCCTGCTATAAAAAGATATATAGTTTGCGTATATCCTGCACGCACTGGGGTTAAAAAAAAAAGGAAGGACATAAACTCTGGTTAAGATTACAATATATATTTATTTATCTCTTTTGACCAAAAAGAAAAACACAAAGATAAGAAATAAAATAAATAAATATGCAATGAGGATAGGGTGGGAAAGTTTACATATATATACCTTTTTGAAAATAGAGCAATCCATATTTGATTCATTAGATAATAAAAGGCATATTTTGGATTTTATAAAATATTTTATAAAATCCAAAATATGCCTTTTATTATCTAATATATATACCTGTTTAAAAAAATCATTATTAAAAGAAAATACTTAACTTTAGTGCTTCAGTTGGAAGGCTGGAAACCCCTCCCCAAAATCTTTTAGAACTACATTTTTAACGAGCTTCCCTCTACTATCTTATCTAAGACTGACTAGCTCCCCCAAAAACTTGCTTGCCACTAACTTTTTCCTCCCAGGGTGACCAAAAAAAAAATTAAAATAAATCTTTATCTATTCACCCTCTGTGATAAGAAAGAAATTTAAAAAAAAATAGAATTATAATAAAAAATTATCTTTCGAAATATTAATTTTAAAATATTAATTAAAAAGAAAACCCAAAATAACTGCTTATTTGAAATAAAAGGAAATTTTATTATGGTACTATAAGTTATAAAAAAAACTTGAAATAAAAAGGGAGGTGAAGAGATGGGCTGGTTTTTACAGAGAAGAATTCTCGACGTCCACTTCACTGTCCACCAGCTTTTCATTGATTCTGTGGGTGACTTTGTGGAGGCCCCAGAAGTGGCCTCTACATCTTTATATTTATCTGCTCTGTAGTTACACAAAAAAATTCAAACTACCAAGATGAACGAGCTCCAAGCACTGAATTCTTCATGGATTTGACAAAATTGGGTTCATTTATGAGCTGTTGTATCTGAAGACTATAAAAAATATTAGCTTTCTGTTTTTGTCACTAGGTCCAGGGAATTTGTGCTCTATGTATTGAAAATAGGATCCATTTTTAAGGGTTATAACAAGCTGTTTCATCAACCCTAATTCTATATGTAGTGGAGACAATTATTTTTTCTTGAGAAATGAGAAGCGAAGGAACTTCCTTCGCCAACATCCATGTTCTCCCTCGCACAGATCAGCTCTTTTTATCCAGTATCATGTTTAGCTCTGCTATTCCAGAGACAAGAAATGGAGGTATTTTGATATCAACACAAAATGTCTACTGATTCTCATTGAACTTTATTTTTTCTATGACAAACGCAATGGTCTCATGCACTTTTTCATATTTGTTGAATGAGCAAGTGGAATCAACCCATACTTATTGCTCTTGTGAAGGAACAAACACTTTAAACTGTTTGGAGCTGTTAATGAAGAGAAGGCAATCACCTGGTTAATATACAAGACGACCCATTTTCAGAAGCAGTAAACTTCGAACATCTTGCAATATACAAGGTTGTTATTATGAGAGAAAAACGAAAGTAAATCCTTTTCAGGCTTATGATAAAATACTATTTTTGTTCCTGAGGCGAGTAGATATTTTTCAGCCATAGAAGAAGCAAATACTTCAGAAGATTCTTTTAAGAGGCTCAAGGCCCTATTGAGATTATTTAGTTCCTTTTGGTCAAATTGTTGAGGCTTGAAGAAGAACCAACATAATCACTGCCCTCAACCTCTATGTTATTTCTTGGAACAACTGCATCTTCAAAGAGCTATGGAAGGCCATGACAAGTTGGGATAGGTATAGTTCTGGACATATTTCAGAAGGTAGCAATTGTTTTGGGTTGATACCAACAATGCTATTGGTACAGAAATAGCAATTTGTGGTCTCTTGGTTCTCTTCAAATTATTGGCACTCCAAACTTGAAGCTTCTTTTTTACTGTTTGTCCCCAGCGCAAATATTCATTGCAAGTTTTACAAACATAATGTAGAATCACTTGTCGACCTGACAAGGAGTGAAGTTAAGAGGAACAGCTGGGTTCTAATCGTAGAGAAATATAGAGGTACTCATGAACTCTATATGAAAAATAGCTGCTTCTTTCTCTTTGGATGATAATGTTTCATGAGTAGGATGAAGAAGGGGGAAAAAAAAGAAAGAAACACAGACTGTATAAACGACCTAAAATTAAATTTGGTAATATATTGAGAAAAAGGCATCTCCTGATCGCGCAACTAAAACCTTCTGATGGCTTGCGCCATCTGTCAGAATAAATATAAACCAATTCTTTATTTTTAATCATTCAAGAATTGGCCAAATATCCATTCTTGATTAATCAAGAAACACTAATCACTTACGCGTTTAAAGCTGGCTTTCAGCGTGGTAAATACGGAATCTCAAAAAAAAAAAAGTTTTTGTGGAAAAGAGCCAGAAGAGAGTGAGAACACATATGTGGTTAGCTTTTCTTAATTAATCACACACACACACACACACAAAAGCCTTTATTAAGACACAGGTCTTACAGAGGATTCTCCTTGGGGTTACAAAACGGAGAAAGTGGAAATAAAAATGGTGAAAGAATATATACATATGGTAAATATATACAGATTATAATAAAGAATAAAGAAATAAGAAGAATTAAAAAAAAAATAAATAAAATTAAAAATTTTTGGAAATATGGATGGGAGAAGTGGAGAGCGAAAAGAGGAAAGAAAACAGGTATTTACATATGGAACAAGTCAATTTAAGTTCTTCTGCTCACATAGCACAAGTGGACCATGGCTTTTTCAAGAGATCTTCAAGAGATTTTCCAGGAAAATCCGAGTGTTCAGGGTTGTAAGGTAAACACCGTTTTATCAGTGTGGGGGTTAACTTATCGTATCTGCCTAAACAAATAATTGGATGTTGGTTCTGTTCTTCTCATCAAACAGAATTTTTTGGTATGTTTGGATGTTCGGTTAAGTCTTTCTTTTTTTCAGCATTTTTATGGAAGTTATATAGATTCAGAGCTACTGAACTATTGTCTATAAAGTTGGATAATAAAGAATATAATGTGAAGTGTGTATGGCCTATCTTAGAAAAGAGTATTTTTCTTTCCGTGTCAAGAGGCTTGCATTCAAATATATAATGTTCTAATTCATTTTCGGTTCTATTTTTGCATAGTTGGCAATACAAGTCTTCTGTCCTTAGATATTTTATATGGTCTTCTCGATATAAAACAAATAGAATTCTCAATTGCGCAATGAGGCGTTTAGTCGGCAGTGGGAGTTCACTTAGTAGATAGTTCTCTGCTGCGAATGTTTTATGTAAATATTTGTAGTGTGTGTGCAGCTTCGAATTGGTTATTCTTGATTGATCGGTTTGGATAGACTGTTCTATAGTGATTCTGATAATTTGAGGTATTGCTTTCTGTAGAATATTGGGGTCTGAACAATTCTTTAACCACATGAATCCAGTTGAGTTTAGGATATTCATTAAATTTTCAGTAAAACCTATAAAGGTATTCGTTAGAGTGGATGTTTCCCATAATTGGACTAGACAGATTGCGGGCAATCTGGATTTTTTCATTTTTAATATTCTTAACCAGAACTTTAGAATTAGTTTGGTTGCTGTGACTCCTAGTGAGAAGCGTCCGGTTTCCATGCGTAGTATGTAGCCTGGTGTGTTACTCGGCAAGTTCAATAGTCGTCGGAGATAGTTATTCTGAATTTGGTCCAAGATTTTGTAATTTTCATTTGCCCAAATTGGAGCAGAATACAGCAGAGTTGACAGGATAATCGAGTCTAATAGTTTCATTGATGAACCAAATGAATTCAAGCTGGATTTCTCCATAATTTTCCATACTTCGCCGGTAGCTGCAAGCGCTTTGCCTTTAAAGTATGAAGCCACTTGACTAAACGAGATTGTTGTTGTGAGGGGATAGCCAAGATAGAGATATTTCGATGTCACTGTCAACAGTTGGTCTCCCCAGAACCATTTGTCCGATTTTGCAGGGCGGCCACCATTTTGGAAAACCATTATCTTGGATTTTGATTCGTTCAGGGTTAGATGATTTGTTTTTGATTCTCCTATGAGAATTATGTCGTCGGCATACATCAAAAGGTGGACCGTTCCAAAATTAGGGAGGTATATGCCTGGTAGAGTAGAGTCATTAAAAATGTTGATTAAATCAGTTACAAAGAGTATAAATAGATAGGGTGATAAGGGCTCTCCTTGTAACACTCCCGATCGGATTTTGATGGGTTCAGTAAATAGTCCATTCCATCTCACCGCCGTTGTCATTTGTTTGTTCGAAGTAGTTCCTAATAAGGTTAACAAAGCGGAAATCCAGACCTAATTTATCCAATTTTGACCACAGAAGTGAGTGGGGAACAGTGTCAAAGGCCTTTTTTATGTTGAATATATGAATTCAATTTTAGACTTTAATATTTTATATAATATTGTCACTGAATTGTCACTATTCTTATATATTATTACTTGTAAATAAATGGAAAGATATAGTTTTGCATAAATAAACTATTTTCAATTACTAAAATCGTATGTATTAATTTCTAAAATAATATAAAAACCCTAAAACCTTTCTAACAGTGGCAGCATAAAGCGTGGTTATAACTTAAAATCGTAAAAATAAAAATGGCTGCTGTTATGGAAGATATTTCGATTATAGATAAATTAAAAGACTCTGAAAATTTTGATATTTGGAAATTTCAAATTAACATTATTTTTAAAGCTAGTAATTTAATTGAAACAATAAATGGCAAATTGTGTTTTAAAGATCAAAAGGATGAAAAAGAAAAAAACGCATGGATAATAAAAGATGCTAAAGCCCAAAAATATATTATTTCGAGCATCGATAAAACGATATTAACACACATAATACATTGTGAAAATGCCAAATCAATGTATGACACCATATGCAGAATATTTGAAAGAGATGATGAACAATTAAAATGTAAGCTGCTACAAGAATTTCACACTTATAAATTTGATAAAAATGTAGACCTTGTAGCCAACATAAGTAATTTAAGAAATTTGGCTTTTAAACTCAATAATCTAAAACAGAACTTTGATGACAATATTGTTATTTCAAAGATTTTAACAATTTTGCCAGAAGAATATAATTATTTTTGTACTGCTTGGGAGTCAACTGGAAAAGATGAAAAAACTATTGAAAATCTAATATCAAGATTGACCACTGAAGAAATAAGAAGAAATAGACAGAGCCAACCAGAAGACCGAGTGGCTATGAATGCAACAAAACAAAAGGTATGTTTTACTTGTAATAAACCAGGACATATATCTAAAAATTGCACCCAAAGAAAATTCTGCAAATTTTGTAAAAAAACTAACCATGAAGAAAAGGACTGTTTCTTTAAGAACAACAGTAAACCTGCTGCTAAAGTAAACAAAGAACAATGCAGAATATGTAAAAAGTTTAATCATAAAGAAAAAGACTGCTATTTCAGGAACAAAGAAAAGCAACCTCCTATTGCTTTCATTGCTGAACAAAGAGAAGAATATGATAAAAGATCATCAGTCACTTTCATTGTTGATAGCGGATCCACCTGTCACATGATTAATGAAGAAAAGTTGCTTTATCATCAAAAAAAGTGTGATGTGAACATCAATGTTGCAAAAAAAGAAGAAGGTATGAGAGCAAAAACTTCAGGACAATTTAAGGGGAGACAATGTAACCTAAATGAAGTAATATTTGTGCCTGAATTATCAAAAAACCTTTTGTCAGTGAGCTCAATTGTTAACAACGGAGGAGAAGTAAATTTTAAAGGTGATAAAGTGACAATTTTGAAAGATGGAAAAAAAGTTCTAGAAGGAGATCAACTTGAAAATGGACTTTATGCTGTAAATATTGAACAACATTTTTCAAAGAAAAATGACTCAAACCTTACCTTACCAAGTGAAAACAAAACCCAAGAATGGCACAGAAAATTGGGACACATTGGAATGCAGAATCTAAGAAAACTTGAAAGTTTGGTTGATGGTATGGAGCTTAACAAATTGGAAAAACAGGAAAATGATGTGTGCGAAATTTGCATCATGGCAAAGCAAACTAGGAAGTCATTTGGAAATGAAAGATCTAGAGCTACCCGACCTTTGGAAATTGTTCATACTGATTTGTGCGGCCCAATAGAACCCTTAACACATGATAATAAGAAATATATAATGACATTTTTGGATGATTATACACATTTCTGTTATGTGTATTTGCTCAGCAATAAATATGAAACAAAAGAATATATTAAAGAATATGTAAATGAAGTGGAAAGATTTTTAAATGCGAAAGTGTCAAAATTAAGGTGTGATAATGGCGGTGAATATGCCAATACGCAAGTTAAAGAATGGTGCAAAATGAAAGGAATAATACTTGATTTTACAGTTCCATATACTCCACAATTGAATGGAAAAGCAGAAAGGTTGAATCGAACTCTCATTGAAAAAACCAGAGCACTTTTGCTGGATTCCAAATTAAATAAGGAAATGTGGGGAGAGGCCACAAGAGTCGCTGCCTATTTAATCAACAGAAGCCCTTCAAATACAGTACAAACAACACCAGCACAGATGTGGTTTGGAAGAAAGCCTAATCTTTCTAATGTAAAATTATTCGGGAGTGAAGTGTATGTCAAAAAATTGGGAAACCTAAAAAAATTGGATAGTAAAAGTGAAAAATATTCACTTATCGGATACAGTGGAAATGGATACAGATTGTGGGACATGCAGAAAAGAAGGATTATAATTGCAAGAGATGTGGTGTTTACAGGAAAACTAACAAATGAAATGACCAGTGTCATTCAGCCAAGATACAGAGAAGATTTGGATTCTGAAATAGAGGAAAGTCAAGACACTAAAATGGAATTGGATACCCATGATAAACCACAGAACTCGACCAATTCAAAATATATGTTAAGGAATAGAGAAAATATCAATAGACCTGAAAGACTAAAAGATTATGAAGTGTTGAATTCTGTTTCTGAAGAAATAGGATTGTTAACATACAATGAAGCTGTAACCAGAGTAGACAAAGAAAACTGGGTAAAAGCAATACAGGAAGAAAAAGATTCATTGAATAAAAATGAAACTTGGGATTTTGTAAATTCTGAAGAAGTTAAAGGAAAGAAGATACTCAGTTCTAGATGGATATTCAAGATAAAGGATGGTGGACATTATAAAGCAAGACTTGTTGCTAGAGGAAATGAACAAAAAGGACTTGATTTTTATGAAAGTCGTTCGACCGACAAACCAGGATATACAAAATGTTAAAAGAACTATGAGATATTTGAAACAAACCAAAACTTTTGGACTTCACTATAGTAAACAAGATGAAGATATAGAACTTAATGCATATTGTGACTCAGACTTTGCTGGAGACATGAAAACAAGAAAAAGTACATCCGGATATACAATTTTGTTTGGTAAAGGACCAATAAGCTGGAGTTCAAGAAAACAACCAATTGTAGCCTTATCCACTACTGAGGCAGAATATATTGCTGCAGCTGAATGTGTGAAAGAACTCATTTATATGAAAGCACTAATTGAAGAACTTACAAATGAAACCATACTTGCTAAACTAAATATTGACAACCAAAGTGCAATGACTTTAATGAAGACAGGACAAATGAACAGAAAGACAAAACATATAGATGTTCGATATCATTTTTTGAAAGATCAGATAAGAGAAAATGTTGCTGTTCAGTTTTGCCCAACCCAAGACCAAGTTGCTGATATCCTAACCAAGCCTCTGCCAAAGGAAACTTTTGAAAAACACAGATCTTCACTGCTGCAGATGATGTTTTGATAGAGTAATTAAAACTCTAAAACATGAATTCAAGAAGGAGTGTTGAATATATGAATTCAATTTTAGACTTTAATATTTTATATAATATTGTCACTGAATAATTATTTTAAATATTCTGTGGTATATCATCATTAATATTTCCATAGTTATCACTCCTCACTATTCTTATATATTATTACTTGTAAATAAATGGAAAGATATAGTTTTGCATAAATAAACTATTTTCAATTACTAAAATCGTATGTATTAATTTCTAAAATAATATAAAAACCCTAAAACCTTTCTAACATTTTAGGTCCACAAAAAAAGCATAAAGTTTTCTTCTTTTACGTCTGAGAGTCAGCTGTATCAAGGACAACAGTGTGAATATGTGATCTTGACAGGAGTAGCCTTTTCTGAATTCAGCCTGGTTTTCTGGAATAATTGATCTACCTTCAATCCAGTTGCGTAATCGCGATTTTAGTATTGATGTGAAAAGTTTTGACAGATTACTAATAAGGACAATTCCGCGGTAGTTTGATGGATTATCCCGGTCACCGCTTTTAAAAATAGGATGGATGATAGATTTAGACCATATTAAGGGATATGAACCAGAATTAATGATTCTGTTGAATATATTTTTTAGAGTAACAAGGTGTTCGGAAGGTAGGGTCTTTAATGCTTCATTCGGAATTTCGTCAGCGCCACAAGCTTTTTCATTTGCCAGACTGGAGATTTCTCTAGTTATTTCTGTTGTGGAGATTTCACAGTAGAGTTCAGGATCAATTCGTGAGAGAGTAGATAGGTCGCTTCCTATCGTCGTTTCAGCTTTTCTTAATTAATCTAAAAAAGGGGTATTTGCCAATTGTGGAATAATTATAAATTAATTATTTATTCCAACAGATGGCGCAAGCCATCAGATACTTTTAGTTGCACAATCAGAATATGCCTTTTTCTTCAAAAAGATTGCCACCTGATTTCAGTACAAATTCACTTTTTTACTATTTAAAAAATGCCATCCTTTATTGATTTTTTTTCTTTTTCACAAAATTCTATGCAATTTCTAAAGTAGAAAACATTTATGCATCAAGATCCTTAGATTATTATATATTCAAGTAAAAATTTACAACTTTTTATATTATTTATATATATGTATCAATTAAAAAATAAGTCAGAATCACTATTATCTGCAGTGCATAGTTAATTATTAACTCAGGAAGACAATTTTTTTTCTGAAAATAGAGTAAGAAAAAAATTGAAACTAATTTTTTTTTCTTTAAAATTCTTACAGCCATAAATGTAAACGCATATCTAGAAAATAAATAAATATATATACTTATTGAATCTATCTGATTATTAATTTTTAATATATATTCCTTTCAATATATGTCCAAATCACAGAGTTTATATTTTAATGGAGTCTTTGAATCCCACTCTGTTGTCAAGTTACTAATAAAATAATCTTGACCAACGTGCTCTTTTTGACGAAAAGAAAGCGTGTTACTTTAATGTAATTTCTAAAGAGTTTTACTGAAAACTTTATCATTAATTTAGCTTATCTTTGTTTTTGTGGTTACGAGTATAATTAAGAAAAAATGACTAGCTATATGTATCCTGGACATAAGGTATTTATAAATGCGATAATTTGTGTATTGTGCCAAATGGGATCATGCTTATCCACCTTACTTTCTCAACTAAGAATTATACAATAGATAGAGAAAATTTGATCACATTTTGATTTAGACGTAAACAAATAAATTATTTATTTGATATTGAAGTTGTTTTTAGGGTGTTAAAATGTGTTAAGTGGGTATCTGGTTATAAGGAATTTTAATAGGCTCCAATAAAAGGCTCTATAAAATTATGTAGAATAAAATTTTGCCTCTAACCAAAAGTTTTTTTTTGTGGAAATATTTCGAGCAAATTAAAAAAAATGCAACGATTTCAAATTTTTTGCCTCATAATATATTTTTAAATAAAACGTCTGTATCCTAAGAATATTTATATAGCCAATAGTACATTTTACAACAAGAAAAATAATAGAAAAAGTATCCAAATGACCAGACTTCACCAAGGTTCATTATGAGTGAATGTTTGTACAACCACATATTGTTTTAAAAAATGTTTATTTCAATCATTATTAATAATAATAGTAGCAATTGTGAAAATACAAAATTATTAATAACTAAAACATTCAATTTTTTTGTTATTTCTATAATCTATGTTTTTTTAATAGTCTATATGTTAATTTTTAGTTATCTACATGTGGCATTTTTTAAGAAACTGATCTAATAAATAATCATTTTGATAGAAATGTGTAATTCAATTTTGAGGCATTTCATATATATTTGCATAGAGACATTGTGAACTACTTTTGATCAGGAAATCCAAGTAGAAATATTTCCCAAAAATAAATTGTAGCAACCTTATTCTAACAAATGTTACCATTAGCCAATCAGAAATGAGCATTTTGCATCAGCAGAAGAATGGAAGGTGTAACAGGATTAACATGGCGAGACATTTCTGACCTCCCAATATGGTGTACTTCCACTGTGGGTTTACCCTTACATTTCCTTGAAGTTACCCTTTCTTGTGAGTTCCTGATTGAACGATAGAATTATCTACCAATTGAAGCTAGTGAATGATTTCCAGTTGTCCACCATGAGGATATAGTTTTCTTCTTTCTTATCTCCACTCAATCATATTAAGGTATCAAGCTTTTAAAGCTTGTTGATGGTGTCTGCCGGGGAAGAGTAGAGCTCATCAATGGATGAGTCAATACAGTCAATAATGTGTATTGGGGTTGCAGGTTGAGAATTACACATAGTACATAGTGGGAAAGCCATGTAACCATTCTGGAAAGTCATTGTCCGTAGATGACCAGACTTAAGTCTGGAAATTAAAGATGAGGATATAGTAATACCCTCAAAGACCATTAGGGCATCAAGCTTTTAAAGCTTGTTGATGGTGTCTGCTGGGGATGAGTAGAGCTCATCTCAATGGATGAGTCAATACAAAGACTAAAAGTGGCTGTTGTAAGGCTAACACCAAATCTAATTATTATTTATAATCTGAAAAATTTGAGGAAACTGCTGAGAGGGTTCACCACTGATGAGCCATGCCCTCTCGTTCAATCACTCTTCTCATTGCAGTAAGGTCTGTAGAGTAGCAAGTAATATCATTTTATTTGTGATCTGTAGAGTTTTGCTATTATTAAAAAAAAAAAAACACATTGTTACCAATTGTTACAAATTTTATTGATTGGGCAATTGTGAATTTATAAATAGTATTGAGTTTTTTAGAAACTTTCCACTTAAGAGGTATTCTTTTATGTGAAGCATACAGTAAGACTGGGGGGTCGGTGGAAGGATGGTCTAAACTGTTGGTTTTTGACCTCTAATTCCCAGGATTGAATCTTGTATTGGACACTTTTTTTTTCTAGTTAAAAATAAATGCTCCAATTGACCCTGATACTTGCAAAATTACAACCTGATACTTGCAAAAGTACAACCCCAGCAAGTGCAAGTAACGAAATGTGGCTCTGGCACATTTGTAAGTGCGAAAGTCAAACTGCTTTCACATGGGTAGACATGGGATGCACTTACAGTAAAAGTAGTCGCCAACTTCTTCCCACCATTATTATCATGGCCTGTACCATATGTACTAGGGACAATAACATACAGTATGTTATAAGCTGTCACAAACCTCTACCCACTATGAATATCATAATGTGCACACTTGGGATAGTAGTCAAATCGTCATCGCTAAACCATGGCCTATGGTGGCATACCTATGGCCAGTTGTCATGACAGGACAAGTTTTCAACAGGAGGTAGTCAGACACTTGGGATAGTAATAACAAAATTTAAGATTGGGTCATGTTAAATTTCCCAATTGAGGTTTGGTCACAACCCGATGTCTGGTAATATTGCCATTCATCCAATCATGAGTTTGTTGTAGAAGTTGAGACATGTAGCAGAGGCTAGGAGAGGAGGGTGGTTCAAATGCAGAATTTTGTACAAAGAGAATTTTCTCTTTATCTTTGTAGAGGTTATTTTTATAAAAAAAATAAGTGTCCTAATAACTATTTTTAAAATACAAATATAATAAGACCAAATACAACTACTACAACAGTTTTTTAAAGATTTTTTGGTCTTATACAGATTCTCTGAGTAGAAGATGGTATATACAGAAATAACAGTAATAATCAGAAAAGTTATTTACAATGTATTAAATAAACCAAATCCGAATGTGTGTTTATTTGTGTCTTATTACTTTTGTGTTTCTTATCTATAATATAAATTCAAGGTAATAAGACCAAATAAATAGTGTGACGTTTCAGTAACAGCGTTGTACCGAAACGTCACACACTATTTATTTGTTTGGATTTGGTCTTATTTACCTTGTGTTTATAATCTATAATCCAAATTGTGCCTTATCATATAATCTAAATTGTACCTATTTTTTTTTTTTTAAATAGTTTTCTCTGTATATATATATTTTTTGAATGGTGACTTAGTGAAGTCTTTGGTTATTAATAATTCTAAGTTTTTGTGCGTGAGATGTGGATTGAGAGTTGTATATACGCAACGTGGCAGGCACTGTGTGACGAATGTTGCAATGTGTTGCAGGAGGCCGGAGATAGGGCCGACGACTATGCTTCTTCCATGCCGGTGCATCGGATCCGTATCACCTTAACCAGCCTCAATGTTCGTAGCCTGGAGAAAGGTAAAACTTCTCTCCAACACAAGTACTATTATCAAAATTCGAAATCCTCCCAGCTGGGAGGGTTCACCACTGATGAGCCAGGCCCTCCCATTAATTTTTCCATTGCAGTAAGGATAGTAGAAATTGTTTAATTTCAAAAAGAATCTTTCGCATTTAAAATAGTTTCAAATTTTGATAAACAGATGGCACACTAGTGCATCATATTATACAAGTACTATTCCCTCCCAACAATAGCACTGCTTCTTGCAGTAACATATGCATGGAAATACCTTTATTTACAGGGCTGCTAACCACAAAATGGATGATTTTTGAGCCCCAAAGCGGAATATATACAAAGCACTATATACATTGGACTGTTGGAGGGGATGGGTGGCCAGGGGATCATAGCTGGATGAGGCCAGGAGAGCCGGGATGTAGGGAGAATCAGCAGAGCAGAGCGTTGCAAAGTAGCATAAGCCCTAATGGCTAAAAAAAAATACATTTCTTTGAGTCTTCTATAGCCAGTCATCTGTAGCCAACATTTAACACTATATCAAAAATAGTGTTCCTGGAAAATATTGCTTTGATATCATTTTTGGTGCCATTTTGTAAGATAAAAAAATCACTTTTCTGGATTTAAAGGAATTATTTCCCCATCTATCAGGTGCTATCAACAGATTTTGTACTACTTCTATACACTCATATTAGGTTAGATTCAGTGTGATAGGTAACCTTGTTTCTTATTGGCCTAATTGATCATTGACTGCACAATTGTCTTATTTTGAACTCTTCTAGAATTGTCTCTTTGAACTTTTTTGATTAACTAGGATTTTTAAATGTTCTAAAAACATGCTCTAAAAAGAAACCCCTATGTTAAATGGACAGTGGCACAATCCATAGGCCTTGTGTAGAAGGCATGTGTATAGTGTCCCCTTTGATGCCCCTAAAATAAGAAAGAGGGAGGGTTGACGTTTACTGACCATTTTTAACCACCAAAACCTGGGATTTTAAACCTGCTTATGGAGTATGTTATTCCTCTAACAAGTTGCTTCCTTATGTCCCCAGTCTTGCTCAAGCTTATTATCATAGGTGACTAATCAAATAACTTGCAAGTTCAAAGACACGCTGCTTCCTACATATGTAGAAATGTGTTGTACTTGAAGCATTGAAAGTTGCAACCTTTCCTTCCCTACCATCATAATTATCATGGACCTAAGAATATAAAAAAACTTGTGTGCAGTGTGCGCTGACCTGATCCGGGGGGCCAAGGAGAAGGACCTGAAGGTGAAGGGACCTGTGCGTATGCCCACCAAGACTCTGCGCATCACAACCCGCAAGACTCCCTGCGGAGAGGGTTCCAAGACGTGGGACAGGTTCCAGATGAGGATCCACAAGAGGGTCATTGACCTCCATAGCCCCTCAGAGATTGTCAAACAGATCACTTCCATCAGCATTGAGCCTGGAGTGGAGGTGGAGGTGACCATCGCCGACAACCAGAACACTGCCTAGTGTGCCGGCCTTCTCACTGTTGTCAGGATCAATAAACTTCCTGGCAGTTGTGTAAATCTTCCTTGTCTTCCTTGAATGGATGGTAGTTGTGGTGGTAGTGCTTATCTCCATGGTTAGACCAATTCCTGAAAGTCCATTCCTTTCCAATTTTGTGATGAGCAGAATTCATTTGAGTATTTAGATGTCTGTTGATGGGACATCTGATGTAGGTAGGACTGTTAACATTTAGCTGGACGGGACAGCCAGGGTACCAGGAGTTCAGAACTCCAGACATACTTCACCTGTCCTGTCCAGGGTCACCCCCCCCCCCCCCCCGCTACTTTGAGGCAGTTAACAGGTCTTGGGAGGGGGGTGGTAGTTGTAGAGTACTGTAGTGAAGAGAGCTCTTTATTTTATATTGAGACAAAAAATCTACATAATCAATTGTAGATTTACTCTGGAAATTTTACAAGGTGTCTAAACGAGCCTCAAAGGGATTATTACACATTTTTGTAATTTGATTTGGAATCTGTTTTGTTGCTGATTCCTTGTGTGTCTTAGATAAACTTGATTGTGCCAATCACAAAGTGTTGGGGTAGATCACTGGTATAAACATTAACAACCACAAGCCAGGATTGAATTCCGCAATGGGCACTTCTGAAAAATTGCTCCAATGGCCACCGATTCCTGCAAAATTCCAAATCTACCAGTGAATGCAAGTAATCAAACAGAGTTATGGCATACTTTTAAATGCAAAATTCAAACTGCTCGAACTACAAAGTAGATAAAAATAACCACTCAAGTAAAAAAGTACAATAGAACCTACCCTATAAGAGGACACTCCTGTTAGAGGACTCCTTTCTAAAAAGGACCTTTCTTTGCTAAAATGACCTTTTTTGCTATTTAGCAACTATCTGGTAAGAAGACACCTCTCACTAAAGGACACTTTGGATCTACAACTAAATGTCCTTTACCTACAGGTTCTACTTTGAATAATAATCAAAATATTAGGACAGATTTCAGATGTTTGGACTGGCTGCTAGCTTGTTGAAGTTTCTCATTTCTTAAAGAAGTTTTACCTTTTAGCAGGTATATCGAGATTCAGACAATAACTGAAAGGTATACACAGTAACCATTATTGAAGACACACGAGATAACCAAGTGTGAACAAAATTGCCTCTATCTCCTTAAAAAAAAAAATAGATGAGCAGACATCAGACTTTCCACATGCAAAAGCTTTTTTTATGAGGGCTGTTGAATAGAGGTAAGGTAAAAAGAATATAGGTGACACCTATCTTGGTGGGTTAGAAGATTCCTTTATAAGATGTCAAACCGCGTGTTCTGCCTTCTACAAAGCTTGCGCCGTAGCGATTGATTCCAAAATGGATAAAAATGACTTTTGAGCTGTTATTATTATTTTTTTTAACATTGGTCGGCTTCCCAAATTAGAGCCAAGATGAATGAGGTTCATGGAGACTCAGCCCCATCATTTAAGACCCTTTATTACTGGATGAATGAATTTAAACATGGCGTAAAATCAACACAAGATGAACCACGTCCCGGATGGCTATGGATGTAACCATGCCAAAAATGGCATCAAAAATCCACTGGCGTGTGAAGATGCATGAGATAGCTAAGACAATGGGCATCTCATTAGACAAGGTACACCATATCCTTCATGTAAAATTACAAAAGGGGTTGGTGGAAGGAGGGTCTAAATCATTGGTTCTCGACCTCTACGACCTGGGTTCGATTCCCCGTATTGGGCACTTTTTTCTGATTAAAAAAAAATTGCTCCAATGGTCTCCAATTCTTGCAAAAGTCCAACCCCACCAGCGAGTGCAAGCAATCAAATGGGGTTCTGGCACATTTGTAAATGCAAACTCGAACTGCTTTGGTACACTTACAATGAAAGAAGTCGCCTACTTCTACCCACTATGATTATCATGGCCTGTACCACATGTACTAGGGATAAGCCAAAAATTACAGGAGAAGCTGTACGCCAGATGTGTACGATTTCTTACGATCAACCAAGATTGCCTGCAGACATATTTTTCAGCAGTGTTTATCGTTGATTGATGTTAATCCTTGAGACTTTTGGCATCGTTTTGTGACTAGACGAGACCTGGATACACCACTACACACATCTAGAGACCAGGTAGCTTCCTTGACCCCTTCTAGCCAGCTCATTGCAAGTCTTCCTCTTCCTTCAAATTTTCCCATCTTTTACAATCCATTTGCTCTCATTATGTGTCTGAAGTAGGCTTGTCTGCATAAATATATCTTCTTTCTTATCTCCACTCAATCATATTAAGATATCAAGCTTGTAATGCCTGAGACTTTTGATGGTGTCTGTCGGGGAAGAGTAGAGCTCATCAATGGATGAGTCAATAATGTGTTTTGGAGTTTCAGGTTGAGAATTGCACTTAGTACATAGTGGGAAACCTTGCAACCATTCTGGAAAGTCATTGTTCGTAGATGACCAGACTTAAGTCTGGAAATCAAAGACTGTTGTTCTCTTGGGAGGGCAGAACCGGTGCTTGTCCCTCCTGCTCTGTACCATTATGTGCAGCATTAGATTTCCATTCCTGCAGGCATGCATAAATAGATTATACAGTAGAACCTCTCTGTAAAGGACAATACCTAGTTACAGAGCCAAAGTGTCCGTTAAAGGGACTCTTGTTCTTTTACAGAAGAGTTTCTAATTGATAAAAAAATGACAAAGAAAACTGTCCTTAATAGAGAGATGTCCACTAGCAAGAGTTTTTTTTTGCTTATCCGTAGTACACGTGGTACAGGCCATGATAAATGTATTACTACTGTATTACTTCATTTATATTTTCCCACTTTTTTTGCCACACACAATCTGCTTAAAAAATAAATTGGATAAAAACTAAAAAAGAATATATTTTATTCTTTAAAAACTATATATAAAATTCAAAAACTTTTGGGCATATATTTAAACAAAAAAAGAAGAGATGTAAATATATATAAGTGTGAGTAGATATAACAAAATCCATATATATATATACAGTATAATAACCTGCCAACATTATACACTGATGTACATATTGTTGAGGAACACACAAGGGTTTTATTGCAAAAAAAAAAAAAAAAAAATTTAAGTGATAGATCAAAATTTGTTCAAACATATAAATCTTCATTATATTAATTTGCATAAAAAAACCAGACCAATTTTAAAATTTACATATTTCTTTTGGGTTTACATATTATTAATGTTCAATATGTGAGCCCCTCAATGCACAGATTGATTAACTCCATAAATAATCGGGAAAAAAATGTTTAATTTTTGTTGAAAGTCTAAAAATCTATATGACATATAGATTTTTAGACTTTCAACAAAAATTAAATATTTAATGTTTAATTTTTGTTGAAAGTCTAAAAATCTATATGTCATATAGATTTTTAGACTTTCAACAAAAATTAAACATTTTTTTCCCGATTATTTATGGAGTTAATCAATCTGTGCATTGAGGGGCTCATGTAAAATTGATGCAAATATCCATCAAAATTATCTCAAATTTTCCAAAAAAAAAAAAGTAGTGTTTGTTCCTAACTTTTGCGCACCAGTGTATATGAAATTTGTTTGTTTCAACAAAATGTAAATCTAGATGAAAGTTAACAATGGCACTGTACTGAATGACAAGTAAAACATTCAGTTGTATAACAAAATAGTTATCATACTTTTATCATCAGCAAGTTTTTGTCAGCATGCTTATATCCAGTAAAACCCCTCAAATCTTCAAGATGAGAATGAATTTTAAACCTTAGTAATGAAGTGACCTCAACAAGGAGGCTTTCAATACACAAAACATTGACTGACGATCTTGAAAATGGAAAACTAATGAACATAGAATATATATATATATGTAGTATGCATTACACAGATAGTATATATAGGAAAAATGTAGCAATATTTTAACAAGATCCATACAGAAAAAAAAAAAAACCCTTAAAAAGAAGTCTTCAAATAGAAAGGTTTAAAACTTCAATAAGTCAAGTTACTTTTCAATAGCTAAAAAGTTGGGTCAATCTTGACCATAAAGGGAAAAAAACTGTAATAAAAACATGTGTAAGTTCATGTTATTGTGTTAAGTATAGATATATATATATATAGAGGTGAATTCACATTGTAAAAATTTGTACAAAACACTGCATTTGTGAAATACAAAAATCTTAATGAAAAAAATGTTCACGAAAATTGAACATACAAGTTTATCTATATTTTGACTTAGATAAGATTAACAAAATGATATGTTTTAAAATGGTTAGTACTTTATCAGAAAATTATAAAACATCCTCATGTAGTAATATATATATGTATGTAGTATATATATGCAAATAATGTTAAATTTACATATCAAATGAGAGCTAAGTGTGATAATGATTATATACTAAAGGATCATCCATATCTTTCCTAAGAAGACTGAACTTTTAGGGCACAATTTGTGAATAGGAAAAAAAAAAGTGATAAAGCCCATTTCCATATAGGTAAAATGTATTGGTTTCAATCGAGTGGAAAAATTCCCATGAATAATCCACTCTGAGCTATCATTTAGACAAAAAGACGAAAAAAAAAAAAAAAGCTTGACTTGATACGGTTTGAAATCCAATGATCTCGTTGAAGAGCATATCCTTGTTTTAAGGAGTCAGGAGATAAGAAAGAAGAAGAGTTCAATTGTAGAAGCACCGGTCATAAAAACTGATGGTAACAATGCTTCTATTAGAATACCAAATCTAATTATTTTGTCAACCTATTTTGACAAAATCATGAAGAATCCTAAAGATCAAATGGGCTAAGACAAACCAAGAAATTTGGAAAAAAATTTAATGAAGAAACTTTCTAAATGGAGATATCAAAAAAGAGTAAAAGCTAGATGAACTTTAAGAAAAATTGTAAGATATTGATCATAGAGGTAGGATATACCTTGAAGATTGTAGGGAAAGAAGTTTGGTTAATCTTAATGAATGAATTAATTGCTACAAAGATAAAAAAAAAAAATGCAAAATAGGATAAAATGGTTTATAATGATAGCTAACCTCTATATTATAGTTAAATCATTCTATAGCCCTAAATTATGTAAAAAGATTAAAATTAATATTCCCTATAAGATAATATTTTGATAAAAATGCTATAGAGGGATTTTACTGAATTTTGTAATATTATCATGTAAAGTACAAAACCTATAACATTTGAGATTTCTTTTAATGAATGTGAAAAAAGAGATATATAAAATGTGAGTATTATTACAAAAAAGCAAATTGAAGCAAAAAAAAAAAGTCAGAATATATATGAAAAAGAGTATGACTTATGCAAATAAAAAAAAAAAAAATGCTGAGATATAAATTGCATATATATAACCTTTACTTAAATGCATATATATGCACAACTTACATTTGTAAAAAGAGCAATATATAAATATGAGGTAGTATTTGATTTATACTCAAAAAAAAAAAAAGATATACAAACTAACCTAAGAATATCATTGAATAAATGGAATTAAAAAAAAAAAAAAAAAATTTAAAAATAAATTGCACATATATACAAAAAGTTATAAATTGAAAATGAAAAAAATATATATATATTTTAAAGAATATATATTCTTTATTTAGTAATGAGAGAGGATTATAGAGTGTCAATTTACTAAAAAAAATAATAAAACACAAAGTTACAATATTTTTTACAAGTAAAATAATTTGTCTGCAAGCTGGATGGAAGGCTGACTCTTGATGTTCTGTCCAACAAGGTAGGCAATTTTGTGAGCGTACTGTAACACAGAGCAAGGAGTTAGGAGCTGTATTTGGAGTACACAGCGGTAAGTAATATGATAATTGAATGAGAACTTTAACACACAAAGGAAAAAAAGACCACATCTACTTATATATTTGCCTTATTCTGTCTGTTTGTTTGTCTGTCTGAAGCTCACGGATGGGATTTTTCATAACCATCGGTGGTTCAGTGGTAGAATGCTCGCCTGCCACGCGGGCGGCCCGGGTTCGATTCCCGGCCAATTCATTTTTTTTTTTTTTTTACAATTTTTAAAACTCATTTATATATTACTAGACGAATGGCCCGGGCAACGCCCGGGTTTTACCCGAGTGCGTATATATTTTAAAAATGTTTTAATTCAAATACTATTCGTTACAATTATAAATTGGCGCCATGGATGTCACTCTTGTGAAACGTCCCGTTCCAAACTGTGTGTTTTTAAAATGTTTTAATTCAAATACTATTCGTTACAATTATAAATTGGCGCCGTGGATGTCTCTCTTGTGAAACGTCCCGCCCAAACTGTGTGTGTCTTGAAAATATAAAAATAAAAATGTGAATTTTCATAAAGTTTTTTCACACAGTTTGGAACGGGACGTTTCACAAGAGTGACATCCATGGCGCCAATTTATAATTGTAACGAATAGTATTTGAATTAAAACGTTTTTAAAATATATACGCACTCGGGTAAAACCCGGGCGTTGCCCGGGCCATTCGTCTAGTCCTAAATAAATAAACAGTAGGTGAATTTCAGTAACAATGGTGATAAGGCACAATTTGGATTATAAACACAAGGTAATAAGAAAAAATCCAAATAAATAAATAGTGCATGACGTTTCGGTAACAGCGAAATGTCACACACTATTTATTTATTTGGTCTTATTACCTTGTGTTTAGTAACAATGCTCTTACCAAAACATAAGGTAGAGTTTGATAAGGCACAATTTGGATTATAAACACAAGGTAATAAGACCAAATCCAAATAAATAAATTGTGTGTGTCATTTCGGTAATAGCATTGTTACTGAAACGTTACACACTATTTATTTATTTGGTCTTATTACCTTGGGTTTAGTAACAATGCTGTTACTAAAATATCAGGTAGAGTTTGATAAGGCACAATTTGGATTATAGATTATAAACACAAGGTAATAAAACCAAATCCAAATAAATAAATAGTGTGACATTTTGGTAACAACGCTGTTACTGAAATGTCACACACTATTTATTTATTTGGATTTGGTCTTATTACCCTGTGTTTAGTAACAATGCTGTTACCAAAACATCAGGTAGAGTTTGATAAGGCACAATTTGGATAATTCCATATTTCTCAATGTGTTTGATGATAAGCAGCGGCCTCTCCCAAAGGTCCTGTTTAGTGCATCTAATGCAAGTCGGAACTTATTCTGGAGCTGTAAGAGCCAAACTACATTTTGGGCAAGTGGAGTAGATTTTGTTGTTATTTTTCATTGTCAATCGAGATGGAAGCAATGGAAATAAAATAACCTGTTGCTATACATATTTTTTTTGTCAAATGTTGATACAGTAGAACCTCCCTGTTAAGGACACCTAATTTCAGAGCCAAAGTGTCCTTTAGGGAGATGTATCCTCTTACTGGAGATTTGCTAAATTGTTAAAATGGTAATTTTGCACCTGAAAACTGTCCTTTATAGAGAGATGTCCTCTCATGGAGGTTTTATTGTATATATTCCAAAGAGCCAAGTTTAGGAATCAAAGATTTCCAATTGTAAGGAGCAACTCTGTACATACCTGGCAGGGTGCTGGGACTCGGATGGACCCTGGCCAGTTGTAGTAGAGGTGGGTGAGCTTGTAGCTGAGGCGCTGCATGTGGCCTGGCTTGAAGTTGGCTGAGTCGTGGATCACCACGTAGTGGGTTGGGTTCAGGGTGCCCTGGCGGACATGTTGGGACACCAGGAAGAAATCATAGCTGCCACCACCACCACCACAAATAGTCACAACCACTGATGTGTGGTAAAAAAAATCCAAGGGGACTTACCAGTTCTTCCTAGTAATAAAATGGTCGACTACGGTACCTGAGGGAGGGTTTTCATATTGGTTTGCTCCATTCTGTTGTGAACACATCGTCAGGTTAATACTTTAGCCCCGGGAATTTACAACTTTGTGTGTTGGATTGAAACACTTGTGTGGTAAAACTAAAGATTTACCCCCTAAAAATAATAATACAGTTGAACTTGTCAACGTCTCTCTTCAGCTCTGAATGATGAATTACTGATTGTTAGATACTTTAAGTTCTGCACAGAAGCTGGGCGCATGAGAAAGAATGCAGGGCAAAGGATACTGGAGGATGAACTAAGTGTAAATAAGTAACTGAATGTGAGACAAACCTTATTTTGTTGTAAATGTTTCCTCTTCCCTCTCCTCTTGTTGACGTGTAAATACGGCGAATCTTGTATGGGGCGGAATGCCCTAAATAAAGGCTTTTGTTGTTGTTGTAATACAGTTGAACTTGTATAATTCGAAGCCCAAAAAACCAAAAAAAAAAATCGAATTATCCAAAAATTCAAATTAAAAATGAAAATTCTATTTATAGGAAATTCTAAGGACCAAGATAAATATTGGAATTAAAGACGTTTGAATTATCCAAGGTCTACTGTGTATTAAAAAAAAGTCCTAAGCAAAACTTTCTATCAGGAGATGCAATCATGCACAATCAAGCTTGGAGAGCTTGTTGATGGTGTCTGCTGAGGATAAGTAGAGCTCATTAATGGATGAGTCAATACAGTCAATGATGTGGTTTGGGATTTTCTGGTTGAGAAGTGCACTTAGTACATAGTGGGAAAATATTGCAAACATTCTGAAAAGTAATTGTCTGTAGATGACCCGATTTAAGTCTGGAAAGGAATAAAGGATTGATGTGTTACATGGAGTAGGGGCCCATGGTGTTTCTGACAGCTTTTACTCTAAATACACCACGTGTCTACGGGGCGAAGTCACCAAAGTGTGCCTGGATCATGGTGCCAATGATCAATGAAAGCTGTACCCCTACACCACATTCCATGAATGAACTCATGGAATTCGTGTAATCTTTACACAAGGGGATAAGAAACAACAACATGTCTACAGATTTAAAAAAGCTTGGGATGATTGTCTCTTTGGGGATATTCATCAACAAGGAAGGATCTACAATCTAAAATGATGCAGTCTCTCTAATAAATGTTGTTGTTCCTTATCCCCTTGTGTAAAGATTACACAAATTCTATGAGTTCACGATCTCATGAAATGGGGTATAGGGGTGCAGCTTTTGTTGATCATGGCACCATAATCCAGGCACACTTTGGTGAAAGTCTGACTTTGCCTGTAATTTGAGGCTGTTCCTAACATGGAATCCATGGCTGCCGACTCTAACATGAGTACAGACATGTAGAGAGGACTAGTGTAGATTCCACTTACCAACTTCTGGAAGATCCTGGTGTTGATCTTCTTCTGCACCACAATGAAGCAGAAGTGGGGGTTGTAGGGTCCAAAGTCTGTGAAGGCAGTCAGCATCTGTGGGATCTCGTATTCCTTGATGTAACTCATCCTGCCGTCTCCTACCCCATCTCTGAACATGAAGATCTTCTTGGGCAGCACATTGTTCACCTGACAACACCAACGGTGTTAACTATAGATTGCTAGACATCTATCTCAGTATATTGAGACAATAAACTAGAACCTCCCTTTAGCGGACACCTCTCCACAAAGGACAGTTTTCATTTGCAAAATTACCATTTTTACTATTTAGCATTTTTTCGGTAAGAGGATACCTATTCCTAAAGGACACTTTGGCTCTGCAATTAGGTGTTGTCCTTTACAGGGAGGTTCTACTGTATATGGTGAGGTCACAATTAATTAACAAAAATATCTTTAATGAACATCCACATATATTACTGTTATAAAATAAATAAAGCTTCCAGGGTTAAGTTTCTTGTACAACTATTTATTTTCAAGCTTTCGGACTTGGCAGTCCTTCAACAGTTGAACAAGAAACTTAACCCTGGAAGCTTCATTTATTTTATAATATTATAAATCGGGGAAGAACGTTTATATATATTACTTTGTTGCTAATATAATCCCTTCGGTATAATTATTAATAAAAGACAATTCGCTGAGGGAAAAGTTTCTTTTATATATAACGGCAATACAAGCTTTCGGGCTCAACAGCCCTTCGACATGTATAACTACGCTGCTGAAGTTTTTTGAATCTAATCCATATACAGGGTGTACCAGGTAAATTGGGACTAACTTTGACAGTCCATAAAACAAAAACTACTTGAGATTAAAAACTTGTTTTTTTTTTCATTACGTAGCCATATTCATGTAAAATGCAACAGTACATGTGTGCGCAGTGTAGTGATGAAGAGTAACCGAGAATTTGAAAATCGAGCTGCCATCATCGTTGCTCTGCGCGCCGGAAGGAGCCCCAAAGAGATAGTGGATTTTCTTAAGTTGCCCAAAACCACTATTTATCATGTCAAGAAGCAGTTTGATGAGGCCGACAGTAACAAAGAGGGGATAGCTACAAGGAAAAAGCACTCGCGTCGATCGGACAGGGTAAGAGGCGAAGAATTTGTCAAAAATGTCAAGGAGAAGATTGATGGAAACCCTGGGAAGAGCATGAGGGCCATAGCCAAGGAAATGGACGTTGGCTCTATGACAATTGTCAGAACTATCCATGAGGACCTTGGTCTCAAGTCTTATGCCCTTCGGAAAGGTCAGTTGCTGACTGAGAATATGAAGAATAACAGAAAAGGAAAGGCTGCTGCCCTCCTCAACAACCTGAAACACGACTCTTTTGGCATGCTAAGGTTCTTCTTTGACGAAAAGAACTTTGACGTGGACCAAAAGGTAAATCCCAGGAATGATCGCTGGATCTGTAAAGACCCCTCAGAGATACCTGTCGTGATGCACACGAAATTTCCTGCCTCCGTAATGGTCCTTGGCGTTATCAGCAGTGAAGGTGATGTCATGCCTCCCCATTTCTTTGAGAAGGGCCTTAGGATGAACGCTGACACCTACATCAATGTTCTGGAGACCATTGTGAAGCCTTGGATGGACATGGTGGCCGCAGGAAGGAAGTATGTCTTCCAACAGGACTCAGCTCCAGCCCATAAGGCAAAAAAGACACAATCGTGGCTGACACTTAACGTCCCTAGTCATTGGGGTCCTGATATTTGGCCCCCTAATTCTCCAGATTGCAATCCCCTCGACTACTATGTATGGGGCGTTGTTGAGAGAGATGTCAACAAAGCTCCTCATACCACCATCCAGTCTGTCAAGAAAGCAGTTCACACGGTGATGACCCAAATGGACAAGGTCATCGTCGCCAAGGCCTGTGCTTCATTCCGCACTCGCCTCGAGACTGTTGTAGCTAATAATGGAAACTACATTGAATAAATAAAAACTATATCCTTTTATCTACTACTGTGTCAAATTTCATTCGGATATTTTAATTTTTACTTGCAAAAAATTTCAGTTAAAATACCATTGTTGAAATTCCCAATTTACCTGGTACACCCTGTATATACATACAAAGAAGCAGGAAATATAAGACAGATATGCTAAAAAACTGATTTACATATTACAAAAAAATGGTTAATGCTAATTCTCTATTAAGGTTATGCGATTACAGTATATTATAAATTAAGAAGCCGGAGATTATTGATTAGGTTGGAGGTTCCGGAATTATACTATGATATACGTCGGGCAAATCTATGGATCTATTGATTCCTTTCAGTTTTTTAGTGAGTATAGCTTCGAGTACTAGGCGCTGGTGCTTGCCCTTTATATCCTGATAATGGGTTGAGGGTTCTCCAATTATGAATGAATGGTCTGTGCTGTGGATATGCTGGTATACAAGAGAACGGGGATCCTTTCTTTTAACTGATCTTTCATGTTCGGCCATTCGGATCCTCACCGTTCTCCCCGTCTCTCCCACATATGTAGCTTCACACTGCAGGCATGATATTGAATATATTACATTATTTTTGCTGAGGGTATCTGTAGGAGTGTTGCTTTTGGTTATATTATGTCTTAGTCTGTCTGCAAGGGTTAGTGTATTAGAGAAGTAGATATTGAGATGCCATGTTTCTTCAATATTCGTGCTATGGCGGTGGATTTGGAAGAGAAGGGAATAATACAGTTGGATAGATACGGAGGAGGATTTCTTGTCGTGGACGGATTGTAAAAATGCTTAAAAATGAAGGAAGTCAGATAGCCAGCAGAATTAAGATGTTTGGTTATATTGCGTTTTTCTATTGATTGAAAAAGTAGAAGAGAACAATGGCTGTGTATGCGCTTTGATAAGTTCTTACAATGTTAATTTTGTGGGAAAGAGGACAGAAGGATGTATAATGTGTGTAGTTGGGGATGAAATCTTTTTTGCAAAATACGGTGGTGTGGTATCTGCTAGGAGTTTGGATAATTAGTACGTCTAAGAACGGAATAACTTGATTTTGGGCTTTTTCAATGGTGAAGGACATGTCTCTATGATAATTATTAAGAGAGGTTAAAATTTGATCTATTGAATTCTTGTCGCAAATACAAAAGATGTCAAAGCTTGTATTGCCGATATACATAAAAGAAACTTTTCCCTCAGCAAATTATTAATATATATTACTGTCCAACACATTTTATTTCAACACCCCCAAGAGATCAGAATCCTCAGTTAAATTAAAGTTGGTGTTGAATTATAGTCGGTCTCAAGATGATTATCAATTCATTTCAACATATTCACTGCTAGTGGACATTTTTCTAGGCCATTTTGTTGTTAACACTTGAGGGAGTGTTGAATTAAAGTGTGTGTGTTGAATTGTAGCTGGCTAAAGTAACTAGAATGATTGGAATTTTAAAAACAGTTGAATTTTAAAGTTGGTTGAATAAAGATGGCAATTTGAAATGAAATTGTTGGGATTTTGTAAAAAATCAGATTAATTATAGGACGTGTTGAATTGTTTGTTGTTGTTTCTTATCCCTTTGTGTAAAGATTACATGAATTCCATGAGTTCATGATCTCATGGAATGGGGTATAGGGGTGCAGCTTTCGTTGATCATTGCACCATGGCACACTTTGGTGAAAGTCTGACTTTGCCCGTAGTTTGACTGTTCCTACCCAATAGGATGATTGGAATTTTAAAAACGGTTGAATTTTTATAGTTGGTTGAATAAAGATGGCAATTTGAAATGAAAGTGTTGGGATTTTTTGCAAAATTAGATTAATTATAGGAAGTGTTGAATTGTAGCTGGCTAAATTAAAGAGGTTATACAGTAATAAAATCAATGGCAGACTGCGGCACACATCTAGTGTGTCATTCATAACACTTACCTGGTAATATTTGCGCAGAGCATTCAGCAGGAACACGCGGAGGGTCTTGCCCTCCTCCTCTTTAGGATCCTGGAAGTGGGTCTGGCTGAACCAGCGGGTGAAGGAGTTATTGATGCTGGCCACGAAGCCTAGGACAGAGTTGCGCTTGCGCATGGGGTCGTGGTAGCTGTCCATCCCCATTACCATGACGTGGGACATGGGGATGTCCAAGGTCCACAGTTCTCCGCCCAGCTTACAATTCATCTGTAGGGCTATTTTCTGTGATACTGAACGCAGCTTCTGGTACTGGCTGATGGTGCGCACGTTGATGACTTGAGAGGCCACCGGCTTGTCTACGCAGCACACCCTCTTCACTGCGTTGTAGCGGTCGTCTCGCGGAGTGGGGAATACAACGACCACCATTTGAAGCTGGGCACAGATACGTTGTTGACAAGGAATATTGATTATCTCATAAACACATCTAAGTGTGTGTGGGATTATTCATGGAAGTTTTGCTGCTACCATCATCAGCTTCCACAGCAGGAGTAGCTTAAACCTGTATAAATAAATGTGGTGGTGGGGTATTCAGCAAACACCACTTCCCTAATATATATATACTAGCCGAATGACCCGGGCAACGCCCGTGTTTTACCCGATTGAATGTCTTTATTCAAATACTATTTGTTACAATTATAAATTGGCGCCTTAAATAAATGCATATATTAGTTAATAACTATAGCCTATGTGCTTTATCTGTCTATGTACTGTTGGCTTCCGTAGGCGTCTCTTACTGGGAAAAAGAAAGAGAGGATTCCATTTAGTTATTAACTAATATATGCATTTATTTAAGGAGCGACCCGCTCCAACACAATAGTTACAAAAACCAAAAAGCGAGTGGGGGGGGGGCAAAGGTGGCGTGATCGTAGCCAAACCAATAGGAGAGCGCCATTCCAAAAAAAAAAAAAGCAAACGGTGACAGAGATGAAAACTGAAGAATTAAGAGATGAAGAACGCATGACGCTCGTAACTGTATATTGGATATAGATGAAAAATTTGCTGAGAGGAAATTGATTCATAGAAGCACAGGGCGCCTCTCCTGTCAAAACTTGACGCCTTCTAATGACAGTCACCACAAACTAGCGGCCTCAGGTCGGTGACAAAGCCACAACACCAGCTTTGGCAAACTAAGAAGTGTCCACCTAGAGTCCATGTTTTCGGGCTAATGGCCCTCGTCAGCCTAGGGCAAACTTTATTACAAGAGATCCACACAGAAACAGGATTATTATGGTAAAAGTTTAATAAGGCTTAGAGCTGGCTGTTGTTCATAGAAAGGGCTGAGACTCTAGTATATATATATATATTTACCATCTTTATAAATATATATATAAGTTGGAACATGATGGATGTGATGACTCTATAATAGAATTATGCAAAATCTACCCCACTTGCCTCAAATGTAGCTTGACACCCGCAACTCCATAACACATTTTGGCTTGCATTAGATGAACTAAACAGGACCTTTGAGAGAGGCCGCTGCTTATCATAAAACGGCTCGAGGAGCATGAACTCATTGAATTTGTGTAATCTTTACACAAGGGTATAAGAAACAACAACATGAAAGGTTCCATCAACCCTAGCTACGAACGCATGTAGGTGGCAGTACATTCACACACTATGTGAGGGAAACATTACAAATTGGTAATCATCTTTCTTATCTCCACTCAATCATATTAGGGTATTAAGCTAGTAGAGCTTGTTGATGGTGTCTGCTGGGAATGAGTATATCTCATCTCAATGGATGAGCCAATACAGTCAATGATATGGTTTGCAGGTTGAGAATTGCACTTAGTACATAGTGGGAAACCTTGTAACCATTCTGGAAAGTCAATGTTCGTAGATGACCAGACTTAAGTCTGGAAATCAAAGACTATTGTTCCCTTGGGAGGACAGAATAAAATTGGCAATGATGGCTTCTTGGGTCATTATTCCAAGAGATTGATGTTGTCTGCTTTATTTTCAAACATTTCCCAGTTCAAATAGGGTTAAAGACTGAGGGAATGAACAAGGTACTTGACACACAAACAAAGAATGGAGAGTAAAATGAGGTAACTTACTCCAGGGACAATATTTCTGTTCAAGGCGTCGACATAAGACTCTGTCCTCGAGTCATTAAGGCAGATATTTTTGGGTGGACTGACTTCGATGCCCATGCCAGGTGTGACCCTGGTCAGCATCTGGACAAAGTCCTGGACCGCGGTGCTGTTCCTCCGTTCAAACACAATCATCCATTCTTTGAGGTCCACCTGAACAAGATACAATTGGTCAGTTACATCCATCTTGTAGGTACTTTGTTGCAGATAAACTAGCATGTTCTGTGGGAATATTAAAGTATTACATACAGAAGAAACTGGTGGAATATCAGGATACTTGGCATGAATGTTTTTTTTTTTAATTATCCCTAGTAAACGTGGTACAGGCCATGATAATCATGGTGGGTAGTTAGCGACTGCTTTTACTGTAAGCGCACCACATGTCTACACATGTGAAAATTAATTCGACTTTGCACTTACAAATATGCCAGAGCCCCGTTTGGTTACTTGCACTCGCTGGTGGCATGAATGTACATACACTATTACATAGACCAAATGATAAAAAAAAAATTAAAATGTTTCACTCATTTAATAATTTTTTAAGACATTTCGCATGCAAAATATGATTATTCCTTCATTACGGACCATAAAAAGTTAATTTGAGGCATATGCCATGATTTTTTTCTTCAATTCTTTCTGAATGCAATACTTTTCTATTCCCATTAGTGTTACAAATTACGAAACAATGGAACCATATACACTCAAGGACAAAATTTAAGGAAGTTGTACTTTTTAGCATATATATCAGGATTCAGACAATAACTCTGAAAGATATTTGATACACAGTGACCTTTATTGAAGACATGAGATAACCAAGTGTTAACAAAATTGCCTCTGTCTCCTTAAAAAAAAAAAAAAAAAATAGACGACCGACGACTTCAAAGATTTTCCACTTCCCTAAGTTTTGTTCATGAGTGTATAGTGGGTCATTTAAAGTGTCACAGGACATGACAAAAATGCAGGGCAAGGAAACAAAGTGAAGGCAAGAGAACTCACTGGTCGAACAAGCTCTTCCTGCCCCAGTTTACGACTCCAGTCCATGTCTGAAGGAACCATGAAACTCTGGTTCTTTAGGTTGAGCTTCTCCACAGGGAGGACTCTGCCGTCCAGCTGGAGATAAACACACAAGTTCAGTCAACAACATGCAAATCAAGGTAGTGACATATGCCTATTCTTTTAAGCAGAGGACCATGAAGACAATCTCTTAAGTATCTAATACAGGGAAAAAAATTCAGGTAGTTTTAGGGAACTTGCTGGGATTGAAAAGCAAATATTAATCCAGAGTCAACTATTTGAATATTCAACAAATAATTTGAACAAATTTTTTTTATTTTGCTTACACAGCAAGAAAAATTGTTGAATTAAAAGAAATTTTAAATGATATTTTGCTGGATTATATATAATTATATTAGTTATACAATGATCTAAATGCAGTTTTCAGAAAGATGGAAGTGTACTGTAAGTAGATAAAAGTTGCAGAGCATTGCACTAGCTTGATGATTAATTCGGTAAAACCCCTCTATTAAGGTCTTTAAGGTTGCCCACAATGTAGCTTGGCACCTGAAGCTCCAGAAGACATTTTAGCTTGCATTAGATGTACTAAATAGGACCGTTGGGAGAGGCTGCTGCTAATCATCAAACAGCTTGAGGAGCATGGTCTTATGGAATTTGTGTAATCTTTGCAAAAGGGATATAAAACAACAGGTCTTTAAGGGGATGTAGGTTTGAGATCTTATTGGGCAAATAATCTTGTTGAAGAGGTCACTTTTTTAATGAGTTAAAAAAAGTAGGACAGGCAGCAATAACTATAGAGACTGTGTCAAGATGAGTTGTACTGTAGACGGCATTTGATGGTTCCAGGATGGGTAAAATGTGTTAAATAATGAGCACAACTATGACAGTTAAATATGTAGATAGAGAGAACAAAGAGATTAGATTGAGGTGTGTAGAGCTACTTACAGAGATGGGGTTGGAATCTATCTTCAGTCCCCAATCTGAGAGGATCTTGGAGGCTGTTTCGTTCTTGTAGACATTGCCAATGAACTTCTTGAGGGCATGGACCCTTTGTACTGGGGTGACCCTGGTGTGGACAGCTATATCCTGTCACACAGGAGGGACACAATTTCAGATGTGTGAGAGAGAACACTAATTGTTGTTATCATATCAAGGGTTCAGATGGTTTGGATTCTGGTAGATCAGGGTCACTTCTGACAGCATTATTTTTTTAGAAACATCTGTCTCCAGTGGTAACAGCTGATCTCAAATCTGGCAGAGAGGAATAAAAATGCACCTGTAGGGTTGGAATTGTAGGTTGAACCACGAGTTTTCCTGCTGTGTGTTATATGCTTGTATTTGTGGAGTTCCAAACCTCTCTTCAAACCCTTTATTATAAAATGTTTTTTTTTTTTTAAAAGTAAAACATATGCAAAAACTAAACAGGTTTACTATCAAAAGTACAATATCATGAGATGAAAAAGTTTCTTGTAAATTTTTATTTATTTATTTAGCCGAGCTTTCATGAATTTCCGCCCTTCTACAGGAGTAAAAATGAAGGGTAGAAATGTGTTTGAAAGCTCAGCTAAATAAAAGACTTTACATGAAACTTTTTGTCTCACGATTTTGTACTTTTGATATTATACTGCGCTTCAGGCAATTATCCAACTTGTAAAACAGGTTTATTCAAGTCAAAGTATTCCCCATTCGAAATAATTCTCATTTAATGCTGTAAATCTTTCCAATTTTTTTGGAGAGAGAGAATGAAAATACTGAGCACACACCAACATTAGTTTCTTCTCCCACAGAACATCCATTTCAGACCCAATTTAAAATCTACCTTCCAAGGTGTTTGTTTTAAATTTTACAAACCGGGTGAACTTACTTCTCCACTCGAGAATAGCTATTGTCATTTTTATCAAAAAGGGCTTTCTTAGTTAGTCAGATTAAGGTACAGTTGAATCACCATAAGAGGACACTCATGCTAGAGGACACCTCTTTTACAAAGGATAGTTTTCATTTGCAATATTATCCTTTATACTATTTAGCAACTTTCCGGTAAGAGGACACCTCTCTTCCTAAAGGACATTTTGGCTCTGTAATTAGGAGTCTTTTACAAGGAAGCTTCTACTGTATATTAAATATTTCTACTTGCTACGGCACTTCTGCCAATTACCCAACTAAGGGGAAGTGACATGGGCATCAGAGTGGAGTGACATGGGTAAAGACATCTTGGACTTACCTTCATGACTTTGAAGTCTTGTCTGAGGGCATCAGTAAGCCCAGTCATCACGCACAGTTCAGGCACTAGGCAAATCAACCTGGTCTCCTCCTGGAACAAACAGTCCATTCTGTTACACCTCCACATCTATATACTCTCTGTGTTAAACCTCTTACTAAGACCACCCTCCCATAAGTGCCAACATTTCTCAGAACTCTCTAATTAAACAATTTTGCTAAAATAGATCTCGTTCTAAAACAATTTTATGCCTAAAAATTTTCCCCAAGTAATGGTTCGCATGACCACAATTGAACAAATCATCTCCAATTACATGTAAGCATTTCTTATGGAGTAAGAACTTGGTAATATAAATACAGTTGAACCTTGTTAGAACAACATCACCTGGACCCAAGTTTTTGTATGGCCATATTAACCATGCTGTTGTTAAAACAACAGTAAAAAAACTTGGGACTTTAGAATGTTATGATCTAGTTGCTGTTACAATGGGAGCAATGCCACAGTAGTAGCTATCTTTTATCTCTCACAGGTACCTATTAGGTTTTTAAATAATTTTCTCTAGTAGAAAAATAAATTCCTGGTCTTCTTTACAGCACTGCAGCCATGACTTAATAAATGGCTGATGCAAAGTTAACTTCACACTACATAAATGAAGTCAGTAGGGAAAAACTTATCAAAGACCATCCAAAACATTAAATACTTCTAGTATCTACTGGATTAGATGGAGTTGATTTTAGATAAATGGTGGCACACCAGATGGACTACAAATGTTTTTTTCTGCTTATCCCTAGTATGTTGTTGTTGTTGTTTCTTATCCCCTTGTGTAAAGATTACACGAATTCCATGAGTTCATGCTCCTCGAGCTGTTTTATGATGAGCAGCGGCCTCTCCCAAAGGTCCTGTTTAGTGCATCTAATGCAAGCCAAAATGTGATCTGGAGCTGCAGGTGCCAAGCTACATTTTGGGCAAGTGGGGTAGATTTTGTTATTATTTTCTATCTTCAATGGCTTGAGATGGCCTGTTCTAAATCTTGTTAGTGTTGTTTGATGCTGTCTATTTCTGATGTTCAGAGCTCCTCCTGGGTTCACTCCACTGTACCAACTGTGCATAGGTGGGATCCTCCAGTTCTTGTTTATTTTTGTTTTGACTACTGTTTCTATTTCTTTAAAAGTAAGTTTATTTTTCTGTGGCAAGGGTTCTTTTGTGCCTTTTTTCGCTAGCACATCAGCAGCTTCATTGCCTTCAATTCCAACATGCGAGAGTATCCATTGATGGTGAATTTTTGAGGTTTTTGAGAGTTTTTGGAGATAACCAATTATGTTCCTGCTTACTTTGTCTCTGAGTTCCCCTGTGTGACTTAAGTGTTGTATGGCACTTCTACTATCAGTAAGAATCCAGATATCTTGATAATTAGTATTTCTGATGGATTTTAAGGCTTCATAGATGGCTATAAGTTCTGATCTGAAGACTGAGCAAAAATCTGGGTTTCTTCTGTTCATTTTCTCAATGCTATTTGTGGTTTTGATGAGACAGCCACTGCCAGTGTGTCCTAGCTCGTCTCTGCTACCATCGGTATAAATAGTTATTGCATTTTTAGGAATGTTATTAATTATTTCTAATGATAATTGTTTTAAGTATTCTGGATTTTGGCATTGTTTGTTGGTGGGTTCATTTAAAGAGGCATTAAAAATAACATTTTGTAGTGGTTCGCATGGAGAATTTTTTTCTGCTAAATAGTAGAAGTAGACGACTGCTTTTACTGTAAATGCACCACATGTCTACACATCTGAAAAGCACTTCGACTTTGCACTTTGGGGCTACAAATGTACCATTTACAATAAAAACTCCATGAGAGGACACTCACGCTAGAGAACACCTCTCTATAAAGGGAAGTTTTCATCACCAAAATCACCATATTTACTATTTAGATGCTCTCTGTTAAGAGGACACCTTTTCGTAAAAGACACTTTAGCTCTGCAACTAAAGTGTTGTCCTTTACCACAGAGGGGGGTCGGTGGAAGGATGGTCTAAACCGTTGGTTTTCGACCGCTACGACCCGGGTTCAATTCCCGCATTGGGCACTTTTTTCGGATTAAAAAAAAATGCTCCAATGGCCCCCGATTCTTGCAAAAGTCCAACCCCACCAGCGAGTGCAAGTAACCAAACAGGGCTCTGGCACATTTGTAAGTGCAAAGTCGAACTGCTTTTCACATGTGTAGACATGTGGTGCACTTAGAGTAAAAGCAGTCGCTAACTACCCACCAGGATTATCATGGTCTGTACCACGTGTACTAGGGATAAGCAAAAAAAAAAAAAAAAGAGGTAATTCTACTGTATAATATTGAACAAAAGAGGGAATTAAGAGTTAACCTACCGGTTTGTCTGGGTTTGCTTTTGGTTTGTGGATGAGTAAGGGTTGATCAATATCTTTGATGTCAACATTATATGATTTTCTGAAACAACACAAATGAGGAATAAAAAAACTTGGTAATGAAAAAAAAAGTTATTCAAAAACCCTTGAAAAAACATTTCAAATTTGAATGATAAAGTACAGTTTGGGGATTATAGATAAAAGTTATGAGAAAAAAAAAAGGTTGCCTGTAAAGTCGGTTTTACGGGCGAAGATTTTACGTGACAACGGTAGAATATTTATTGATATGAATATAATTAAATTGCACAATAGGAACAAGGAATTGAATGAAAATAAGAATTGCACAAATTTTAACTATAGAAATATATTTTGTTTACTAAAACATTGTACATGTAAACTAAAACTTAACTAATTCCTATTTGAGTGATTTTGTTGAGGATAGGACGATGATAGGAGAAATATGAAATGAAAGGAAGTGTTTCTGCTGTAATGTGTCTTGCGAAAGTCAAGTCGATAGTTGTTCCTTTTAACGTAGTTGACTTAGAAACGTTTGATACGCAATCAAGATTATACGTATTTTTCATGAATTTAAGAAACGAGTTGTCAGGCTTTACGTTTTTGTTAAAATCACCACACAGAAGAATCGGTATACTAGAATCAACTTGCACGAACGGTGGCACGTACTGGCTGTTGTGAATGTACGGACCGAGTCCTTGCCATAGTAACATTCCAATATCCTGCATACTAGCTCCTGGATGAATATATACAGCACCGAGTATAAACTTGAAGCTAGTATTAGCGGCGAAGCAAGTAACTTCAGTCATGCACATGTCACCCTTGGTTTTAATGACACGAGTTACGTCTGTAATCGCAACTTGGAACACTTCCGCCGTAGATGTCGATGATAATTTACGATAGATCGCCACTCCACCAGCCGCGTTGGTATTTGAAAATCAAAACACTTATTCAGATCGAAGGTTCAAATTTTTGCTAAATAAATTTGAAATTAAATAAAATTTGTAATTGTAAATGATGAAGTTGAAAATTAAAACATTTACTTAAATTAGATGTTAAAATTCTTGCTCAACACAGTTTAAATAAAGTTTTCTTATATCTGCCACTTTTTCTTAATATTTGTAATTTTAAAGAATCAATTCGAAAATCAAAACATTTATTCAGATCGAAGGTTCAAATTTTTGCTAAATAAATTTGAAACTATTTAAAATTTGTAAAATAATAATTAATTAATTAATTAATTTTAAACTAATAATTAATTAATTAATTAATTTTAAACTAATAATTTACTTAACACTATCAACATTTATCAATAGTATGACATAACCTATAAACTCAGTTTCTCAACTTTTGTGTCAATCTAACAATTAATCAATCAATCATAGTTTACGATAATGAAATATCAGTGTACAATTATTTACCTTTATTGTTGTAGTTGTTGTAAATGACGAATCTAAGCACTCCACATTTTCACTACAGACACAGCTGACGATACTTTAACCACACGTGTGAACTTGTATTATGACGCTTTCTTGTTTTTCCAACGCCAAGAACGTTCGAGAAAGACAAAGACAGAGACAAGCATGCGCCGATTCAATGCGCCTAATTCTCTAGCGCTGCGCGCGCAGCACTCTCGTTCGATGACTCATCGTAACGTTACCGGGCGTTACACTTTTTCATAAGTGACTCCCAGCCGCAACCTAATTTAAGACGTTGTCACGTCAAAAAAAGCATCTTCTGAACATGCATCAACTGACTGATGGTTCTAAAGAGACAAGGGTCGCCTCTCCCATCAAAATAGACGTCTAAAAACAGACGCCATCTATTGACTGTCGCCGCAACTAGCGGCTTTGGGTCGGTGATAAAGCCACAACACCAGCTTTGGCAAACTGAAAAGCGTGACTGATGGTTATTGACATTTATTGCAAATAAACATCTATATATATATATAAAAATCAATGTTTGTATGTTTGTATGTCCGGTATACAAATTCGCAGTAGTTCACTAATTCAAACCAAAATTTCCATACATGGGTAAAAAAATACGGGGAAGACGATAGGCTATTTTAAAAAATATATAAATCAATTATTAAAACTATATATTCAAATTATTCTACTTAGCTCACGAACAGCGCCCTCTATCAAATATTAGATTAAATTATGCTGATGCAAACAAATAGATAATGCTAATAACAAACAATTATAAAAAAAAATCTTATCTAAATATATATCACTCGGGTAGATATGCACACGGGTCAATCCCGGGGCGAAGCCCGGGTCACCCGTCTAGTATTCTATAAAACAATCCCTTGCATTATGTAAAATAGTATCCGATTTAACTCGTGTTCTATTGACGTATCATTATACCATGTTTTCTCCTGTAGAAGGACGTCCATGCCCAAAAGCTAGAGAATAATAAAAATGTTTTGAAAAGACCTGGAGGAATGATTAATTTTACTCAAATAAACATATTCTTAAAAATTTGCTAATTTTGTTTTCAGAAAATAATAAACAAAAGGTAACAAGACCAAAAATATACTTTAAGCATGATCTATCCATGAGAGAAGACAATCTACTCATTATTCTTTAGAGGAAAGCCTAAAATGCATATAGACCTAATTATCTTCAAACACAACTAACAAATGGGTAATTTTAAAATAATGTCCCACATTTATCTGACGGCCTATCTCTTCCTGGGAGTAGGTCTCTAGTAACTTTTTATATCTACTGTTCGAGGGACCTGCTCCTAGAAAAAATAGGCCCTTGTAGAAATATTGGAGGATTTTAGTAAACGTTTTTGATCCAAGCTTATCATCATTATCATACAGCAGTCTCCCATGAGAGACCAAAGCCAACAAAACAAGGTTTAATTCTGGCCTCTCCTGGAGGTAGCCTCTTAATAGTGACTTACTTCAGTTGAAAGTCATTTCTCTCAACACTTGACATGACTACCTCCAGAACAGACAGGGTGTAGCCATGTATTTAGGCAGCCTCTCATGGGTGGCCATGTTGTTTCTTATCCCCTTGTGTAAAAATTACACAAATTCCATGAGTTCATGCTTCTCAAGCTGTTTTATGATAAGCAGCGGCCTCTCCCAAAGGTCCTATTTAATGCATATGGGTGGCTATACTGTATAAATATATGACAAATAACAATTAAAATTGCAAGGAATATCTATAAAGGTAAAAAATAATTGCAAAAAAATCCTTCAACTTTTACATGTGTGTAATTTTAAAACCTATAATCATTTTAATGCAACTAGGAATAGTATTAAACACAAGGTAATAAGACCACAAATCCAAATAAATGGTGTGCAACATTTTGGTAACAGAGTTTTTACTGAAATGTAGCACACTATTTATTTAGATTTGGTCTGCTGAGACAATGGAACCTAATGGAGATTGTTTAAACGACTTGAGGAATAAGCAACAACAACAACAGATTTGGTCTTTTTACCTTTATAATCTATAATCCAAATTGTGTATCATATAGGAATAGTATTAAAAACATCCAAAGTGGTAAAATCTGAGAATGGACCATCAAAACTACATACTTGTAATAATCCTTGTAGGAGATGTTCTGTCCCTGGTAGAGGAAGGTGTCCTTGGGGCTGTGGTCCCAGCTCACGTCGTCAATGCGATAGGTCCTGTTGTTGTAGCGGGTGAGGACAATGGACCCTAGGAGATGACAGTTGACAGATTCCTTGAACCTCTCCTTTGGCTGCACATTGTAGTTCTCCATTCTGCACAGCAGAGATGTGGTGAAACCTCCTTTATCTTTCATTATAGAAAACTCCACTCAACAACAACAACATGGGGGGGAATTCTTGTTATAGTCAGTTAAATATAAAGAGGCAACTCCGCCTTTGCCGGTCCCAAGCCCGGATGAAAAAGGAGGAAGGGGAGCAGTAACAAGCTCACTAAAAAACCTGGGCTCAGCTGGCCCGGCTGATAGTACCCTCCTGATCTAGGGATACAGGATGAGTCTGTACTCCATGTTAGGAGCGGCTACACATGGCGTCTCTTCCTCATGTCAGAGGCGGCCATTTTTTTTGGAGCTAAGTCAGCCTGCCACTGAGTAGTGCTCCCAGTCTTAATGACAAAGGCAGATGCATTCTACTTCACCCAGTCATGATGTTTGTCAAGTCTCAAGCTCTACAAGCTTGCTACCCTAATATGATTGAGTGGAGATAAGAAAGAAGAGGAGAGAAATATAAAGAGGTGTGGTTTTTGGTTGAAGAAGAGAGAATTGTAGAGGCATTGGAATATTTCCTGTGGTCACTTATAGATGTGAGAGCTGAGAGAACTCTTGGAAAAGAAGAAAATATTGAAAATAAGAGCATGGAGAAAGAATAAATATTTCCTCTTAAATTAATTTTGGTAATTTCTCCTAGAATTCCAAATATGTAAATTCGGATACAATGAGAGCAAATAGATTAGACAAGAAGTTGATGTTGAGAAAAATTGAAGGAAAAGAGGAAGACTTGCAATGAGCTGGCAGGAAGGGACCAAGAAATCTACTAGATGAGCTGCTAGTGATGGCCACCAACAGATCAAATTGGAGACTATTAAAAGTTGAACTAGACTTGGACACTAACAACAAAAGTTTTTTTTTTTTGCTTATCCCTAGTACACGTGGTACAGGCCATGATAATCATGGTGGGTAGAAATAAGCGACTGCTTTTACTCGAAGTACACCACATGTCTACATATGTGAAAAGCAGTTCGACTTTGCACTTACAAATGTGCCAGAGCCCCGTTGGGGTTGGACTTTTGCAAGAATTGGGGGACATTGGAGCATTTTTTTTATTAAATCAGAAAAAAGTGCTCAATGCGGGAATCGAACCTGGGTCGCAGCGGTCAGACACCAACGTTTAGACCATCCTTCCACCGATCCCCCTCACAACAAAAGTTATTTGAACTTGTGAGGTGTACAAGACTGATGCAAGTTGTACAACAAGGAGACTTACATGAGATCCCAGGCTGTGACATTCCTGAGGACCTTGAAGGAGCAGTCACAGTTGAGCATAACACCTCCTTCGTATTCCTGGATGGCCGTGACAAACCCTGGCCAGATCTGGAGCCTGCACATTACCACAGAAATGTTGGCACCATTTCTACCAGAATAGAAACTATGTACCATCTGTTGACCATCATCTCTACCATCTAGTAGGCTTGGTTCAGAGATTTCCATCTAAAAATGTTAGTTTAGAGAGTGACTAAATTAATTGTGTACATACACTGAAAGGTTTGAACTCTCTAATCTTTAAAAGCATATATTTAAAAGAAAAACTTAAGGAAATATATTTAAGGCTATGCACCTTGTATTTTCCAAGTGTCAAGTTACCTGAACGGGAAAAAACAAAGTTGCATATGAAAGGAAGACACTTGTCTATGAGAAGTGCATTATGGTGGTTGTGGTACTTGTGCCAAGTATGCTATGATCATCATGGTGGGTAGAAAGAGACTGCTTTTACTGTAAGTGCACCAGTGTCTTTTTTGGATACTGGACTTTTGGGGGTCTTTGAAGAAAAAAAAAAAATTTTTTTCAGAAAAATATGTCCAATGCAGGATTTGATTACTGGTTGTGGCCATATCAACATCGCCGTAGAAGTGCATTATAAATGAACATAGCTTACCTATGTTGTGGGACATCCAACCCGCCCGAGGGATCATAGTAATTCCTTCCAATCTGGGTCATCTTGAGGACATAGAGGATGCGTCGGAAGAGGACATTGTAAAGGTGGATGCAGTCATTCATGCTGGTCTTCTTCACTAGCTTGATGGTGACCTCTACAGGGCTGCTGTCTGTAGGAAGGGGGACTGTCATTCTGGTGAACTGGGCACCACACATTCTCTGTCACTACTCATCCACTTCTTTCTTTACACACTTTGGTTCAACAATACACTGTAAAACCTGTTATAAAAGTCACCTGTCTTGGAGAGTTTTCCTCTCTTAGGAACCAATCTTTAAACACAAGGTAATAAGACCAAATCCAAATAAATAAATAGTGTGTGACGTTTCAGTACTTCACAGACTTCAGTACTTTTGTCTGAAGATGGTAACAACGCTGTTACCGAAATGTCACACACTATTTATTTATTGGGATTTGGTCTTATTACCTTGTGTTTATAATCTATAATCCAAATTGTGCCTTATCGAACCAATCTTTAGTACAAATCAAAATTTTTTTCCCACTAATTTAGTTTTCTCAGACATCTAACCGTGTCTAACCTATTCACAGTTAAAATGTTTAGATTCTGGTCTTTCAATGGAGGTTAGGTTATTTTACAAAGGGGGATAGTGAATCCTCCCAGTAGAGAGCTAACCAACACCTACCTTGTTTGACAGTTTGTGGGGAAGGTAGAGTATGGCCCCGTCAAAGACAGTCACGGGTCCTGTCAACTCCGCCACCTCTGGAAGTTTCAGGAGTTTGGAACGGAGGTTCTTGCTGTCTACGAGAGGAGTGTAGGAGACGTGGTACTCATAGATTCCCTTGTTGTCCTCCGTGTTGATTCTGAGGTAGTTGACGTCAAAGTTCATTTGTTGCCCTGCGTCTCCGCGGTACTGCTTGACGGTGAGCTCCTCCATCTCCTGGACTGGTGGAGATGGACTTCTGAGGTCCCTGATCACGGTGGTGCTGGACACAATCCTCTCACATTGCACACAGCGAGTCGACACAGTGTCTTATTCACTGGAAAATTACACCACAATTTAAGTGTCTCGCCCAAGCCATGCTAAGGTTTACACACTATGTTAAAGTCACTCTGAGAAGGGCTTGAGCAACAAAAGATAAAACTAAACCACCAGAATTACATAAGGCAACAAGACCAAGATAAATAAATAATGTGTGATGATATATATTCATTGTTACATTCAAGCAATATTTATTTATTTGGAGGTGGTCTTGTTACATTATGCTTCTAATAGACTAGTCGAATGACCCGGGCAACGCCCGTGTTTTACCCGATTGAATGTTTTTATTCAAATACTATTCGTTACAATTATAAATTGGCGCCTTAAATAAATGCATATATTAGTTAATAACTATAGCCTATGTGCTTTATCTGTCTATGTACTGTTGGCTTCCGTAGGCGTCTCTTACTGGGTAAAAGAAAGAGAGGATTCCATTTAGTTATTAACTAATATATGCATTTATTTAAGGAGCGACCCGCTCCAACACAATAGTTACAAAAACAAAAAAGCGAGTGGGGGGGGGCATGATGGAGGGGCAAAGGTGGCGTGATCGTAGCCAACCAATAGGAGAGCGCCATTCCAAAAAAAAAGCAAACGGTGACAGAGATGAAAAAGAATTGATGACACTCGTAACTGTATATAGAATAATATCCAAATTGTACCTTGTTGTTGTTTCTTATCCCCTTGTGTAAAGATTACACAAATTCCATGAGTTCATGCTCCTCGAGCTGTTTTATGATGAGCAGCGGCCTCTCCCAAAGGTCCTGTTTAGTGCATCTAATGCAAGCCAAAATGTGTTCTGGAGCTGCAGGTGCCAAGCTACGTTTTGGGCAAGTGGGGTAGATAAATTGTACCTTACCACATAAGAGTTGAACTTGGGTAGAATATAAAAATAATATATTTCACTCAGTGATAGCTATTGATGCCTGATTTTGTTAGATATAGTCAAAGGGTGGTTTCATAGCCTTATCGTTTTGATTTTTTTTTCTTTGTTTATATAGCAGCATTTTTCTTCAAATAAAGAACAAAGGACTATATGACATATTTTTGGTCTTCCTTTCCTATGTACATAGATAATTCTTTCAACATTGAAGGAATCATTAGAGAGATCAAATGATAAAGTACAACTTGGAATTAATAGAGGTAGAAATCTAAAAGGAACAACAAGGATAATCTTGTGATTCACTTAATAAGGCAAGCATTTTGTTAAGATTTAACCTCTCTGACCATTGTGAGGGGGAAAAAAGGGGAAAAGTTTTGAAGACGTACCTATCAACTGGAGCAGGAAAATTTCTAGCTGCTGTGATGGTGGTGAGAGGTGGTTTCCTCCTGGACAGCAGCCTTTCTGCTCTGCCCATGGCTGGCTTGGATGGGACTTCATTGGTGAATCCACCAGGAGTAACTGTCACACAACTTGGGTCACCATCACTGGGAAGATGAGAGGGGACATAAAAACTATAGTAAATGCCATGGAATTCATGTAAGCTTTACACAAGGGGATAAGAAACAACAACAACAGAGTAAAAGCAGTGTCGCAATACGCCTGACGATCAGTAGCAATGTCACACCAGTGCTGCATACAGACCACTCTGTGATAGCGCTAAAACTGTATCTCTCACACTCTACTTGCAGAGAGAGAGCCAAAGTGTCCTTTAGGGAGGTAACAGAGGTGTCTACTTGTGTTTACTGTATACCACCCTACCAGGACCTATGCTCTAACAACAATCCTGCCAAGATGGTACTTCAAGCTTAAGACAGAGATGACTGGTGTCACATTGTGTTTGGGATGTAATACATACAATGGGCCACAACGTTTGATCGTGAATAAAATGATTGGTTAGTGTGGGGTTACCGGACAGTTAATGTCATTGAGAGGGAAATTTTAGCATTGCCACTCTTAAGGACTATGTCCCAATGCTGACACCAAAATATACTTATTTGGTAAACACGTACGTGTTTGGCTTTTCTTGATTTATCAAGAACGGGTATTTGACCAATAGTTTCTAGAATATTTATGTTGCATACTCTAGTGAATGTATACATAGTTTTATCTAAATTATGTAAATACATAATTGTATTATATATTTAGAAATTTATTTATTGAAAAAAATAAAATAAAGGTTGATTTGAATATGTAAGTAGGAAGAGAGTATGTAAAATAATAAAGAGTTTTGTTTGCCGTCTGAGTTTTGACCTCTTTTCTTTCTTGGTAAGGATTGAACATTTTTTTAAATATTAGAATTAAAAAAAAAAAATCAATAATGGGTTGATACAGTTAAACTTCCCTAAGACCAACATACAAAATTTTGTCTAAAATTGGGGAGGCTTTATAAGGGAAGGTAGGTAAAATTAACTTCATAATGGGAAATAGTCAAAAATGCAAAGTCAGAATGATGACACAAATTAGCAGAGTTCATAGCAAAATGTAATTTTAAAATAATGATTAAAATCACTTTTGGGAGGATAATTTATTTTCAAGATTGATTAAAAAGTGATGGCTTTGTAGATTCAGGAGGGGCCACCATTGGGAGGTGCTGTTTTTAAAAGAAAACCAGTTATGTAAAAGAGGTCACTATAGAGAGAGAAAGAATGTTGCCTCCAGGTTTGACTGTATTTATCCCAATAGATTCAGTTTCACAGTCAGGAGATGCCTTTTCTAGATTATCTGGTATTTTAACTTCCTCACACAAATTCCGCCT
>CP092877.1:62725542-62749653 GCA_030710605.1 Cordylochernes scorpioides | reverse complement strand
AATTTTAACCACTAGGCTTACCACGCTAAAATATTTGTATACACCATAAATTACTGTGCATTATACAATCCTCACAGCCTATATTTTAAAATATAACAAACCTAGAGATCCCACATTAAAAGCACATCAAAGAAAGTGGATATCTATATATATAAAAATGAATGTTTGTATGTTTGTTGGTCTGTTTGTATGTCCGGTATACAAATTCGCAGTAGTTCACTAATTCAAACCAAAATTTCCATACATAGGTAAAAAATAACGGGGGTGACGATAGGCTATTTTAAAAATATATATAAATCAATTATTAAAACTATATATTCAAATTATTCTACTTAGCTCACGAGCAGCGCCCTCTAGAACGCGTGGCGGTCTGACGGCGGGGGGCGCCCATTGGCTGCCGGCGAGCACGTGACTTACCTGCCCCCCCCCTCCGAGAAAATGGAATCGTCCGGCTGCCGGCCGGTTGGCCAGTTCAAGTTCCCACCGCGCGCGGTCCTGGCGTTGGTGACACAGCTGTGCCAAGTGCCAAAAAAGCCTCGCGGGTGACCTCCGGGAACTACGTCCATCTTCCATATGTAAAATACATTTAATCGTGTAAACCCGGGTGTTGAGATTACGAGAGGTCAAGAATTGAAGAACCTTCTCCCAACAAGTAAGACCCTCACCTAGAGTCTAGATATCAGTTTGGACTGCCTTGGGTGATCAAGTCAGGAAGGAAAATAACGCAGGCAGAAACCAGCGGCTACTACACGCAGAAGATCTCGCTCTAGTAAGACACTCTCAGAAACTCTAAGAAAACTCTTTATTTCCACAACACGGCTCAGTTATATACAAAAGAAGATTTACATAATAACAATTCATTCAAAATATATTTGACATAATAATTAATTTAAAAGGAATTTACATTCCAGGTTATACACTCAAAAGAGATATTTACATAGTCTATGCCACGACTTTTAACATACCCCCACCTTTTCTTTCCTGCAAAACAAGAAAGAAAAACCAGAAAATGTACTTTCCTTTTCTCACTGATTCAAACATCAAGTGCAAAACCTTATTGGTTGGCGGACTTCACGTCCGGATCTTGTTTTGATCGTTAGAGGTTTTTCCCTTCCTTTATCCCCAGAGGTCTTTTCGGGAATTTCCTCAGAGGAAATTTCAAGGGGAAAGAGTCTTTGTACAGGGCGTAGCCATTCGCCTGTTGATGTCTTGACTTTGGCAACCCTGTTCACCTCATCTTTTCCTGAGTAAAGTTTTATTATTCTTCCAACAGGCCAGAAAATTCTTTTAGTGTTGTCCTGGCCTATAAGGACTAAATCTCCTTCCTTTAGGCATCGCTCCCTTTTTTTTTCGGCCCGTTGTATCAGTACCCCTAAGTATTCCTTGCGGAATCTCTGTTTAAGTTCTTCATTTAGTTTACTCAAAATTTTATACTTTCTGGTGAAAGAATTCGCTCTTATTTTTTCCAGCTCCGGGAACTCATTGTTTTCGTTATTCTGCAGAAACATTTGAGGGGTCAAGGGAATGAGATCTTGTCCATCTTCCGATATATATGAAAGAGCTCTATTGTTGATAATACTCTCTACCTCACATAAAGCAGTCTCAAGTTGCACATAATTCAATTTACTAAATCCAAGCATACGAACCAATAACCCTTTTACAACCCTTACCAATCTCTCCCAAAAACCCCCCCCACCATGGCGCTGAGGGAGGGATAAAAATCCATTGGATTCTTTTCACACTCGATTGTCTTTCAATCTCCCCCCAATCCAAGCGTTTAAGTAATTCGTTTGCCTTTGAGAAATTTGTCCCGTTATCACTATATATTTTTCCGGGGCGTCCACGCCGACAAATGAATCTTTTTAGAGCTAACAAAAAAGTGTTTGCTTCTAATGTTCTCACAATCTCTAGATGTACAGCTCTATAAACCGCGCAAGTAAATAAGGCCACCCAAACCTTGCTGCCACCTTTAAGATGTAGCGGTCCCAACAGATCCACACCTGTCACCTCAAAGGGTTTGCCTAACCCTATTTTATCAGTTGGTAAAGCTGTGCCAGGAGTCCATATAGGTCTCTGATTATACCTCCTACACATATTACACATTTTCCAATTATCTGTTTAATCAATCTGCGACCACCAATGATCCAGAACTTCTCTCTCAATCGCGAAAGAATGAATTGGGCTCCTCCATGCCCATTTTGTTGGTGTATTTCACGAACCATTTGTTCCACCAAAGGATGATCACGAGGTAGTAAAATAGGTCGCTTGAACACTTCTGGCTCTTGTCCATGTAGCAGTTTCGTCTCAACGCACCACAAACCTTCGACGGATTTAATAGTTTTAAATCCATTTCGCGGAGCCTGTTCTCCCGGGAAAGTCTCGTGTTGAATCAACCTCAACAGCTTCCTTTCAGCCCTTTCCAACTCTATTATTTTCAAACTTCCCTTTTCAGCGGGTATTCTTCTCGCATTGTCCAAGAATCTTAAAACCCAAGCCATAATCTTAATGTTTAGGCTGTACCTGGATCTTCTATCTAGGAACCATCGCTTTTCCTTGACGACAAGGGTGGTGTGGGCCTGAAAGGTTTTCCTTTTTTCTTTGAGGATCTCTTCCTCATCAATAGTTGGTTCAAAATTAGGCCAACTCTCCTTTTTCCCTTTGAGCCATTCAGGACCCTCCCACCAGTTTGTCGAGACGAATTGTACGATAGAGCATCCTCGAGAAGGCAGATCCGCTGGATTTAATTTTCCGTGAACAAACCTCCAGTTCTTATTATTGACAGTGTCTCGTATTTCCTTTACTTGGTTTCTTACAAACACATTCCACTCATTCTTTCTCCCTAGCCAGGCTATAACGGTTGAGGAATCAGTCCACAATGTAACAGGACAACTCTCTGTTAAGGCAGTCGAAATAGACCCAACAAGCCTAGCTCCCAAAACGCAGGCCAAAAGTTCTAACCGAGGAATGGTTACCCTCCTGGTTGGCGCAAGCCTAGATTTGCTCCAAAGTAGAGACAAATGTACTCTCCCCTGCACTTCACTTCTCATATATGCCACTGCTGCATAAGCTGATCTACTGGCATCGCAGAAGACGTGTATTTCATTCTTATTAGTTTGATCAAACCAAATATGCCTGGGAATTTTGATTTCACTTAAAAGTCCAATTTGGGAGTACCAGGTTCTAAACTCCCGATCCATATCTTCGGGTAGTTGAGAATCCCATCCGATTTTCAACTCCCAGGACCTTTGTAATAATATTTTAGGAGGCAAAAATATAGGACTGCAAACTCCCAAAGGATCAAAAACTTGTTGAATTTTAGAAAGAACAATCCTCTTGGTTAGTCTTCGGGGGAGATCCCTTTCAATAGAGGCATCACAATTAAGCACATCTTGTACTTTGTCCCACACAAGTCCCAACACCTTGGTAATAGTTCCCCTTTTCTCCTTTGAATTCTTCTCTGGTAAATTAAATTCCCACTCACGCAAGTCCATTCTCGCCATTTCCATGATATTGACAGCTGTATTCTGGAATCGTAGGACTTCCTCCTGAGACGAGAGGGATGTTACCAAATTATCCACATAAAAGGATCTCGCCATAATCTTTGCGATTTCAGCTGCCGGACCCTGTACAGAATTCAGATGATGATCAATAACTGCACCCAAGATGAATGGACTACAATTAAGCCCAAATACCACGCGTTTATGTCTCAAAACGGTCACCTTCATAGGGTCAGTTTGATCCCACCATAGGAAACGAAGAAAATCCTGGTCTTGAAGCTGCACTGAAATCATCTGAAACGCCTTTCGAATATCGGCTAGAACACCAATACCCCTCTCCCTAAACCTAATCAATATTTCAGGTATTTTTTCCAAAAGGTTAGGTCCCTTTTCTAGATAGTCATTCAGAGAAAGACCATTATACGACTTACAGGAAGCATCGAAAACAGGACGAAGAGGTGTCGTCCTACTCTCAGCCCTGAACACCGGCCTATGCGGCAAATAATGGCCCCTCCTCTGAGGCCTAGTCTCCTCTATCCTCTCAATTAGGCCCTCCTGCTCCCATTCTTGAAGAATAGTAGAATACTCCACAATCTTCTTCTCCTTCCTTAATTTACTAGTGCATGCTTCCAATCTCCTCTGCGCTATTTCTAAATTCGAGGGTATATTATTTCTTTCACATTTCCATGGTAGCGCGACTGAATATCGTTGATCCCCATCCCTCCTTATATTCTTTATGAACTGTTCCTCTAGTTCAGTTTCCCTTTTCTTTTTTGAGACAGCTTCAATGGGATCTTGGATTCCCAAGACATCCAGCTCCCAAAGATCCCTCAAGTTACCTCCCGCAACCAACCCATTCAATGCAATTTGGACCTTATCTTCCCTACACACCACCGGAGATTGTCCCATAAGCGTCCAGCCCAACCTTGTTTCCATCGCAGTTAAGTCGGCTCCGACCTGTTGAACTCTCCCCGTCAGCAGTTTACCCAGATGGTCAGCGCCTATTAGAATGTCTATATCTCCCGATTTAAAGTTCTCTGGTGCAATGCCTCACCCCTTTATCTCGCAACTTCGTTAACCAATCTCCTCTTGGTAAGGGCGGTACCTTCTCGCAGATCTTAGGTTGGTCCAAAGCTTCCACTCGAACATGATCTCTGTTATTCAAGCTTTCAAGATCCAGGCTGTATTTCCCATGTTTTACCTCTTCAACCCTGGTACCTCCAAACAGGCTTTTGGCTATAGCCACCTCTCCTTCCTTCTCCAGTCCTAAATATTTTATCAAAGCTTTATTGACGTAAGAATATTGGCTTCCCGTGTCAAAAAGTAGCCTTACACAACTAGTAGCTTTCGCACCCCTCAACAGAGCCACTGTGGTCATCATCATAATTTGGCCAGTACATGCTTGGCTCGAAAAAGTAGCTGCTGGGTCAGTTGATTTTTCCTTTATAGGATCTCCTGTTTCTTTTGATGAACTTCCCCGACAAAAAATGTCTAAGTGGCCCCTTCCACAATTCTTACACCTAAGTTGGGCTCTGCAATGTTGCTTAAAGTGCCCATTATTCAAACATCTGAAGCACAAACGTGCATTCCTGATCCTTCTGTCTCTGTCTTCAGGCGAGAGAGACGATCAATATTGTGACATTGCCAGCTAGGATGGTTTGTTCTCTCACAAAAGCAACATTCTACTGTTCTATGGCCACTGAACAAACCAGACACTGTCGCAGGTATAGGGCCATTCCATTTTCTTTCCTTTCTTATGTAGTGCGACTTTCCTGGAGGCTCTTCTAGTTTGAAGCCTTTCTCTATAACTTTCAATCTCTGCGCATTTTTTACCTCTGCCCTTAAGAAATCCATTAAGGCTCTCAACCTCTCAGGGATCTCCCCTTTCCTATCCAATGGGTGTTCCATTTTAATTCTCTCTTGCCCATAGCCCGATGAAGGATGTCTCTGCCATATCCTTAAAATCTCCGTTGGTAAGGATGACTCCACTAAAGGATACAAAAAGATACCAGACAACTGAGGGTCTATGCCAAGAGTTTCCAAAGATCTTAAATGACTAGATAGATCATCATATAAATTGCCCAAATTTTTATTTTCTCTCCTGACATTTGTTATGACTAAATTTAATAGTCGCCTAACATAAAGCTCCGTTAACAAATTTGGATCCCCAAAACGTTCTTGTAAGGCTTGAACAGCCAAATTATAGTTATCTCCTGTAACAGGGTAGCTGTCTATAACTCTATATGCTGGGGAACCAGGCAAAACTGCCTGCCTTAAGTACAAGAATTTGTCACTATTAGACAAATCCTCGTTGTCATTTATCTTGGCAAACTGTGCCCACCAAGGCAACCAGTTCTCCAAGGAACCATCGTAAGTTTTTAACTCCAATTCGGGGAGCTTTACATGTAAGTTAGCCTTCCTGCTGCCAGTTGAGACAGCCTCGTCTTTATCCTGACTACGGATTATGCCAATTTTTTGCTTTACATCAAATCTTTCCTGTATATATCTCTCACAGTCCTCGAATTCCCTATTTACCTCCTCATCGGTAGTGGCTTCTTGGTCCAATAAAGTTGCCTGGCATCGCTCATTCAATGCCACTAGCTCCAAATGGAGAGCTTCCATTCTATCAAATTTGGCATATATGCCACCTTTGTCAACGGGAGAATTCCCTAACTCCGCCTTTATATCATTTACCACTTTGGTAAAAACGCCTCTTATGGCCTTTCTACGCCTTCTGCTAGTATCCTCCATTTTTGGTCTTGTCTTCCTAGATTTATCTTAGCTTTTTTTTGAGCTCCTTAGATATTCCTTTATCCTCTTGAGAATTCTTCAGTTTCCGTTCCCTTGAGTTCTTGAGCTTCCTCAGCTTCTTGTACCTTGGGCTTCCTTAGCTTTCTTGTACCTTGAGCTTCCTTAGCTTTCTTGTACCTTGAGCTTCCTTAGCTTTCTTGTACCTTGAGCTTCCTTAGCTTTCTTGTACCTTGAGCTTCCTTAGCTTTCTTGTACCTTGAGCTTCCTTAGCTTCCTTGTACCCTGCCCATGCAGCCCGCCCGGGGACGCCACTAGATGTTGAGATTACGAGAGGTCAAGAATTGAAGAACCTTCTCCCAACAAGTAAGACCCTCACCTAGAGTCTAGATATCAGTTTGGACTGCCTTGGGTGATCAAGTCAGGAAGGAAAATAACGCAGGCAGAAACCAGCGGCTACTACACGCAGAAGATCTCGCTCTAGTAAGACACTCTCAGAAACTCTAAGAAAACTCTTTATTTCCACAACACGGCTCAGTTATATACAAAAGAAGATTTACATAATAACAATTCATTCAAAATATATTTGACATAATAATTAATTTAAAAGGAATTTACATTCCAGGTTATACACTCAAAAGAGATATTTACATAGTCTATGCCACGACTTTTAACACCGGGCGTTGCCCGGGTCATTCGTCTAGTAATTTATATAATGAAAACTGATAGATAAAAATTAAACCATTCTATTAGAAGAAGAAAAAATATATATATAAAGTACATTATATATATATACAGTTAAACCTGTCTATAGCGCCGCCTCTTGGGAACTTACCAAAATATGGTGCTATAGAGAGAGGGTGCTATAGACAGGTCACTTTTAATATAAAATGTTTACATTTTAATGCTTAAAATCGGGCGCTATAGAGAGGAAGGCGCTATTTAGAGGGGGGCGTTATAGACAGGTTTAACTTATATTATATCAGTGTATTTTAAATAGTATTTAATTTATAAAACTATTTTAGAGGCGTAATATTCTTTTTAAAATAAAACAATTTCTACTGTCCTTACTGCGATGGAAAAATTAAAGGGAGGGCCTGGCTCATCAGTGGTGAACCCTCCCAGCGGTTTCGCCAGTTTAATCTGCCATACCGCTGTTATATTGCATTTTTGGAACTTCCTTTTATAGGTGACTGTTGTAAGACTCTTGGAATGGGTATTTTAGAAGAACTATGGACATAAGCTTTTAGGACAGCAGAATTAAATATAATTATAAATATATAATATGCTTCGAGCAATCGCTCTTCCGCAAATATCAAATTGTGTCTTTTATTATTGTTCTAATAAAAGAAACAATTTGATATTTGCGGAAGAGCGATTGCTCGAAGCATATTATATATTAATAATTATATTTAATTCTGCTGTCCTAAAAGCTTATGTCCATAGTTCTTCTAAAATACCCATTCCAAGAGTCTTACAACAGTCACCTATAAAAGGAAGTTCCAAAAATGCAATATAACAGCGGTATGGCAGATTAAACTGGCGAAACCGCTGGGAGGGTTCACCACTGATGAGCCAGGCCCTCCCTTTAATTTTTCCATCGCAGTAAGGACAGTAGAAATTGTTTTATTTTAAAAAGAATATTACGCCTCTAAAATAGTTTTATAATTTGATAACAGATGGCGCTCTAGTACATCGTAACATTATTGTTCTAATAAATAGTATTTAGTATATTTTTATCAATCCTTTCAAAATATATTTCGAATTAAGGGTTAACAATCGGTTCGAACTAAGTTAGATGCATTTTCTAAAAAAAATTCTATTTGTTGATTCTAAATATTTATTCATGTTGATTTTTTTTTCTTTCTTCCTTTCTTCGATATCCAATGGAAGATTTTGATTACCATTTTGATGTCCAAGTTGACAAGTGAGATGTATTAGCTCTTGCTCAAATACAATTTACATCCACAATTCAATTTGGGAATTTGTAAGATGATAAAAGAGATCAAATATAAATGATCACCTATGTACTTCATTCAAGAAAGCTTAATGAAATTTGAACAAAAAGTATTTCTTTTTTTAATTCCATGAACAAGTTATTAAATAGCTGTCATCTATATTTGCACAAGTAAATGATTAGTTCACAAAATATTTTGCATAAAGTACATGCGGGATAATACCAAGCCAATACCAAATATCAAATTTTCAAAATAAATATAGAAATATAGACATTATGATTTTTTTTTTCGTTAAGAAAACCTATAGATATTGAAAGCAATTATGTATATTTCTCTGATATCATATGCAAAAGTGTTATTAATTCCCAAATTTTTTTAAAAGAGTTCATTTAACATTTTATAAACGATGACTGGTGCAGACCACACGTGATTTTTACAAATTATTTTTTTTTTTTTTTTAAGAATTCTAACCAAATTTTCACCAAACTTTAATAATTACTGTTTTTAAAATACAGGTTGCATAGCAATTTTAAACAACTTATGATTACTTTTACTTGAATCAAATGTTCTATATATGCGTTTAGGAAAAATACATTAAATATTTGAAGATATTTAAATACAAATAATGTTTCAAAACCTGACACTGAAAATATACAAATATTTAAAATTTAATTTAAAAGGCATATATTGGATCAAAAATAATTTATTTTACCAATATCTCAGTTGGCTAAACGCCAACCTTTTTCAAGGTAATACGACATATTTATGTCAACAACACATAACGTCAATAGAATTAACTAAAAATATATATATTTTTGCATATATTCAATGAGTTGAGAGAAAAAAAAATTTTTTTATTTAAAAAAAATGAAATAAAAATAACATTATATATAAATAAATAATTAACTAAAATTATATCGAAAACACAAAGCGCATACAATTTTTGCAAAGTTGGTTAAATTAAAAGATTAATAATATATTTAAATATAATATTATTAAAAAATTTTAAATAAATTATGTGTTGAAAATGTGTATCTTTAAAAAATTGATAACACACAAATAAAACCTTCGAAGACATTAAAAACTATCATAAAATATATATAAAATATGTGATCGAATTTTAAATAAACTTAAACGATGTTAAATAAACTTTAACAAAGACAACTTTAAACAACATTTTTATGACGATCTAAATTGAGAATATATCTCTGGTAGTTCAATTTTCTTATTTATACTATCTTTGTCTTCTGCGGAGGTCCAACTTTCCAAAAATAATCGGCAATGTTTTTCTTTTATGTTCTGGTATGAAATATGTGTTTTATCAAAGTCCGGTGTGTGGTTGTATTCAAAGCGTGGTTAACAAGGAGTGATAATGTGTGGGTTTGAAATTTTGCTTTTTAAACAATATTTATATATAGAAAATAGAAATTTTGCATTATTTAAAATGCAAAAAAAAAAGTATTTCCCTATATTTATATTTCTTCTATCTCTAACATTTCCCCTATTAAAATAATTTTAAATATACGTAATCTAAAGCTAAAATCCAATTATAAACACGTTTCCTTCTAAATATTTCTAAAATTTATAAAATATTTTAAGGTTATTAACTTTAGGTACATAGTAAAATATATTGGTCCATCTCATTCGATGGAAAAAACTATACAAAGAAATAACCCAAGTTTTGTCCTATCAATATTTTCAAAACACACACACAACAGCAACAACAACAAAAATAATAAACATTCTGTAAGATAGCGTAGAAATAAAATGAACTGCGCATGCGTAACAGATGGAAATCAAATGAGCCAATGAGCAGGAAAAGAGAGAAGATGCCACCTAAATGAACCAATCAAGTTTATTATAATTAATAGTCTTCTCAATAAATAAATAATCTTCCTATAACTCTTCATTTTTCCTGATTTCTAGGTTATTCAATATATGGAGGTTTTAACTGTTATATATATATATTTAAAAGTTATAAAAAGGACGTTTCAGCACTACATCATCAGTACTATATACTCCAACTGTTCATTTGGAGCAGGATAACAAGGTAAGTTCAGCCTACTGGCAAAATGGTCATGGTGACCATCATCCCCAGTATGATGCCATACTTCATCTTTCAACTAATGAATATGCCAGGATACCACGTAGAGAAAATCTTGTCTAGAAATAACTGTAACCATTATGTGGTGAATATTTACGGCCTAATAACAATTCCATCCACCATTTTGCTCTTTCATATATCAATATAGAAAGAACTTAAATTTATAATTTTCATATACAATATGCTATCAAATATAATGATAAAAAGGATATAAGAGTTCGCCATACCGTGGGACATATGAGGTGTCCAATGTCTCCAACCCCAACCTTGCTGTCGTGATGTTATAGAGGACTTTGGGGAATCAGCGGCAGCAGTTGGCTGAAAATTTTATTCGCCTCAAAAGGTTGGTATACTGATTTGTAATTTGTTAAACACACTTACTATACATTTCAATATATTAAAAATAAAAAAGGCATCTCCTGACCACGAGCACATGTGCTTTTTAGATGGCAGAGCGCCATCTAGTGGAGCAAAAATAAACTAAACGTTTATTTAGCTTGCTCCATGATATTTGGCCAACCCAATTTCTTGATTTATCAAGAAAAGCCATCCACGAACGCGTTTCGCGCTGTTGGCGCTCTGCCATCTAAAAAGCACATGTGCTCGTGGTCAGGAGATGCCTTTTTTATTTTTAATATCAACACCTGACCCACTTATCTTTTATTTCAATATATATAACTTATCTAACTAATCAACTGATTCCTTCCTTTATCGCTCTCTCTCTATCATTATGATATCATGTTTCAATTTCGCCTTTTATAATAGTTTTTAGGTTCAGAGAATCATACAAGGTATCCTATCACTTATTATATACTGATAAGGAACCACTAAATTTATATATAATTACCTGTTCCGACCTCGGCGTAAAATATTACAGATGTTCTTTCTTCTGAATAAGCCATAAAATCTGGATTTTTCTGTGAAAAAGTTTTTTCGTGATTCCTATATAAAATTAGCAAAATAGACCTCACTCTATATATTTTTGTTGAAAACTAAATAAATATTGATAGGACGAGCTAATATCTTTAATAAGGTGTATGGAGTTGCTTCAGATGTCAAAATAATTCATTTTGGCTTATTGCATATCAATATCAATTTTAGTAATTTTGTTCTATATATATATATATATATATATATATATTAATAGTAATTGTTTTTATATTTGGAAAATAGAGGAAAAGTAATCTATTAAGAACAACAGATTTTGAATTAATTTTGAGTTAAATAGAGCAAAAAAATACTTTTCTCTCTCTCTAATTAGCTTTATTTTATATTTGGAAAATTATTATCATGGTTCTGTCTTTGCTCTTCTCTTTAAAACTTTCTCTTCGCTTATTCCTTTTTTCACCCAGCCTATGACGCGTAACTGCCGATGCTTTGCTGGTGTTATTATTTTTTTTCTCTTTGTTAAAAATATAATCTAACTAATTATTTATTACAAAAAAAAATTAAAAAACAAACCTCACACATTCAAATTAAATTAAAAAAAAATTATTAATCTTAAAATTTTTCATAGCTATACTATATATATATATATACAGGGTGTACCAGGTAAATTGGGACTAACTTTGACAGTCCATAAAACAAAAACTACTTGAGATTAAAAACTTGGTTTTTTTTTTCATTACGTAGCCATATTCATGTAAAATGCAACAGTACATGTGTGCGCAGTGTAGTGATGAAGAGTAACCGAGAATTTGAAAATCGAGCTGCCATCATCGTTGCTCTGCGCGCCGGAAGTAGCCCCAAAGAGATAGTGGATTTTCTTAAGTTGCCCAAAACCACTATTTATCGTGTCAAGAAGCAGTTTGATGAGGCCGACAGTAACAAAGAGGGGATAGCTACAAGGAAAAAGCACTCGCGTCGATCGGACAGGGTAAGGGGCGAAGAATTTGTCAAAAATGTCAAGGAGAAGATTGATGGAAACCCTGGGAAGAGCATGAGGGCCATAGCCAAGGAAATGGACGTTGGCTCTATGACAATTGTCAGAACTATCCATGAGGACCTTGGTCTCAAGTCTTATGCCCTTCGGAAAGGTCAGTTGCTGACTGAAAATATGAAGAATAACAGAAAAGGAAAGGCTGCTGCCCTCCTCAACAACCTGAAACACGACTCTTTTGGCATGCTAAGGTTCTTCTCTGACGAAAAGAACTTTGACGTGGACCAAAAGGTAAATCCCAGGAATGATCGCTGGATCTGTAAAGACCCCTCAGAGATACCTGTCGTGATGCACACGAAATTTCCTGCCTCCGTAATGGTCCTTGGCGTTATCAGCAGTGAAGGTGATGTCATGCCTCCCCATTTCTTTGAGAAGGGCCTTAGGATGAACGCTGACACCTACATCAATGTTCTGGAGACCGTTGTGAAGCCTTGGATGGACATGGTGGCCGCAGGAAGAAAGTATGTCTTCCAACAGGACTCAGCTCCAGCCCATAAGGCAAAAAAGACACAATCGTGGCTGACACTTAACGTCCCTAGTCACTGGGGTCCTGATATTTGGCCCCCTAATTCTCCAGATTGCAATCCCCTCGACTACTATGTATGGGGCGTTGTTGAGAGAGATGTCAACAAAGCTCCTCATATCACCATCCAGTCTGTCAAGAAAGCAGTTCACACGGTGAAGACCCAAATGGACAAGGTCATCGTCGCCAAGGCCTGTGCTTCATTCCGCACTCGCCTCGAGACTGTTGTAGCTAATAATGGAAACTACATTGAATAAATAAAAACTATATCCTTTTATCTACTACTGTGTCAAATTTCATTCGGATATTTTAATTGTTACTTGCAAAAAATTTCAGTTAAAATACCATTGTTGAAATTCCCAATTCACCTGGTACACCCTGTATATACAGAGAGATTTTTTGTAGTGTCAAATACAAATGGCGCGCTATTAAATTATGTGTAAATTAGACAAATATATTATAACATTATGTACAAGCCAGTTAATAATTTTATTCTGTTGTTGTTAACAGGTGTAAAGGGGAGGGGGAGGGCTAAGGGCCAGTGGGCTAGCTATCTGATGTTGAAGGATCGTCATTGGATGACAACGGGCGTCATCTCCTGTTGATGGATCGATACCTGGTAACGTTTCATCAACAGGAAATGATGCCCGTTGTGATCCAATGTCGATCCTTCAACACCAGATAGCTAGCCCTTCGATGTCGGATAGTCATGGGGGGAGGGGGAGGGCTAAGGGCCAGTGAGCTAACTATCTGATGTTGAAGGATCGTCATTGGATGACAACGGGCGTCATCTCCTGTTGATGGATCGATACCTGGTAACGTTTCATCAACAGGAAATGACGCCCGTTGTGATCCAATGTCGATCCTTCAACACCAGATAGCTAGCCCTTCGATGTCGGATAGTCATGGGGGGAGGGGGGAAGGCTAAGGGCCAGTGGGCTAGCTATCTGATGTTGAAGGATCGTCATTGGATGACAACGGGCGTCATCTCCTGTTGATGGATCGATACCTGGTAACGTTTCATCAACAGGAAATGACGCCGTTGTGATCCAATGGCGATCCTTCAACACCAGATAGCTAGCCCTTCGATGTCGGATAGTCATGGGGGGAGGGCTAAGGGCCAGTGGGCTAGCTATCTGATGTTGAAGGATCGTCATTGGATGACAACGGGCGTCATCTCCTGTTGATGGATCGATACCTGGTAACGTTTCATCAACAGGAAATGACGCCCGTTGTGATCCAATGTCGATCCTTCAACACCAGATAGCTAGCCCTTCGATGTCGGATAGTCATGGGGGGAAGGGGGGCCAATAATGAGGTGGGAGGGAACATAAGGGAGGAGGGAGGGGACAGAGGGGGTGGGAGGGACATCAACAAGATGCAAGCCGCACAGAAGGAGGAGTCACCATCAAGGAGGCGAAGTAGCCAACAGGGACAGCGACAAGGGCCTAAAGGGAGTCCTCTAAAGGTGAGAATATTAACTTAATATTTATATTTCATGTTTTTCCTATGTCTGCAACTCCCACGGTATGGCGAATTTGTAAATCCTTTTTATATATAAATTAGCGAGTAGTTTAAAATGCTCAAATGCAAGATTTTTTTATCATGCTCTTATATATGTATAGATGGATAATATTGATATCTATATTTCAACTAAACTGAAAATTAGTGAATGGTATCTCAATAATCGCTATGTGGCGACCACACTTTGCTTCAGCGAGCTCAAACTGGGACCAAGCTCCACTACACACACGGGCAGTGTGACGGCCTCGGCAACCGCGAGTGGTAACCTGACTACGCATGCGCGAGCATCTGGAACACTCTGGCCACTCACGCGGTAAACAAGAAGGCTTGATCCCAACAGCTGTTACTTCTTTTCTCTTTATATATTTCTCTGGCTTTAAATAAATTAATTTTAATTATAATTTTATCAGCGGCCTTTCCACAAGCCACACCAACACATCACGTAACCATCCCACAGCTATATTGTAGTTATAGGGCTGGTTGAAATATAGCAGTTTACCTAAGAACAATATGTAAATAAAGCAGAATAAGAGATTTTTTTTTAAATAGTATTTTATTGTCATTAATTTTCCCGAGAGAGAGCTCTGATGAATATGGTCCTTCAAGCACACAGAGATTGAAAATAAAACAAATATTAATTCACGTTACAATAACAAAAATAACTCATTTTTATTTATTTTCCGCGTGCAAAAACTATTCTCTCCACGCGAACTGTATATGTCATATGAAGTTTCAGGTTTATTCGCTCACTGTTTAGGCCTTTACTGTCACGTGATTTTAACCAGCCAATCATCGTAAAGGTTAATCTCAAGGTTCCACAAAGGTTAAATAAACGATTGGGGCTTCAAATATCTGAATTTTCTTTTTTAATATTGTTGTATACAGAAAAATGTTTTTAAAATTATTTTAGCCACTTATTTTTATTTTTTTAAATAATTTTATAGCAAGGGGTTTGATTTTAAATTATATTGAATTTTAGATTTTGTTAAAATCTTTGTATTATAAAGATAAGACAGTTAACCTCCTTATGGTAACTTTTGATAGCATTCTATATACAGTTACGAGCGTCATTCCTCATCTCCTAATCAATCAACTCTGTCACCGTTTGCTTTTTTTTTTTTTTTGGAATGGCGCCCTCCTATTGGTTGGCTACGATCACGCCACCTTTGCCTCCCCCCCATCATGCCTCCCCCACTCGCTTTTTCGTTTTTGTAACTATTGTGTTGGAGCGGGTCGCTCCTTAAATAAATGCATATATTAGTTAATAACTAAATGGTATCATCTCTTTCTTTTTCCTAGTATGAGACGCCTACGGAAGCCAACAGTACATAGACAGATAAAGCACATAGGCTATAGTTATTAACTAATATATGCATTTATTTAAGGCGCCAATTTATAATTGTAACAAATAGTATTTGAATAAAAACATTCAATTGGGTATAAAACACGGGCGTTGCCCCCAGGTCTCGGCTAGTATGAATAGATTGATGATTTCATTAATTTTTATGATATGTTTTTAGGCTTAATTTTCTTGAAAATTTAAAAACTGATTAAAAATTTTGTAGCAATTAACTATAATTAAAAAACTAAAATTGCAAAATATTTTATTATATCAAATGGGCATGTTTATATTTTCATAATTTTAGATGATAACAATTAATATTTTTAAAATGTGTGCTTTTTATTAATTATAATAATGATAGTTTTCTCACAACACAATAAAAATTTATCGATAGATGGCAATTATATTTATAAAAAAATTGTATTGATCACAATTGACTTTTCTATTATTTTAATGCTTTATTTCTCATTATTTTAATCACACTCTCTCTATATATAATAAAATATTTTAAAACATATTAGAGAAAAAATTAGCAAATATTTTAAAGCCATATTCAATCATTTTTACAAGTTTTGCATTAATTCTTAACCCTGGTTCCAGTAGCTCGAAACAAGTTTTTCAAAAGTCTAGGATATAAAGCGAAAAGTTCTAATCCTACACACTTGGTTTTTATAATAAATAAGGCATATATTGGATCATATATGCAATATATGCTTCATTTAGAGATTTATTTATGGATTCGTCCTTTTTTTTTTTTCCAAAACACTTTGTGTCATCTATAAATTTAATAGTTGTGCGTTAATGCTAGACTTTTCATTCATTCATTCAAAATAAATATTTATTCGATCGTTATTTCCTTATTTAGTTTTAATCAATTTAAAATAGATAGCAAACACATTTTTATTTACCTAGAAAAACTTTCTAACTTCGTCTTTAAATGTAAACATTTGGCATCTGTTTTGATAACTTCGGCTCGGTCATTCTGACGTCTAACCCCTTTTTTTCCTAGCAAATTAAATGTAAAATAAAGTTTATAAATAATAATAAAATACATATATCGAGTGAATATTTTATTAATTATTGCCGGAAACTAAAGCATCGAAAATGGTGAGTATGTGTGTTAATTTTCCTCTGTATGTTTTGAAAATACTTTTGAAATCTATGGCTGACGTCGGCGAAAATAAATCCATTTTAATCATGCTTTATTATTTTTTCAAATAGTTTTATTTATTTATTTTTGTATTCAATTCCTTTTTATACATTTAAATATCCAAATATTTTAATGCATTAATTTTTTTTTTGGCCTCAAATTTATAAAATCTTGACGAGTTTTTAGCGATAAATAATACTATTTTCTATCTTCTAAATAAATTAATATGATAATAAATTGGGAGTAAACATGTAAAAACATTTTCTCAATAAATAAAAAAAAAAGAGAGAAAAGTACGATAAACTTGAGCATTTTTAAATGATATTTTCACCAAAACCAGAAAATTTCTTTCAATATACGTGCATATAGCTTCAATTCCATGTTACTGTCAAATTTGTAAACCAAAAAATTCAGTATTTTTCTTTTAATTCTCACACATATGACACAATACAAAAGAAACTGAAACCAATTATGTATAGATAACATTTAAATTACATTTCACACAAATGTGAATACAGAATTAATTAGGTAATTGATTATACTATTTTTCTTTTTGAGTTTTGGTGAAAGCACTGACATTTCTCCATTAAACTATTAGGCAGTCACCCATTTTGACAATATAGTCAACATTTTGGTGATCATGATAACCCATGGTGTGAGGGAAAATAATAATAATGTTTTTACTTCTATAATTAAGTTTATAAGTGTTTTATAGAGAGTTAAGGCATTTCCTTACATTCCCATACACACGAATTATCATTCTAGCAACATCACTTAAGACCAAATCTACTTCTGCAACATGACTGGTACAGAGCAGGAGAGACAAGCACCAATGCTGTCCTTCCAAGGGAACAACAGTTTTTGATTTCCAGACTTAAGTCTGGTCATCTATAGACAATAACTTTCCAGAATGGTTGCAAGGTTTTCCCACTATGTACTAGGTGCAATTCTCAACCTGCAACCCCAAACCACATCATTGTATTGACTCATCCATTGATGAGCTCTACTCTTCCCCAGCAGACATCACAACAAGCTCTACAAGCTTGATACTCTAATATGATTGAGTGGAGATAAAATAGAAAAAACACTTTTAAAAAAATTATTATTATCCCTAGTTCACGTGGTACAGGCCATGATAATTGTGCAGAGTATTAGGCTCATAGATTGTTGAGCTCTGGAAACCAAAAGGAATAATACTCTGCTAGTGATCTCTTTTGACTTGTATATAATATATATAAGAATATTATAATAGAAAATAAACTAATGCTTAGTTAATCTTGCCTCATCTTGGATAACAACACATGGTGGCAGCGGTAAACTGAATTCATAAAGAAGGTCGTTGTTCGAAGAAAATTTGAAATTCGACATCAAGCAAGCTTAGAAGCAGTAAACTGAATTCATAAAGAAGGTCGTTGTTCGAAGAAAATTTGAAATTCGACATCAAGCAAGCTTAGAAGCGGTAAACTGAATTCATAAAGAAGGTCGTTGTTCGAAGAAAATTTGAAATTCGACATCAAGCAAGATTATGTTATCCAAGACGGAGGGACAGCCAAGACCAGGATCCAGAGAAGAGCCTCCCTTCAATGCCAGCCGTGCATACAGATATGGAAGGGCAGTCAAGATACCTCGAAGGTTCCTGTAAAGTTAAGGGAGGAGATGTGCAGAGTATTAGGCTCACAGATTGTTGAGCTCTGGAAACCAAAAGGAATAATACTCTGCTAGTGATCTCTTTTGACTTGTATATAATATATATAAGAATATTATAATAGAAAATAAACTAATGCTTAGTTAATCTTGCCTCGTCTTGGATAACAACACAATAATCATGGTGGGTAGCTAGCAACTGCTTAGAAAGAACTTAAAACTAAGATAATTTGTTGTTGTAATAACCATGGTTAAAACTATTGGGAACTAAAACTAAACTAAGACTGGATTTTTAACCTTCTTGCTGGTATAAAGAGATTCCATTTTTGAAATCTGGAAAAGAAAAACCTTTGCTGACTCTTTTCTTGAATTCTCAAATCTGAAAAGGCTTTTCAAAATGCATTAAAAAGCTTAGATATCTAGTTAACTAAGAAGAAAAGGCATATAAATGTTTTATGGACTTCTTTTGGAGCTAAGTCGGCCTGCCACTGAGTAGTTTTCCCAGTCTTAATAACAAAGGCAGACGCATTCTACTTCACCCAGTCATGATGGTTGTCAAACAGACACCATCAAGGGTCACAACTTGATATCCTAATATGATTTAGTGGAGATAGAAAGAAGAAGAAGATGGACTTGAAAGCTTGTTAACTAAAACTAATTTATTGAAGATAGTTGGAAGGAAAACATAGGTCATTAGACAAGTGGTATAAACAGTTTGTTTTTGGCAGCTATGACCTGGGGTCGAATCCTGTATTCCACACCTTTTTTTTTTTTTCTAATTAAAAAATTGCTCCAACGGCACTCAATTCTTGCAAAAGCCCATCCCCACTAGTGAGTGCGAGTAACCAAACAGGGCTCTTCTAAGTGTAAAGTCGAACTGCTTTCCACATATGTTGACATGTGGTGCACTTACAGTAAAGGTAGTTGCCAACTACTATCCACCATGATTATCATGGCTTGTACCACGTATACTAGTGATAATTAAAAAAAAAAAAAGGAGCAAAACCTGAATTGTTTATTCTTTTTATTTGTGATCCTGTTATTTCTTTGAATCCTCTACATCCAGGCACCTTTTAAAACATCACATAACAAATTGTTTAATGTATCCTAGAAAGTTTACTCTTTTCTATTATGTTAATGTGCGACTTATTCTTCCTTGCCAATGCTTTGAATTTCTCATTTTTCCAAGTAATTTTCATTTGTGGGAGGTAGAAAGTTTCGCTACCATCACATCATAACAAACATATGTATTGGTGGGGGGGACATTGCAGAGAAACTTCCAACCAGCCTTTTCTTGTAATTTTATCTGTTTATTATTTAGTTCTGGTTGAACCCCCTCCCATGAGAAACTTCCTCCTAGACCAACTAATTTTGTAACATAACCTGCCCTAATCAAATCCAATCTCCATTGAACAACTACTTTCAGGAGTAACCATGTATTTTAGGTAGACTCTGATTGATTGGGTGTGCTACTGTTTCTAGTCACTAGAATGTCTTATTCCCTAACTAAAACCCCAAATTCCTATAAACCACAAATTTTAAACAGATTGTTGTATATTTGTCATACAGTCACATACAGAGACTGTACCGTGCAAAGACATTTATTTTGTGAGGAAGTATAAAGAGAGAGTAAGTTCCAAATAGAAACACAAAGTATTTCTTTGAACTTCTTTTTGCATGTGTAGATATGTGGTGCACTTACAGTAAAAGCAGTCATCTACTTCTACCCACCATGATTATAATGGGGGGTCGGTGGAAGGCTGGTTAAACCGTTTGGTTTTCGACCACTAGGACCCGGGTTCGATTCCCGCATTGGACACTTTTTTCTGTTTTAAAAAAAAAAATGCTCCAATGGCCCCCGATTCTTGCAAAAGTCCAACCCCACCAGCAAGTGCAAGTAACCAAACGGGGCTCTGGCATTTGTAAGTGCAAAGTCGAACTGCTTTTCACATGTGTAGACATGTGGTGCGCTTACAGTAAAAAAAGCAGTCGCTAACTACCCACCATGATTATCATGGCCTGTACCACGTGTACTAGGGATAATAATAATAGCTTTTTATTTCTAATCCATAATCCAAATTGTACCATATTATCGTTGCAAATAGAAGTAAGTTAGATCTTGTCAGACCATGTTGTTGAATGCAATATTTTGCCTACTTACACAAAGGTTGTTAAATCCTGGGAACTCACGAGGTCATTGCCCCATTATAAGTTCCCAGGAGTTAACAACCTCTGTGTAAGAAGGCAAGATGTTGCATCCGACAACATGGTCTCCTCAATACCAACCAAATCCTGAGTTTAATGGGCAGACCTCTCTGACTTTTGTTGGACCTTGGAATTTCAGTCTACTTCCCACAGCTCCTAACCCTTGTGTGCTATAATCATGATTACATTTTGCCTAACACTGGTTATAATAAGTATGGTGATCAAATGCAGTGTGGCCAAATAGGTTTTAGCATCAAAATACAGGCCATATTATTATTATGGTGAGTTTGTGGCTTCTTAACCCATTTGTTTCTACATATAGTTCTTCAGATTTTTGAATTTACAAGATGCCAACTTGTCAATTCCACAGAATTTTATTATCCTGGAATTCTCTCTACATATCTATCTATCTAGTGTATATGGAACTAACTCCAAACTGTTGTTTCCAGTCTGTATATAAAGAAGCAGGTGACCGCTCGGATGAATATGCCAGCATGCATGTCCACCGGATCCGCATCACTTTGACCAGCCTCAATGTCCGCAGCCTGGAGAAAGGTAACAACATTCTGTTTCTTACCCCAGGACAAAACTTGAGGAAGATGGATGGAAATTTTGCGAGAAGAAATTGATCTATTAAAGCATAGGGTACCTCTCCCATCAAAACTAGACGCCATCTATTGCCTGTCGCCGTAAACTAGCGGCCTCAGGTGCTTTGTCACCGGCCCGAGGCCGCTAGTATTCGGCAACGGTCAATAGATGGCATCTAGTTTTAGCATTTATTTTGACGGTAGAGGCACCCTGTGCTTTTAGAAAAAAAAAATTGAGGAAGTTCCATATTTTAATGTTGCCAGTTGTCTGTTTTTTTTTTTTTTTTTTTAAGGAGACAGCGACAATTTTGTTCACACTATCTTGTCTATCTTCAATAAAGTCACTGTAATATGATAAAGCACAATTTGGATTATAGATCAAGCTGTCACTGTAATATCTTTCAGAGTTATCGTCTAAATCTCGATATACATGCTAAAAGGTACAACTTCCTTAAATTCTGTCTCCATGAGTGTTCAGTAAAACTTGCCTATAGGGAACCCTAATAGGATCAAACACTTGGTTCGCTATTGCCATGTTTTCACTAATATTGGTGATTATGAGTCATTGTCTGAATCCAGATATACATGCTAAAAGGTACAACTTCCTTAAGTTCTGTCTCCATGAGTGTATACTGGCATAAATTAACAATAAAATTATAAATTGTAATAGGCTTCTTCATTAAAATTTTAAAATCTTTGTCAACTTTTCTTCCTCAAATGCCTTTTACAATCCAATATAGTGTGTATGCCTTTTTATTATTTCTAAATACAGATGGCTCTATCTTTAAACTACAATGTAATTCTTAATTTTTACTTTGTATTGCAATATTGACTCACCTGATTTTGTAATGATTATGTACAATTTATATTATAGATTAGAATCGCGCAAAAGGTATAATAAGACCAAATAAATAAATGTAACATTTCGGTAACAGCGTTGTTACCATCATCATTCAATACTTTTGTATTGACAAAGTTATAAATGATAATGGTAACAATGCTGTTACCAAAACGTCACACACTATTTATTTATTTGGATTTTGTCTTATTACCTTGTAGAGATGGTGGTTGCATGATGTGTTGGTGTAGCTTGTGGAAAGGCCGCTGATAAAATTATAATTTAAATTAATTTATTTAAAGCCAGAAATATATAAAGAGAAAATAAGTAACGGCCGTTGGAGCAGGCTTTTTTGTTTACCGCGCCAGTGGCTAGAAAGTTCCGGATGATGCCCGCGCATGCGTAGTGACGTGTTCTCCCAACACGTGCTTGCCGAGCATAGTGGAGCCGCCATTCTTCCACCCGTATGTGTTTTGAAGCTTTGTCCCAGTTCGCGCTCGCTGAAGCAAAGTGTGGTCGCCACAACCTTGTGATTCTGACTTTTGTAATCATTTTACTGCCCTGATTTTATGCTACCTATATAAAGGAGGCTGTTATAGCAAAGGTCCTTTTTTTTTTTTGTATAGAATAAAATCTTAAGGCACACAATTTGGATTATAGAATATGTTGTTGTTTCTTATCCCCTTGTGTAAAGATTACACGAATTCCATGAGTTCATACTCCTCGAGCTGTTTTATTATAAGCAGTGGCCTTCCCAAAGGTCCTGTTTAGTGCATCTAATTTTAGAATATAATCACAAGATAATAAAATCTGTATAAAAGATGTTTAGGCCATTTATGGGACCCAAATCAAAAAGGTTGGCTAGCACAGTTTCACTGGTGTATAAGGAAGAACTATTTCTACTAGGGATCATGTACTAGAGTATGTTTAAAAAATGCTCCAATGGACTCCGATTCTTGTAAAAGTCCAACCCTCTCAACAACTCAGGGTGGGTAGTGATTTACTCTCTGTAACAACTTAATCTCATCACTGCCCTCTTTTACAACCCCACTAGCGAGTGCAAGTAACCAAATGGGGCTCTGGCACATTTGTAAGTGTAATGTCGAACTGCTTTTCACATGTGGTACACTTACAGTAAAAGCAGTCGCCTACTTCTACTCACCATGATTATCATGGCCTGTACCACATGTACTAGGGATAAGCAAAAAAAAAAGAGTATGTTTTACTGAAGTTGTAACATGGAATATAAAGAGTATTATGGCCATGCTAATGCCATGTTTAGGTCATTGTTTTGTTGTGCAGTGTGCGCTGACCTGATCCGGGGGGCCAAGGAGAAGGACCTGAAGGTGAAGGGACCTGTGCGTATGCCCACCAAGACTCTGCGTATCACAACGCGCAAGACTCCCTGCGGAGAGGGTTCCAAGACGTGGGACAGGTTCCAGATGAGGATCCACAAGAGGGTCATTGACCTCCATAGCCCCTCAGAGATTGTCAAACAGATCACTTCCATCAGCATTGAGCCTGGAGTGGAGGTGGAGGTGACCATCGCCGACAACCAGAACACCGCCGCCTAGTTGACACTCGTCCGGACCAAGAAATAAATAATTGAAAAAAAAGGGGGAGATTAAAAAAAAAATCTTTGTTTTCTTGTTATTTCCTTAATCAACACTAATATCTACCTTAATTAATGATAAGGCACAATTTGGATTATAGATTATAAACAAAAGGTAATAAGACTAAATATTATGATGCATTAACATGTCATCTGTTATGAAAATTCGAAACTATTATAGACATAAACGCATATGATTATTTTAAAAATTAAATAATTTCTACTGCCCTTACTGCAATAAAAAAATTAATGGGAGGGCCTGGCTCATCAGTGTTGAACCCTCCCAAGGGTTTCGAATTTTCAAGACCAAATATAATTATCCTATTTATTTGTATTTGGCCTTATTACCTTGTGTGTCTACCCTTAATTAATTCAGATAGGTAAGCACTTATATTAAAGTGTTGACAGGAATAATAATTTCATACAATAATAATGAAATC
>CP092877.1:62584657-62725442 GCA_030710605.1 Cordylochernes scorpioides | reverse complement strand
TTATTGCCCTCTATCGTTAAAATTTTACACAAATAAATTTACTGGCAATGCGTTTCTTTTTTAAATCTCTACAGACCTTACTGCAATGATATGATTTAATAAATGAGAGGGCTTGGCTCATCAGTAGTGAACCCTCTCAGCGGTTTCGCCAAATTAAAGTTATGCAAATGATGTAAAATGCGCAGCTCTCGTGCGCACATGGAGTAAGATATAAGGGAAGGAACTTGTAGTGAATTATTTTTTTTTCGCCATCACAACTAGATTTTATTTTTAATAACTAAAGTGTTTATATATTAATATAGAGCACAACTTTTTAAATTCAGATTACAGAGAACCTTCAAATAAATCTATATTAATGACATTTCTGATGCTTTTTTTTTGTTTTTTTTTTTTTTTTTAAAGCCGTAATGATTTAGGGCTAACACTGTTTAAAGATAATTACGGTATATATTTCGGTTATTTTAAAGGAAATTTTCGAATATCGTTACGAATTTGGCATTTTAATTATCATATTTCAAGACAACACATCTTAAAGTTTAATAAGGTTTTTTTTTTAATAATGTTATTTATAAAATATTTTAAATATCTAATATTCAAGGTATTCAATAAAACATCTCGATAGAGAGAGAAAATATCTATATAAAATATCTATATGGAAAGTTCTCACTTTAGTTTCATTCAAGTAAAATAAAAATCAAAAGACAGTTTATTTAATTCAACTTATGGACCAATATCAGCTCGACTGTAGCGCTCAAGTGGCCAAAGTTGGAATTAAAATTGGCTTTGTAATATTTACGACCTGTTTAAAGGTAAAAATTCGAATATATTCATTTTTAATAATTATATTTATATAAGAATATATATTAAGGTACAACACACGTGATATCCATTTAAATGGGACTTTAAAATGTACTTTTCTAATTTTAGTTCACATTTTTGCCACTCGAGCGCCACTATCGAGCGGATATTTGGCCTATAAAGGCTCGCTTATTTGCACATGGGTTTTTTATTATTATGTATAAAGCTATATTATTAAGCTTATATTATTATATAAAGAGCTAAAATATCTTAATTATTTATCTTTTATACATTAGTTTACCCTCATGGACAAAACTAAAGGAAGTTGTACCATTTAAAATATATATCAGGATTCTGACGATAACTATGAAAGATATTACAGTGACCTTTATTGAAGACACACGAGATAATCAAGTGTAAACAATTTGCCTCTGCCTCCTTCAAAAAAAAAAAAAAAAAAAAACGACCGACGATATCAAAGACATCCACTTCCTTAATATTTGTCCATGAGTGCATTTATAGATGAAATACATTCTAAAAGTGAGGAAGGGAGATATTCATGCGCAAAAAAAAGGCTTTTTTTACGCTCTAAATAATTGCGCGAATGCATTTCAAATAAGTATTTTAGTGCATTTATTAAAAATAAAAGGCGCCTTTTTTCACACAATAGTTTGAATGTTAGATGGAAAAGACCACAGGGGGAAAAAATCCGAATTATTGGAAATTTCTAATTATCGAGGTATGATTTAAAAAGGGATTATTATGTATATATTTTATATTCTATATAATATAACAACAACAACACAGCTTTATTAAGACCACCGGTCTTATAGAGATTCACCACAGGAAGAAAGGAAGCATAGATGTAACTCCTATACTCCAGGCAGCACATCACCCAACACATTCTATATAATATAGCGCTCATTGTTGCCAGTATAATAATATTATAAAGGTTTATAATACACTGTAGAAATTCCCTTGACAGTCTGTCTTAAATTCTGGTCTCTCCTTGAGTTAGTCTCTCATTGAATGCTGTCCTTAAATATATGGGAGTTATAGAATATATCTAAAAATTATTATATTTAATTTATAAAACTATTTTAGAGGCGTAATATTCTTTTTAAAATAAAACAATTTCTAATTTAAAATAGTTTTATAATTTGATAACAGATGGCGCTCTAGTACATCGTAAAATTATATTTAATACAGAAAAATATAAAGGTTATAATATGGATATCATAATAATGATAAATTAAATATTTAAGTACAAAAATACGCTTACCAAATTTCAACAATGAAGTTCCAATTATTGCCACTAGGGGCGCGACAATCGAGAGAAAAAAGCCCCATCAATTTTAATCAATTATGACTTGAATTTTTTATATAAAATAAAAAGTTTAATGGCAAAATATCTTTTCTTCTTCTTTTTTTCTCATTTTTTCTTATATATATTATATTACTGATTTTTTTACTTATAGAATATTAATTTTGATATATTGGTACTTAGCAAATTTCTTTCTTTGTATCTCCTTTATTTTATGTAAATAAGACTGATTTTTTTCACATTAAGTTGCATTGTCATTCTCAAGATTGTCTGTCTTTATTTTCCTTACGTAACAATGTTATTTTAATAATAGCATTTGATATTATATAAAAACAAACTGCATCAGCACGCCATCTGTTATCGTAAATTTGAACTATTTATAACACACGTATATTTTATATAAAACATTTTATACTGCCCTTACTGCAATAATAAAAATAATGGGAGGGCCTGGCTCATCAGTGGTGAACCCTCCCAGCTGTTTCGCCAGTTTAATCTATCATACCGTTCTATAATTCTAATTTTCTGTTTGAAACTTGGTAGTAGCGTTTTTTAGAACTATCTCTTCTTAATAATATTGTTTGTTTAAATGTTTGTAATGTGCATATAGTTTTAAAATTAATATATATTTTAATATATCTCGTTTAAACACATTTTTTCAAAGATATTAATAGACGAAACTATTATAGACGCGTATGATTCTTTTTAAAAATAAAACAATTTCTACTGCCCTTACTGCAATGGAAAAATTAAAGGGAGGCCTGGCTCATCAGTGGTGAACTCTCCCAACGATTAATTTTTAAAAAGAATCATACGCGTCTATAATAGTTTCAAATTTTCATAACAGATGGCGGGCTAATGCATCAAATTAATAGACGTTCATGAAATACGTCTTTTTGATTTTATTAGGACATTTTTAATTCGGTTATTCTAAAGGATTTGGTGATGAAATTTTCGAATATCGTTGTAAAACTTGATATTTTAATTATTATATTTCAATACAACACACATCTTAAAGTTTAATAATGTTATTTATAAAATATATTTTAAATATCTAATATTCAAGGTATTATTTAATTCTAAGTTCTAATTTGTTTGTTGTTTTCTTTGTTTCCTCTGTAATAGACGCAAATATTTCAATGTCGCAGCAGGTTGATTAATAAAATGAAAAAATATATATATAAAATCTCTATATAAAAGTTATATATGGAAAGTTCTCACTATAGTTTCATTTACGTAAAATAAAAATCAAAAGACAGTTTATTTAATTCAGCTAATGGACCAATATCAGCTCGACTGTAGCGCTCAAGTGGCCAAAGTTGGAATTAAAATTGGCTTTTCAATATTTACGACTTGTTTAAAGGTAAAAATTAAAATATATTCATTTTAATAATTATATGTATATATGAATATATATTAAGGTACAACACATGTGTTATCCATTTAAATGGAACTTTAAAATGTATTTATCTAATTTTAGTTCACACTTTTGACACTCGAGCGCCACAGTTGAGCAGATATTTGGCCTATAAAAGTTCGCTTAATTGCACATGCTCCCAGATGTTTTTTGTCCGAAAAAGTCCCCCAGGGACTTACAGCGGATGAGGATAATTTCAGTCAGTTAATTGCACATGCACTCTTTTTTTTTTTTTAGTTCCAACGGGAGCTCGCTAAAGATAAAAGCCAGACCCTTGATCTCTGATGATCCCCTATTTTTGAAGCCTACGGAGCCTTAGTTGTACTTGGTGCTTAGGGCCTCCAATCCCGGGATCCCGTTTCCCGGGATCCCGGGATCCCGGAGCCAAATAATGATCCCGAAATCCCGGGATTCTGCTCGAAAAATCCCGGGATTACTGGTTTGTGCATGAAAACCAGTGCAAAAATATATTTTTCTTACCTAGCATTTTGGTAATCAAACAAATGATGAGATAGCACACTTTTGACGTTTGGAGGATGACAATGAGGACACTTCTCCATTTAACGTTAGCCTAGAGGTAGCACATCCCTCATTCCCTGAAGCAATTTATCCACAATCTCCAGTATTTTCAAAGAAAAATATAAATTAAGTGACGAAAAAAGCTCGTGTGGTTGTGAAATTGTTCAAACGATCGCCGCTGAAGAACGAGATCTTACTGAACTACATGCGGCAAGATAATCGCATTTCCACCAGTATGTGTCTCATTCTCGACTGCAGAACGCGATGGGATAGTTTAGCGAACATGTTGGAGAGACTTCTCAGTATGAAGTCAGCGATTCAGAAGGCGCTAATAGATGTGAATGCAAATGTCCGTCTAACTGATGAAGATTTTGATATCATGACGCAAGTAATTTCCGCACTGAAACCATTTCGGGCAGCTGTGGCGGCTATCTGTAGACGCGACGCTACGCTTTTGACTGCATAAGCAACAGTAAAGTTTCATTTAGAGGAGCTGCAAGCACAATCTCATTCTCTCAACAAAGATCTGCAAAAATCTTTTCAAAAGAGAATTTTAAAAGAGCGATGCAATAAAACATCTTTAGTCCTCCAATATCTGCACAATCCGCAAGTACAGTTAGAAAAAAAGAAGATGGTTAAAGACTTTAGCGTGAAATTGCTTTTGCGTCTTAAACCGTTACAGGAACAAATGGCCGAAGTAAGAATTCAGGGTGATAATTCGCAACTTCCTCAGAGTTTACAAGAACCCCATGAGCCATCACAATCGAATGACCATCTTACAATTGAGCGCCGATTGCAAGAAGCTATTGAGGTTGCCTCTTCAACTTCAATTGCAATACCTACACCAGACTCCGCATCCTACTCAACTATGATTAACCACGAACTTAATATTGCTGCTCAGTCAAGCAAACGAGGACCCCATTTAGAGAGTGTGTATCAATACTTGCTGACAATTCCTCTAACGACTGTGGAATCGGAAAGCGTCTTCTCCTCCTCTGGATACCTATGCAATAAGATACGTTCTAGTTTGCATGATGATACTCTTGACAAATTATCTTTCCTACGCTCAAATCTTTCTCGAAATTGAATTTTTATCCTTAAAATAAAGTAATTCATGGTTTTTAAAACGGTGCTGTCTTCTTTCTAAACATCAATACATAGTTGGGCAAAATGCAATAATGATTACATTTTCTATAATCACAATTGCAAATAATCATGATTACATTTGCTATAATTACAATTACAAGTAATTTTAATCACAATTGCTATCATTATATATAGAATTACGAGTTTACATTCTAATGCAATTAATTTTTTTCAAAGTAATTCATTGCAAAGTAATCGTAATTACAAGGTAATGTATTACTTTGAATGGATTACTGCCCAACACTGCATTAAGAGATGTGGTCTAAGAGTTCCAAGAACAGTAATTTTTTTTCCAGATGTGTGTACAGTAAATTGACAGATAATTTCAAACTGTAACCCAAAAGCAATGATTTAGTTCATAAGCAGGCGCAAAATATATGGCTTTCAGGTTCTTTTCATCGAAGTAAGTGCCACGTCATTGACACTAAATAAAAGAAAAAATTAAAAATATAACGAACGAAACGATATACCTCTTGGCGTAGAAAGACGAAAATGTTTTTCAATATATTGAGAAAAAAGCAATCCCGAATCCCGGGATTGAAAATATGTACCGGGATTGGAAGCCCTATTGGTGCTGCCTTGGTTCCCTCGCAAGCGGCGCGCCCTTCCCGAAGCTGCGGGCCGTTTGCATGTGTCGTCCAGTCGTTTTTGTCCGAAAAAGTCCCCCAGGGACTTACAGCGGACGGGGATAATTTCTCTCTAATTGCACATGCGTTTATTTTTCCAATAAGAAACAATAAACTTGGTCAATTCTATAGAGTATAAAATCCATAGTTACGCTATTCATTTTAATTATAATTTATTATTATATTTCGATGTGTTTTACATAGTTTTTACTTTTTCTTAACTTTTTTTTTTTTTTTTTTTTTTATTGAAAAATTATTATTAAAGTTTTAAATGCCAAGTGTTTGCTAAGGAATAAGACTTTTTTGTCTATCACCGTTATTTCTTTTTTTTTTTTTCCTTTATGGAACGGTTTTCTGTTGTGTTTTTTATATATTAGTTTTTATTGAATTTTTAACCTAATTATATTTTGTACATCATTGACTTTCAATAAAGTTTTAAAAATTAAAGAATTTAAACACAAAAAAAATCAAATTCAAAATAAAATTTTAAAAGAAATTATTTACATTTGTAAATTAATTTTATTTTTATTTTTTTTATGGTAACATACGTTCTGGCGTCTCTAAATTTATATATTACAACATAAAGTTGAGGAGGATGGTTTTAAATAAACACATGTGCAATTAAGCGAGCTTTATAGGCCAAATACCAGCTCGACGGTGGCGCTCGAGTGGCAAAAGTGTGAACTAAAATTAGATAAATATATTTTAAAGTCCCATTTAAAGCGATATCACGTGTGTAAGTTAATATTATATTATTTATATATATAAATATAATTATAAAAATTATTTTATTTAAATTTCCCATTGAAAACAGGGCGCAAATATTACAAGGCTAATTTTAATTCCAACTCTGGCCACTTGAGCGCTACAGTCGAGCTGATATTGGTCCATAAACTGAATTAAATAAACTGTCTTTTGATTTTTATTTTACTTGAATGAAACTATAATTATAATATTGGGGAAAAAACATAATACATAATACATCTCAAATCATAGAATAAAAAAAGAAGATTAATTTTGCCCCACATATCAACGACATTTTGTGCAGGGTCGTAAGAATGAAAAATTTTCTGTTTTCACTTTTTGGAAAGAGATGTGAGGAATAAATACTAAAAAAAGAATAATTTTGTATAAAACAATTATCAGGCCAGTTCTTGCGTATGGTTCAGAAATATGGTACAAATTTATAAATAATCGATGCAAAGAAAAACTAAATTCTACTCAATATCAAATTCTTCTGTGGGTGAGCAGAGCCTACAAAACTACATCTTCAACTGTGTCCATAGTCTTTCGAATATCCCCCTTCTCACAGATTAGATTGAATCTAAAATAATTAAATATGATTTGGCTCATCTTTCAATAGAGGATCAAAATACTTATAGACCACATTCTCCAAGTATAATTAGATCATTTTTAAGTGCAAAAATGGATTAATTATTTCTTAAAACAAATGAAACATTCCAAAGCTTTTTCCCGTTTGGAATTCCAACATATTTCCGCTCCAATTTTTATAATACCCAGTTTATAACGAACCATGGAAATTTAAAGGGATTTTTATCAAAAATTGACGCGGTTGAAGACTCTAGCTGTCATTGTGGCAACGAATTCCAGGACTCGAGACACCTACTGCTGGAATGCCCACTCTTCTTCACCGCTAGACAACAGACAATAAATAATGTTGTAGATCTATATCAATTTGTAAATAGCAGAGATAATTATCATATATTTAACTATTTTTGTAAATATATTTATGATTATCTTTCTAACCTGAAAGGTTCAGGTTCCTAATATATATATATTTTTTTCTCTTTTTATTTCGATTACTTTTTCTTGCATAATATGTTTATAACTGTTTCTGTTTTAAAAAAATGTAAATCGACGCAATTATCCCTAGCCGGGATATCGCGTTTTGTGTGTTTAAATAAAATAAAAATAATACATTGTTTTAATGCATATTTAATGGGAGAGGTGCCTCTTTTGATACATGAATATCATCCTCCCATAACTTTATGTTATATTCTTGCCTGGAAATCGGCCCTTGTCACTTCACCAGCTTAAACACCTGTTTGGTTAAATCGACCTATTCCATAATCCCTATCGTAGGATGTTATGAGATCGAAGCCGTCCCTGTACTGATGAGAGTCAAAGCCCGAAATCATGATATACAAGTTGAATTTTTGTCTGAATTTTTGCCAAAACTGGTGTTGTGGCGCTTTCCTTATCACCACTTATATATATGTTCTTATTGGCATGATAAACATAATTCATAGTTCTTCAAATTAAAAGACACTTGGTCAATAAATATTTTTTTATATAAAAAGATTTACTGACCGAAGTATCTTTAATTCTAAGAACTATGAATGCCGGCCAGGCAGCCTCTATCTTTATGATAATACATTGCATTAATGTAAAATTAAAGGGAGATATGCTTCTCTCTCTCGGCCGTGCGGCCACGAGGCGCGCGAGCTCCCGTTTTATTATGATGGAGAGCCGTGTGCTTCCAATTTTTAATCCCTTCCAGGTATTGGAGGATAGCCCTGCCACTGGGGCAGAAGATAGCATGATTCTCGACGAGAATGAACACTCGGTTATCGAGTTATCAGGGAATAATGAATTCCCAATTGAAATGTCAAATTTACATAGGAAACAATCGGCGCAAAAAAATGCAAATTCTATTGTGTCGAAAAACAAAGAAAATGTAAATTGGGCTGACCAAATTGAATCTTCTGAAAAAGAATCGACTTTACAAGGTTGGCAAAACTCTAAATCCTCAAAAAGGAAAAATCAAGCATCTCCACTTCAACCGTCAAAAGTTGCGAAGGCTGCGCCCCTCGCAGACAGGTCACCTCAACAAGTAACCAGGACTAAAAGAGATCCTGTAACGGCTATTAAGAACAGCAGATAGCAGCAAGACCTCGCCAAGGCTAGGTCGGCAGCTGCGACATTCGACCAGTGCTGCCTCGTCGAGTGGAGCGCGGACTTCCATCCAGTCCAATACATTATGGCGCTGGAACAGTTGCTGGGCAAGTCTTCAGTGTACCAGCTGATGAAGATGTCCGGCCAGGTATTGGTCGGGCTGGCCAGCGTCGACTTGGCGGAGCGCCTGGTTGAGGAGGGCCTCACCATCGGAACCACCCTCCTGAAAGCCTTCTCATATAGGCAAAAACCAGAAAGAAATTGTAGTGGGGAACCTCCCACTTGCCATAAGGGACGATGACGTCATCGCAGCGCTGCGGCCCTACTGCAGGGTTGTTTCCCTTATCCACGAAGTCGTGTCCAGTGGCGGTTACACCTGGACCACCAGCAACAGGGAGGCTTTCGTCCTTCTAAATGAAGGACGCAAACTCCACCAACTCCCTGCCAAGCTGGTGATCATCTCTAAAGGAGAGTCCACACCCGCCTACATCACCTACGGCGTTAGGTGTAGCAAATGCCATCGTCAAGGGCATCGGAGAGCCATCTGCCCTTTAGGAATTAATGAAGGACGCCATCATGACCTACGGCAGGGCCCGGTGTCGAGGCCTCCCTCCTCCAAGCCCATGCCCTCCAACAACTCCGCCCTCTCAACACCAGCTGCGGAATCGTCTTCACCCATCAAGCAGACCAACTCAACAACCTCCAGCCTTGCCGCGTCTTCGCCCGGGGCGAACATCCCTGTCCATCCCCAGGAGGCTCCAACTCCTGAACCTCCTTTTCCGGCGCCGAGCACCAGCCAGTTGCTGCCACGACCAGAGCTCTTCCTGACCATTATTGATCCAACAGCGGCTCCCAAGAAAACGCCCCATAATAAGACTGCCCCATACATCCAGTCTTCTACCTTCATGACCCAACCCATGCAGCCTCTTCAGGAATCTCGGGAGATCCTTATAGGGCGCGTGGAGGGAATTTTTAAACAAATGAACGCTGATTCATTCCTATATCCTCTCTATGAGGAGGTTTGTAAGTTTGAAGTAGTGCACGCGGTCCTATACCATCTATACCGAGGGAGTTACTCTCCGAGACACTCTCGACAGAAAACAAGATAATTCTGCGAGATTTCCTCAACATGGCAGTTGAACATGTTGGGAACAAAGACCCATTTATAACCAAGGGCCTATCCGAATTCAGGATGTCTTGTAGCCCTTGATCTAAACCAATGAAGCTTGTTTAGATTTCATTATGTATATTCATCCTTATTGTTATTATTATTAGTTTCTTTAGTTTTTATCTGTCACCATAATATATTTATGAACGATGTAATAAAAGTTGATTCAATCTCAATCTCTCTCTCTCTCTCTCTCTCTCTCTTGGCATTAATAATACCACAGGTATAAATACATCTTATAGAAATATGTAAACAAAGAAATCCTGTGTGTGGAGGTATAAGAAGAGGGAAGTTGGCTGGTCTAGAGAACCATATGTCTAGTTGTTTTTTTTTTTTTGCTTATCCCTAGTACACGTGGTAGAGGCCATGATAATCATGGTGGGTAGAAGTAGGCGACTGCTTTTACTGTAAGTGTACCACCTATATACCCATGTGAAAAGCAGTTCGACTTTGCACTTACAAATGTGCCAGAGCCCCGTTTAGTTACTTGCACTCGCTGGTGGGGTCGGACTTTTCAAGAATCGGGGCCCATTGGAGCATTTTTTTTAATCAGAAAAAAATGCCCAATGCGGAAATCGAACCCGGGTCGTAGCAGTTGAAAACCAACGGTTTAAACCATCCTTCCACCGACCCCCGTCTAGTTTTCTAAAAATAAACATTTCGAGGGAACTTCCCGTCAAATCCTTATTTTCCCTAAGTCCTAGCAAGACAAATATGACATCCGGAGATGAAATCCTCTTGGGAAGTCTTTAGATTGAAAATGTCAACCCCCCACACTCAGTTATCCACGGGACAAAGTTGGAGGAACATCATTCATATCAACCACAGGTCTCCAGAGATATGTAGGATTATATGTAGTTTCCTTCCTTCCCTATTTTACATATATACCTTTATCAAACCTCTAGGAACCAACTTTTTTGGTCGTTGAGATACAGCCTCTCTGACAATCCGACAGTCTGGAATTTGATTCATTTTTCTTGATTTATCAAGATAGGATATGGACTAAATTAAACTCTTCGAATAAAAATATCGAAATATAACGATGATTGAAGAGGAGTGTTTTATACGAACTTTATTCGCAAGCTTTCGGACGTCCTTCTACATGCTTTACAATGACCCTCTGGTAAAATCGACTGGAAAAGGTCATCGTAAAGCCTGTAGACAATTAAAATAATTTTATTGAAATCTTGTTAATACATGCAAAGTGCACAGTCTGTATTATTTTAAAAAGATAATATACATTATATACACTATGTACAATGAATATGGCGCCTCTGCCAACGCTGCAGAGTTTGGTGGAGAATCACCAGTGGGTCTCCAGCGACACCACGTATTTCACGATCTACGAAGAATACGTTGATCGCGTACTTTGCCGCTGAGGAGATGGTGTGGTCCTCGAGACCAACTGGAAAGATCCAGGACTGCAGGTCCGGCGGCCGGCCGATGTAAAGCCTGTAGAAGGACGTCTGAAAGCTTGCTAATAAAGTTCGTATAAGACACTCCTCTTCAATCGTCGTTATATTTTGCCAAGATAGGATATATGGTCGATATTCTAGAATCTAATTAACAAAATTCGGCGCTTATTTAAAATTTATCCCGATAGATGGCGCAAGTCAACTTTCAGTTGCAGTATCTGGCGAAACCGCTGGGAAGGTTCACCATTGATAAGTCAGACCCTCCCATTATTTTATCATTGCAGTAAGGGCATTCGAATTTTTTTTTATTTAAGAAAAAAACATACTCGTCAAAAATAGTTTTAAATTTTTATAACAGATGGCACGCTAATGCATATTATAGAGATATATAAAAAAAATAAAGAAGGCATCTCCTGACCACAAGCACATGTGCTTTTTAGATGGCAGAGCGCCATCTAGTGGAGTAAAAATAAACTAAACGTTTATTTAGCACATGTGCATATCAATGCATATCAAGCACATGTGCTTGTGGTCAGGAGATGCCTTCTTTATTTTTAATATCAACACCTGACCCACTTATCTTTTATTTTTTTCTATTGTTTTTTCATAGAGATATATGTTGAAATTTGTAACATATAAATTTACTGGCAATGTGTTTCTTTTAAATAATATCATCAAATATATTGTAAAAATTGAAGAGAAATACATTGCCAGTAAATTTATATATTACAAATTTAAACGATAGATGGCAATTAAATTTATAAATTTAGAGATATATATATACATATAACTATATCATTCAATTATTAGTACTTTTTGTGAAACTTTTTTTAATTCAGTAAAGCGGAAAAAAGAAAGTCATTTGATGGGGCATTTTCTCCCGATTGTAGCTCCCCTAGTATAGCGATGGCTGGAACTACTTATCTTTTATTAGTTTATCTTTAATCGGTAATTTTAAAAATTATTATTTTTATATTACATTTTTTACATATATGTTATATATATATATTATTTATTTATGTACAAATCATATAGATAAAATAATAAAATATAAAAATTCAAAAGAATACAAAAAAAGGCTTGCAAAAGTTACTTTAATATAATTACACCATAGTTCCAACCATTGACACTAGGGGCGCTACAATCGAGATAAAAAAAACTATAAATTTGTTAAGAATTATTTTTTTTTTTAAAGAGGTTTTCAACTATTACTGTTTATTGATTTTAATTATTATAGGCTTCTTCTGTATGTATGAAATATCTTTATTAAGATCTCAAGACAGAGATTGAGAAAACAAAATATTCATTTATTTATTTGGTGTTAGCCCAGGTTCCTGGGCGTAAAGAAGTCACCAACTACCTGAGAACTGTTGGATTTTATTGTCAAATATTATTCTATGACTATAATAAACTGTGACTTAAAATCTGTGGTGTCAGGAATGTATATAAATAGGTGAGAGTTAATGGAGAGAGTTTTTTGGTTAGCAGCCCCGTAAATAAAGATATATTCTCTCTCTCTCTCTATGGAGTGGTTAGAGAGATGTTATTTTATTATTAATGTTTACTTAGATATATTTAGTAATTTATGTTCTTATTTTTGCACCTTCAATAAAGAAGATTTATATTTTAGAAGAGAAGTAATTATTGAGATCCACCACCAAGAACAAGCAAAATGTCGACAATGGAAAGCGCTGAAGTAATACACGTGACTTGTTATGATTTACCAAGAAGGCCTAACAGATTATTCTGTAGCATTACATAACAAGTTATATATGTTTATAAAAAAGTATAAAAAACAACGGAGAAATGCTTATATGATGCATTAGCGCACCATCTGTTATAAGAATTCTAAGCTATTTTTGATGCGTATAATTATTTTTGAATTAAAATAGTTTTCTACTGACTTTATTGTAATTATAAAAATATATTAAACTGGGGAAACCGCTGGGAGGGTTCACCACTGATGAATCAGGCCCTTCTATTATTTTATCATTGCAGTAAGGGCAGTAGAAAATTATTTTAATTTAAAAAAGAATCAGACGCGTCAAAAATAGTTTGGAGACATGTTTATATTATATCGAGATAAAAAAAACACAAGATTTCAAACCTCACGTTTTCTTCTACAGATGTGGAACTGTAATGTAACTCTATCTCCAGAGTGACACCTGTAGAGGACGAATACGTCCTGGAGTTTACTCCGGTGGACAGGACCCTTGAAAACAAATTGAGCAAAAGCTGCGAGGTACAGTTTGTAAAAGTTTCCGGGCAGATCTTGATTGGCCTGGAGAGTTCTCTAATGGCATAGACAATCATTGAAGAAGGGCTGTTGATCCATGGAGTCCTGCCCTACCAGAAGAAGGTGGAAAAAAATCCCCATTATCGACCTGCCTTACATCATCGAAGACTCAGACATCATCAGAACCTAGAGGCCTTACTGCTAGGTGGTCTCCATCGTCCCTGCTGTGAATACCTCCGACGGCTACACCTGGCTTGACTTGAGGAAGACAGCCTTATCTTCATGAACTAGAGGGAAAAGATTACGGATCTTCCAAAGAAAATCATCGTCACTGTAGAATTGCTCAAAAATTTCCATGATTCACCCATTGCTTGTCATCTCGGATTCACCAGAACCTACGACCGAATAAGAAAAAGGTTTTACTGGCCCGAAATGTATAGAGCTGTTAGAAGATATGTGGCACACTGTTCAGATTGTCAGAGACGTAAACGTCAGCTCCAACTCCCCTCAGGGTAATTAAAACCAATACCCGTTTCTAAAGTTGCTTTTGAAAAGTAGGAAAGGATTTCCTTGGGAGATTTTCCAACATCATAATTTGGCAAAAGTTGGATTATTGTATGCATGGACTACCTAATGAAATATGAAATCACTGAAGCTCTACCTACAAGTGAGTCCATTAAAATTGCCAAATTCTTTATTTTGGGCGCCGAGGGAATTAATCACAGAAATAGGAAGGAACTTCAAATCTTCAATACCTAGCGATCTGAACGAACAGTGCAGAATAATCCACCGGAAGACGACCGCCTATCTTTCCCAGACAATGGACTCACGGAGGTTGAACAAGACCATAGCAGACATGCTGTCCATGTATGTGGACGTCAAACAGAAAGACTGAAATGAGATCCTCCATTCATTACATTTGCATACAACACAGCGAAGCAATAATCCACTTACTTCCAAAAATCCAATATAACAGCGGTATGGTAGATTAAACTGGCGAAACCGCTGGGAGGGTACACCACTGATGAGCCAGGCCCTCCCTTTTTTTCCATTGCAGTAAGGACAGTAGAAATTGTTTAATTTCCAAAAGAATCATACACGTCTATAATAGTTTCGAATATTCATAAAAGATGGCGCGCTGATGTATCATAATAATCTTCTGTGTTCACTCCATTTTTCCTTGTACACGGGCGTGAAGCCGAGACTCCACTGGACGTGTTATTCCCCAAGTTATTGCCAGAATATGACGATTTCATCCAAACTCTAGGATCAAGAGCCAAAGAAGCACAACCACTGTCACGCATCCACCACATGAAGTCTCGGGAAAGTAATGAACTCCTTTATGACTCTCACCACAGGAATATAATGTACCAGCCTGGAGACCTCGTCTGGATATTTATTCCTGTGCGCAAAGTGCGATATTCTGAAAAATTAATGCGACGTTACTTCGGCCCATATAAAGTCACCAGAAAACTATCTGATATGATTTACGAGGTGAAGACATTTGGGAGCCAGCAAAGTCGACATAAAACTAAGAACATAGTCCATGTTTGCAGAATGAAGCCTTACTTAGACCCAGAATAGCAGGGGACCATCTAGAAAAGGACACAGTAAAGGACTAATCAAACATCCAAGAAGAAGACCTTCCAGCCGAGAGAAGACAACCACCCTGGACCCAGGAACTCCCCAGACCTGGATTTTCCTGGACCTATTACTTAGTCTCGAGTCTTGAGGCTGAGGACGTGAGTATACCGCTATCGTGTCTCTGAGCATTATGTTTAAATTAATTCTCTTAATTATTTTTTTAAACAGATTATTGAAGAAATTATCATCATCAGTATCGATAATAATTAAGTACACTGAAAGTACACTTTTAAACCTAATAACATTTTAGCTATATAATGGGTTAATATTTAAATTTTCTTTTCTGTTTAATTAATTAGATATTTTATTGTTTATTTCACTAAATAAATGTTGTCTTAAATATTAAATACAAGCGCAAAAACACTTAAAATACGTTTTAATCGTCTGCAATTTTAACCATTAGGCTTACCACGCTAAAATATTTATATACACCATTAATTACTGTGCATTGTACAATCCCCACAGCCTATGTTTTAAAATATAAAAAACCTAAGTAGACCCCATTAAAAACACATCATAGAAAGTGGATGTAATCTATATAATGAAAACTGATAGATAAAAATGAAACCATTCTATTAGAAAAAAAAAATATATATATATATTAGATAAAAAAAGGCATATATTGGATTTAATAAAATATTTATTTTGCCAATATTTCGGCTGGCCGAACGCCAACCTTTATCGAGGCATTACATTTTGTATACACAAACTCAGCGCCGCATAGTGTTATAATATCACAGTTGAAATCAATTAAAATACAGAGTAGGTGGGAGAAATTTGTGCATGAAAAAATTATTATAAAAAATGCAATCAAAAATGTAAAATATCTTAAAATATTAAAGGAAAAAATGAGTTCTATCTTATATTTAAAAAAATTGTAATAAGTACATAAAAATAATTCATTAATAACTCATTAAGAGATAAATGTAAAAATATATGTATCTATTAAAACATTTGAAAATAAATTAAAAATGATTTAAACAATAAACTGTAAGAACCTTTTAAAAAAGTTTTTTAAAATGTGGGTATTTTAAAAAAATGTTTACTTATTTATAAATCGATCTCCTAAATTTTGAAATGAATTTTTTAAATACCCACATTTTTAAAAACTTTTTTAAAAGGTTCTTACAGTTTATTGTTTAAATCATTTTTAATTTATTTTCAAATGTTTTAATAGATACATATATTTTTACATTTATCTCTTAATGAGTTATTAATGAATTATTTTTATGTACTTATTACAATTTTTAAATATAAGATAGAACTCATTTTTTCCTTTAATATTTTAAGATATTTTACATTTTTGATTGCATTTTTTATAATAATTTTTTCATGCACAAATTTCTCCCACCTACTCTGTATTTTAATTTATTTCAACTGTGATATTATAACACTATGCGGCGCTGAGTTTGTGTATACAAAAATGTAATGCCTCGATAAAGGTTGGCGTTCGGCCAGCCGAAATATTGGCGAAATAAATATTTTATTAAATCCAATATATGCCTTTTTTATCTAATGAATTAAGTATGGATTGCTCTATTTTCAAAACAATATATATATGTCGTATTAAGGTATATCTTCGAATAATTATAAATTTAAAACTCTAAATTTGTATTTAAGAAATAATAGACGCGACAAAAAGAAACGCAGCCATTTTCCCTTTGTTTATTTTCCAACTCCTTTGTTCTCCTCTCTTCCCTCTTACCCCTCGGGTCGTTGGTCAAAAAATTATATACAAGCATTGGCTATTTACTCTTTGATTATAGATATTAAAATATATGGATATTAAAATATATGGATATTAAAATAAAAAATGTGTTGACTATTTACAAGTAGTGTGGGAATTATATTGCAGTGAACCTGTGGGGGTGTGCGCAAGATGAAATTCGTAGCTGCACAGTCTAGATAAAATTTTTAATTTTCTCTGAATTGAAAATATCCTAACGAGGTTATGATATACTATTGATATTTTAAACTGTTATTTATTACATCTTTATTCTATAATAAGTCGATAGGATTCGAACAGTGCGGGGTTAAAAAGCTAAGACTACGGATGGTAGATTTCTCGGCCACGATTGCTCACTTTAAAAATGTTCATATCTTTCTTCATCCTACGATCCCTATTCTTCCTATCGTTGGCCACAAGTTGGCTAGACCTATGTTCCAACCTGGAAGTCTGGATAACGTTGTCTGTGTACTTTTCCTATGATATACTCGTACATTGAGTTTACGACTCACTCAATGGAAGTACATAGGTCAAAGCACTACAGCCAAAATTTTCTTCTTCTTTTTTTTTTTTAAAGGATGATCTCTAATTCGAACTAACATTTTGAAGTGCTCATCTTAGGATAGGTTTTACCGAACATCGATTTTCGAAACTAACCGATGGGGTTATACCATATCTTAGAGGATGATGTGTTTAAAAATCCAAATTTTTCTTTTTTCTTTTAACCCTCGATAGTTTATCTTATAAAAACGCTTATACTAATCCTATAGTTGTTCTATCGTATTGCTATACGTAAATTAACTTATTACTATTGTCCTAAATCTGTAGGCCTTTACATCTTGTCTGTCCTACACCAGACAAAACGAACGGAGGTATGCGGGGTTGTTATACCCGACTAACGATAAGCGCTAGCCTCTGCATATTGTAAGGTGGCTAAAGATATTTATAGGCTATTTAAACCCACACACGCATTAAGTGTTTTTATGTTCACATTTTAAAGTAATATATTCAAGTCTTCAAGGTCATATATCATTTGAGTTTATAGCTTGATTAAAATTATCATATCGCCTCATATAGTCAAACATTACATTTATATACAAATTTATATATTCCACTATTCTAACGGTCCATTTTATCAAGAACATTTTATAAGTGATATGTAGGTTTGTTTGTATGGGTAGAGGCAAGATATAAAACAATAAAGGAAGAAGATATATACAAGATGCTAAATGAGTATAAAGAATCCAAAATATTATTGTGGTAATTAAAAACAATGGAATTTTTTTAATTCTAAATATAACAGTCTTATACAAAAATGTACACAGAGTGATAACATTATTTATTAACGAGTCTTTATTTAAATAATGTGAAAATTCTTTGGTCGCCAAGGTTGTTGGTATAAAGACATCGGCATTTGGATTAAGTTTACTGTGTAATTTTTCTTTGGTAGCACCCAAATTACTTTCCACCATATTATCGAATGGATTGATTTTAGGGTCTAAGACCAATGTACTGGATTTAGTGGGCTTTACTATTGATGAAAAAGTTGGTTTGGATGTTATTGGAAAATCAGGCTTATAAAATTTTTCATCCGTGAAAATACTGTTGTCCAAATGGTTAAACGGTTGAAACCATTTCCTTGGTCTGGAGGAACCCGGATCACCCAAGATATCTGTAGTGAAGTGCCTATAAGGAAATAGAAAATAGTTTTGTCTAGGAGGAGAGTCGGGAAGGTCCGTAGGAGGTGTGATATGGGGAATATTTTCTACATATCTACGAAGTTTTTCTATATTTATAATTTCTGTCTGTAACTGCAAAGGTCTATTTGGTCTATTAATGCGCACTACCTGAGGTGATAGTATTTCCAAGATCTCATATGGGCCTGTATAGTTAGGTTCCAACTTTGGAGTATTCGGAAGTCTATAAACTTTCACCAATACTAGATCCCCTGGTACAAAATCAATCTTTTATGTTTTTGATCGTACATTAGTTTTTCGGCCTTATGCCTTGCTTGAGTCTTTTGTAATGCTATTCTTCTTTCTTCTGAGAGTTCGGGAAATGTCTGAACATGGTTGTTTAAATTGTTAGGGACTATTCCTTTTAATAAATAGATGGGAGGAAATCCCGTCACTGTATGTGGAGTTAGATTGTAGATTCTGGTGACCCTTTCTATCTGTTTGGTCCATGTCTGTTTGGGGTGTTCTAAATGGAGTATCTTTAGTTTCCCTGTTATGGTTGCATTCAATCTCTCGCTCAGACCATTTGACTGTGGGTGATTTGCTGTGGTATACAAGGGTTTTATACCTTGTGAGATTAAAAACCTTCTAAATTGAGCGGATGTAAATGCAGGAGCTCGGTCTGTCAGTAGGTTTTTAGGAATACCTTCCTGAAATACCCTTTTTAGGATTTGAATATAGGTCAGGGTAGAGGTAGATTTACTAGGAAAAGTCCAACAGTATCGACTCATGTGATCACATATTACATGTAAATAACCTCGGTTACCACCATACTTATTAAATCCGGCTACTGTGTCCATTGACATAAGTTCATAAGGTTCCTTCGCGAGTGGTAAGGTACCCATTTCTCCATATGTGGGTCCTTTCGGAGGTTTTACTATTTGGCAAATTTTGCATTTACGGACATAGTTATTTATATCTTTGGTCATACCATCCCAATAATACTGACTAGTGATTAACCTAGTGAGTTGTGTGATTCCTGGATGGTTATACCATTCGTGTGCTTTCTGGAGTAACTTATTTCTTAGTGTATCAGGTACGACTACTCTGGGTACGCCCTTTTTAGTAATAATCGCAAGTCCATCAGTATTGATGAGAGATTGATATTTCTTAGGTACACGATGCTGGTGTCCCTCCAATTGTTGAGCCTCTAGAAATCCGCAAAATGGTTGTCTTGATAGCAAGTCTGCCTCGAGTTGTTTTTTACCTTTCAGATAGTGTATGTCAAAAGTGTATGGGCTGAGTCTCAAGGACCATCTAAATAACCTACCTGACGGATTTTTAATATTTTTCAAATAGACCAGAGCTTGGTGATCAGAATAAATGGTGAAATGTCTACCAAGCAGGTACACCCTGAAGTATTCTATAGACTCAATGATAGCTAAACACTCCAGCTCCGAGATGGAGTAGTTCTGTTCATACTTGCGTAGAGAGCGAGAGAAATATTGTACAGGATGTTCCTCTCCATTTTCATCCTTTTGCTTTAGAATTCCGGATATCCCTAATGTACTCGCGTCACAATATAAGAAACAGGCTAAATCTTCTTTAAAGATATGTAAAACTGGTGATGCAGTTAGGCTGCTTTTAAAATCTTCAAATGCCTTCTGACATTCAAGAGTCCACTTAAAAGGAATATTCTTTTTTAGAAGTATATTTAAAGGCGATCTAAGCTGTGCATAATGGGGAATGAATTTATGATATACATTTACGACACCTAAAAATGACTGTAAAGTTTTAACATTAGTCGGAGGTTGGATGGTTCCTATTACCTGAATGTTAGTTAGGTGAGGTTTATAAGTGCCCTGTGTGATTTCGTATCCTAGGAAGCTAATGGAGGTCTTACATAATTGACATTTGTTAAGGTTGAGGCGGATATTTTCTACCCTGCATAGTTGGAAGAATAAACGAAGATGTTCTAAGTGTTCTTCAAAACTATCAGAAAAAATTATAAAATCATCATAGTAGTGTTCTAGAAATTGGAAGTTATATTTTCTAAGTATTTGTCCAATAGCTCTCTCGAAGATCTGTGGTGAGCTTCGTAGCCCGAAAGGTAATCTTTTAAACATGTACACTCCTGCGTGGGTGGTGAAGGCTAAATAAGGTCGAAAATCCGGATGAATAGGAACTGTCCAATAAGCGTTGCTCAAATCAAGGCTGGAAAAATACTTAGCTTTCGACAGTTTTTCTATCACTGATTCTATTAATGGTATAGGTTGGGGATCAACTGGAATGTGTTCATTTAATTTTCGAAAATCCACACACATTCTAAATGTTCCATTTTTCTTTTTTTACTAGAGTAATGGGTGAAGCATATTCACCTATGGCCGGTTCTATTATATTATTTTTTAACATCTCATTGATTTGTATATCTATTTCTTTCCTATATGTAAATGGAATTCTATACGGTCGCAACCTGATTACTCTATCTGTATTTGGTTTAATCTGTACAGGTTGGATATGTAGGGTAGGAACTTTAAATGGGTCTGTAGGAAATATTTCAGCAAATTATTTCAATAACCTAATTAACTTAAGGTCTAATAAGTTGTTTATCTTATGATACTTATCAATTAAATCACTGGTTAACTTATTTTCCCCTGGAATGCTTGATTGAGTGGAAAGTGTCTGTTGTAAATGATTAACATAGAGTGGATTACTTCCTGAAGGTGCACAGTGATTATCTAAGATTTGTGTATTAACAATATGAAGGTGTTGGTTTATATTATATTTCCTATCTGGATTTATCACATTGTATGCATCATTTACATAAGCCAAATCTGTTTCAAAATAAAAAAGGGTAGCAGGAATATTTGTGCCTTGTTGACTCACTACATTTCTATTGAAGTCAATTCTAGTTTTTAATTTTTTTAGAGTATATAATCCTATTAGTGCAATTTCATATGGTAGATGAAATATATAAAATTTTAAGCTAACTTTTCTTTTAAAAAAACGGACTGGTAAAATAACATAAAATATAGGTTGGATTGGTCCACTCAATGTATTAATTCTAGAATGCTTATTAGCTGAATATTTAGTTATATTTCGAAATATATCTGATGGCAAAATTTTATGCAAATAATCAAAAGATATTAGGTTAATGGTAGAGCCAGTATCCACAAGAAATTTAACATTGAAGGTGAAAATAGATAAATTAAAGAATAGTCTTACATTATGCTGGTCCTTTCCTTGATGAGGGATCACATCCTTGTGATCTGGGTTGATGTCCGCTCGATGTGGCTGTTTCCCTAGGTTCCTTGGGCAGCGTGTTATCCGCGTAATTGCGAAAGGCAAAACGTCCACTTCCAAGTCTGCGAAACGCTAATTGTCCATATTGTGGCCGGTAATGTCCTTGGCCAGGCGAGGGAGTGGATTCGGGTCGCCAGCGGTCAAGGCCACGCTGTGGTGTCGGTTGTCCTCGAGCACTCGTTACTGGCCCGATGGTGTTTACATAGTCCAACCATTCTTCGGGCGTCTGTGGGTTCCTGGTGTATATCATTTTCTTCAAATCATACGTTACACCTGCCGTAAGTGCTTCAACAATCTGTTTGTTTTGAAGTGAGTTCTCTAATGCACCCACAACCTAAAAATGGTAATAATCGTTAATTTTTTCTGGCTTTTCCAATTGGTGAGTGAACAATTCTTCCAACGTTGTCTTCTTCTTTGAAATATAGATTGTGGACAGTTTCTGTTTGATATTTAAATAAGTCTCTTGTTCTAAGCCCAATCGATAAAATATATTTTTAGCTTCTTCTTCTAAATTTAGAATAACTAAATTTTTTCTGTCTCGTTCATCGTTCGTTGCATCCTCAATGTTACGAAAGAAAATATTTATATCTTGATTGAGGCCAGAGAATTTACTTATATAATTTTTATTTGAGATCATCTGTTGTTGTATAATTTGTGTTAGCAAATTAATTTGTTTTTTTTCATTAATTTAAATTCCATATTATCGTTTCTGTCAGAAAAATGAGTGTCGGTATCTGACTTCCTTTTTGGCATTTTTGTGGCGAATGGGTAGGCTAAAGGCTAAATCCAATAAAGTTTTAAAAAAAGAAAAAACGTACCGGTTATTATATCCTGTCGGCTAAATACTGTCGTATTAAGGTATATCTTTGAATAATTATAAATTTAAAACTCTAAATTTGTATATAAGAAATAATAGACGCGACAAAAAGAAACGCAGCCATTTTCCCTTTGTTTATTTTCCAACTCCTTTGTTCTCCTCTCTTCCCTCTTACCCCTCGGGTCGTTGGTCAAAAAATTATATACAAGCATTGGCTATTTACTCTTTGATTATAGATATTAAAATATATGGATATTAAAATATATGGATATTAAAATAAAAAATGTGTTGACTATTTACAAGTAGTGTGGGAATTATATTGCATATATATATATACAGTTAAACCTGTCTATAGCGCCCCCTCTTTGGACTTACCAAAATACGGTGCTATAGAGAGGGAGTGCTATAGACAGGTCACTTTTAATATAAAATGTTTACATTTTAATGTTTAAAATCGGGCGCTATAGAGAGGAAGGCGCTATTTAGAGGGGGCGCTATAGACAGGTTTAACTGTATATAATATCGTGTATTTTAAATAGTATTTAGTATATTTTTACCAATCCCCCCTCTTAAAATATATTTCAAATTAAGGGTTAACAATCGGCTCGAACTAAGTTAAATGTATCGTCTAAAAAATGTCTATTTGTTGATTCTATAATTTTTTCATGTTGATTTTTTTTCTTTCTTCCTTTCTTCGATATCCACTGGAAGATTTTGATTACCATTTTGATGTCCAAGTTGACAAGTGAGATGTATTAGCTCATGCTCAAATAGAATTACATCCACAATTCAATTTGTTAATTTGTAAGATGATAAAAGAGAAGAGATCAAATATAAATGATCACCTATATACTTTATTCAAGAAAGCATAATGAAATTTGTATAAAAATTATTTATTTTTTTTCTTCCATGAACAAGTTATTAAATAGCTGTCATCTATACTTGCACATGTGAAGGATTAGTTCATAAAATATTTTGAATAAAGTACATGCGGGATAATACCAAGCCAATACTAAATCTCAATTTTTCTAAATAAAGATAGAAATATAATAAACATTATGATTTTTTTTTCGTTAAGAAAACTTATAAATATTGAAATTAATTATGAATCTTTCTCTGATATCATATGCAAAAGTGTTATTAATTCCCAAACTTTTTTAAAAGAGATCATATACCATAAACCCACAAATAAAATAAAAACAAACATTATAATTAACATTTTATAAACGATGATAAGATGACTGGTGCAGACCACACGTGATTTTTACAAATAGATTTTTTTAAAGAATGCTAACCAAATTTTCACCAATCTTTAATAATTTCTGTTTTTAAAATACAGCTTGCATAGCAATTTTAAACAACTTATTATTACTTTTACTTGAATAAAACGTTTATATATATGCGTTTAGGAAAAATACGTTAAATATTTGAAGATATTTAAATACAAATGATGTTTTCAAAACCTGACACTGAAGATATACATATATTTAAAATTTAATTTAAAAGGCATATATTGGATCAAAAATAATTTATTTTACCAATATCTCATTTGGCTAAACACCAAACTTTTTCAAGGTATTACGACATATTTATGTCAACAACAAACTCAGCGCCATAACGTCAATAGAATTAAGTAAAATATATATATTTTTGCATATATTCAATGAGTTGAGAGAAAAAAAAACATTTTTGAAAAAAATATTTATATATTATACACAAAATATATTTTATAAAATAAGGGTATGAATATTTTAGATATTAACAATAACGCCTATTTTATGTTAACAATTATTCTTCACTATGTTTGTAAAAGATTTTTTTTATTAAAATTGTTGTAAGATTTAGGTACTTACAGCTTGTAGGAAGGCATGAGGACGTTGAGGATTATATGATAATAATATTTATTATCCATTTAGCAAGAAAAGACAAAGTTATGGTAGCGAACAGTTATTGTAATATAGAGAAGAAGGTAAACAAAACGTTGTGATGATGATAGGTCCAGTGTGGCGCTAGCTGTCGTAGCATTCAGTTATCCAACAAATCCCCGGCATGAATGTGGAGACATCACGAGGTTGTAGCGTAACTTCTCAAATGTCGGCCTTGGTAGCGGCTTGGTCAGAATGTCCGCCTTCATGTCGCCAGTTGGGCAGTAGACCATTTTTATCACTGTCTTCTTCTGAAGATCCTTCAGGTGATGGATCTTGGTTGCGATGTGCTTGGTTCTAGAAGACACTTTTTCGGATGAACATATCTTGAGACATGATTGATTGTCTTGGTGGAAGTAGATTGGAGCTTTCTGTTCCAGTTCGAGATCCTTTAGCAAGTCGAGAAGCCATAACAGTTCTTGTGAGGCTTCAGCTGCGGAGATAAGTTCCGCTTCGGTGGATGAGAGAGATACGCAACCTTGTTTCCCAGTCATCCATGAGATGGGGTTTGAACCCAGTAGGAACAAGTTTCCGCTTAGTGATTTTCTGTCGGTGTTGTCGCTTGCCCATGTGGCATCGCTGTATGCTTCCAGCGTGGGAGGTTTTTGGTTAGATATGCGTAGCTCGAGTTCTTTAGTAGTTTTTAGATATCTTACGATTCTTTTTGCTGCATTCCAGTCACAATTTCTAGGATTCTGGTTTCTGCTGCTAAGTATGCAGACTGGAGCTGCGATATCTGGTCTGGATACTACGCTTAGGTACAATAGTGAGCCTATCAGTTGTTGGTATTGGACGTTGTTTGGTAGAAGTTTTTCATCAGATATACCGGGGTATCCGCTTTCCATGGGAGTGAAAGTAGGTTTCGCTTCTTGGAGATTGTACCTTTCAACTAATTCTTGGATTTTATTCTTTTGGCTCAGAAGGAGTTCACCTTCTCTGTTCCTTGAGATTTCTATACCAATGAATTGAGTGGGGTCTCCAAGGTTCTTTATTTCGAATTCTTTTTCGAGAGTTTTTACAGTGTTTTGGATGATTATCTCGGAATCGCTTGCAAGGAGCATGTCATCCACATATAGAATCAAGTAGATGGAATGGTTTTCTTCATTCTTGGTGAATAGGCATGGGTCTACAATGCTCTGTTTGAAGTTGTTTTTAATTAGAGTGCTTGCGATTTTTGTGTTCCAAGATCTTCCAGCTTGTTTTAGACCGTAAATTGCCTTCTTTAGTTTGCAGACTTTGTTTGTTTGTTTTGTATGGAGTCCTTCTGGGAGTTCCATGTAGAGTTCTTTATCTAGGTCGCCGTGTAGGAACGCTGTCTTCACATCGAGGTGGATCACTTGCATCCCTTTGTAGACTGATGCAGCTAGGAAGGCTCTAATTGTAGAATGCTTCACAATTGGTGCAAAGGTTTCTTCGTAGTCTCGGCCAAATTTCTGATTGAACCCTTTTGCTACGAGTCTGGCTTTGTACCGCTCTATTTCTCCTTTGGAATTGAGTTTTTGTTTATAGGTCCATTTACATCCTATGATCTTTTTGTCCTTAGGTAGAGGCGTTAGTTCCCATACATTGTTCTTCTCAAGAGAATTTAGTTCTTCGTTCATTGCTTGTAGCCATTTATATCTTTCTATTTTTGGTAATTGTAGGACTTCCGAGTAGTTGGTAGGTGTCTGAATGTCTTGAGCTTCAGTTTTGTACAGCATGTAGTCATTTCTTATGGGAGGTATTCCCTTTGTTGGTCTCGTGGATCTTCTTTGTGTGACCACTTGTGTTCCTGTGCTTGTACCGGGTTGAAGGTAATCCTCGGTTTCTGAGTCCTCAAGGTTTTCGGATTGTGTTCCTGGTTCCTGACTTTCCTCTGCATTTCCAATATGATAAGAGGAAGTTAGATCTGTACTTAGTACTTGTGGTGAAGTTGTTTTTGTGGAAGCGTGGTGAAACCCATTTTCTTTTTCTATAAATTTTACGGATCTGCTGATTGTGATGTTGTCTGTGTCGTGCAGGATTCTGTATCCTTTGCTTCGATCATCGTATCCAAGAAAGATCCCTTCGATAACTTTGCTATCCAACTTGTTTCTTTTTATCTTGGGAATATAGGCGAAGGCTTTACATCCGAATCTTTTTAGATGCTTCAGGCTGGGCTTCCTGTTGGTCCATAGTTCAAATGGAGTCTTGTCTGTAGCTTTCGAGGGTATTCGGTTGTGTAGGTAATTGGCTGTGGTAACCGCTTCCGCCCATAGAGACTGTGGGAGTCCTGAGTCAAACAGCATGCATCTTGTCATCTCCATTAGTGATCGATTTTTCCTTTCTGCTACTCCGTTCTGGGCTGGTGAGTAGGGGACTGTTAGCTGATGTTTGATTCCGCTTTGGTTCAGGAAATCTTCGACTTGTCGGTTTACGTACTCACGACCGTTGTCTGTCCGTATGGTTGGGATATTTTTTCCAAATTCCGTGTGTGCTGAGATGACGTAGTCTTTTATTTTTTCATAGGCTTCGTCTTTTCCTTTCAGGAGGTAGATCTTCGTGTATCTGCTGTAGTCATCAGTGAAGGTGATGAAGTATCTCTTACCGCTGAGAGAGTTAGTTGGTAATGGACCGCAGATATCACTGTGGACAAGTTGAAGCGTTTCAGTTGCTCTGTACTCTGTCTTCTTTGGAAATGGGGTTTCGGAGAGTTTTCCTTGAATGCACTGAACGCAGTCTGTGCTGTGCGAACAGTTATTTAGACTTAGTCCTCTTGCTAGGTTCTCATTTCGAATCTTCTTAATTGATTCTATATTTCTGTGTCCTAGTCTGTCGTGCCAGAGCATGAGGCAATTTTTGTTCTTGCAGTGGTTTTGTTTTGCAACATTTGCTTTGAATGTGCGAGTTTGGGGGTTATCATCCAGGTGGAGTCGGTACATGCCATTGTCAAGTATACCGTTCGCGAGGGCTGTGTTGTCTCTTTCGATGGTACACCAATCTCTGTTGAACGTTACTTTACATCCGTTGGAGGTGGCCGCACTCACTGACAGAAGGTTGTCTGTTAGTTCCGGGATGTAGAGAACTTTTGTGAGAAGTAAGGTGTCAGTCTTTCCTTGGGGTGTGATGACTTTGATTTCTCCTTGTCCTATCCCTTTGACCTGCAGCTTATTGCCATTAGCAACCACAACATTTTGTGTTTGTTCTCTGTTAAGTTCAGTGAAGAAGCTTTCGTCGTACGCCATATGAGATGTGGCTCCAGAGTCGATGAACCAGTTGTGTACACTTGCTTCTCGTTGAGTGCAATTGAGAGCTTTTGGGTTAGGTCCTTTTGTTGTTCTCTGGTTTGTGGGTTGTTCTTGGGTGACACTCGACTGATTTGTGTACTTTGGTACGTTTCCTCTTCTGAAGTTTTCATATTTGTACTCTTTGTTGCTGTTGTTTCGCTTTTGATAGTGCCAACATTCTTCTTTGGAGTGGTTTGGTTTGTGGCAGAAAGAACAGGATTTCTTCTCTTTTTCTCTTCTTTGGCTTGAAGCTCTGTGGAGGCTTTTTAAGGCTTTTGATGCGGTGCTTTCGTCTTTCGAGCTTTCTACTCTGCGTGTGTGTTCATCAAGGAGTTTGTTCTTGGTAAATTCAAGCGTTAGCTCGTCATCAGGCCTTGATTCCAACATCGTGATGAGATTGGAGTAGCTCTTTGGAAGCGAGCAAAGCAGTATAGCCGTGATGTGAGAGTCCTTTAGTGTTTCGCCAATGGTTCGCAGTTTGTCAACAAGTTCCATCATGGTAGTGATATGCTGTTGCATGTCTTTGTCTTCTTCGAGTTTTAAGCTGTATAGTTTCCTTAGCAAATAAATTTTTCCTGAGAGTGTTTTTCTTTCATAGATATTTTTAAGAGTGTCCCAGGTAGCTTTGGCTGTTAGTAGGTTTTTGACATGCACTATTTGTGAGTCGGCGATGCTTAGATTAATGATAGCTCTAGCTTTTGAGTCTTTCTTTTTCCATTCGATTTTAGGTTCATCTGGAATATTTTCGGTGACAACTTCCCAAAGATCTTCCTTTTGCAAGAGCATTTCAATTTTGAAAGACCATAGTGAGTAGTTATAGCCGTCGAGCTTATCTAGGGTTACATCGTGTCTCGGGAGTGACGCCATTTTTGCTAAGCCTTTTTTCTTTGTCTTAACTCGTTAGTTGAATTTCATGCAATATTCAGTCTCATAATCTAATTGTTGTAAGATTTAGGTACTTACAGCTTGTAGGAAGGCATGAGGACGTTGAGGATTATATGATAATAATCTTTATTATCCATTTAGCAAGAAAAGACAAAGTTATGGTAGCGAACAGTTATTGTAATATAGAGAAGAAGGTAAACAAAACGTTGTGATGATGATAGGTCCAGTGTGGCGCTAGCTGTCGTAGCATTCAGTTATCCAACAAAAATGAAATAAAAATAATATTATATATAAATAATTAATTAACTAAAATTATATCGAAACACAAAGCGCATACAATTTTTGCAAAGTGTTGGTTAAATTAAAATATATTAATAATATATTTAAATATAATATTATAAAAAAAATGAAATAAATTATGTGTTTAAAATGTGTATCTTTAAAAAATGATAACACACAAATAAAACCTTCGAAGACATTAAAAACTATCATAAAATATATATAAAATATGTGATCGAATTTTAAATAAACTTAAGCGATGTTAAATAAACTTTAACAAAGACAACTTTAACAACATTTTTATGACGATCTAAATTGCGAATATATCTCTGGTAGTTCAATTTTCTTATTTATAATATCTTTGTCTTCTGAGGAGGTCCAACTTTCCAAAAATAATCGGCAATATTTCTTCTATCTCTGAACATTTCCCCTATTAAAATAATTTTAAAAATACGCAATCTAAAGCTAAAATCTGTTGTAAGATTTAGGTACTTACAGCTTGTATGAAGGCATGAGGACGTTGATGATTATATAATAATAATCTTTATTATCCATTTAGTAAGAAAAACAAAGTTATGGTAGCGAACAGTTATTGTAATATAGAGAAGAAGGTAAACAAACTGTTCTGATGATGATTAGTCCAGTGTGGCGCTAGCTGTAGTCGTAGCATTCAGTATCCAACAATCCTCGGCATGAATGTGGAGATGTCACGAGGTTGTTGCGTAGCTTCTCAAATGTCGGCCTTGGTAGCGGCTTGGTCAGAATGTCCTCCTTCATGTCGCCAGTTGCACAGTAGATCATTTTTATCACTTTCTTCTTCTGAAGATCCTTCAGGTGATGGATCTTGGTTGCGATGTGCTTGGTTCTAGAAGACACTTTTTCGGATGAACATATCTTGAGACATGATTGATTGTCTTGGTGGAAGTAGATTGGAGCTTTCTGTTCCAGTTCGAGATCCTTTAGCAAGTCGAGAAGCCATAACAGTTCTTGTGAGGCTTCAGCTGCGGAGATTAGTTCCGCTTCGGTGGATGAGAGAGATACGCAACCTTGTTTCCCAGTCATCCATGAGATGGGGTTTGATCCCAGTAGGAGCAAGTTTCCGCTTAGTGATTTTCTGTCGGTGTTTTCGCTTGCCCATGTGGCATCACTGTATGCTTCCAGTGTGGGAGGTGTTTGGTTAGATATGCGTAGCTCGAGTTCTTTAGTAGTTTTTAGATATCTTACGATTCTTTTTGCTGCATTCCAGTCACAATTTCTGGGATTCTGGTTTCTGCTGCTGAGTATGCAGACTGGAGCTGCGATATCTGGTCTGGATACTACGCTTAGGTACAATAGTGAGCCTATCAGTTGTTGGTATTGGACGTTGTTTGGTAGAAGTTTTACATCAGATATACCGGGGTATCCGCTTTCCATGGGAGTGAAAGTAGGTTTCGCTTCTTGAAGATTGTACCTTTCAACTAATTCTTGGATTTTATTCTTTTGGCTCAGAAGGAGTTCACCTTCTCTGTTCCTTGAGATTTCTATACCAATGAATTGAGTGGGGTCTCCAAGGTTCTTTATTTCGAATTCTTTTTCGAGAGTTTTTAACAGTGTTTTGGATGATTATTTCGGAATCGCTTGCAAGGAGCATGTCATCCACATATAGAATCAAGTAGATGGAATGGTTTTCTTCATTCTTGGTGAATAGGCATGGGTCTACAATGCTCTGTTTGAAGTTATTTTTAATTAGAGTGCTTGCGATTTTTGTGTTCCAAGATCTTCCGGCTTGTTTTAGATCGTAAATTGCCTTCTTTAGTTTGCAGACTTCGTTTGTTTGTTTTGTATGGAGTCCTTCTGGGAGTTCCATGTAGAGTTCTTTATCTAGGTCGCCGTGTAGGAACGCTGTCTTGACATCGAGGTGGTTCACTTGCATCCCTTTGTAGACTGATGCAGCTAGGAAGGCTCTAATTGTAGAATGCTTTACAATTGGTGCAAAGGTTTCTTCGTAGTCTCGGCCAAATTTCTGATTGAACCCTTTTGCTACGAGTCTGGCTTTGTACCGCTCTATTTCTCCTTTGGAGTTGAGTTTCTGTTTATAGGTCCATTTACATCCTATGATCTTTTTGTCCTTAGGTAGAGGCGTTAGTTCCCAGACATTGTTCTTCTCAAGAGAATTTAGTTCTTCGTTCATTGCTTGTAGCCATTTTTCTCTTTCTATTTTTGGTAATTGTAGGACTTCCGAGTAGCTGGTGGGTGTCTGAATGTCTTGAGCTTCAGTTTTGTACAGCATGTAGTCATTTCTTATGGGAGGTATTCCCTTTGTTGGTCTCGTGGATCTTCTTTGTGTGACCACTTGTGTTCCTGTGCTTGTACTGGGTTGAATGTAATCCTCGGTTTCTGAGTCCTCAAGGTTTTTCGGATTGTGTTCCTGGTTCCTGACTTTCCTCTGCATTTCCAATATGATTAGAGGAAGTTAGATCTGTACTTAGTACTTGTGGTGAAGTTGTTTTTGTGGAAGCGTGGTGAAAACCATTTTCTTTTTCTAGAAATTTTACGGATCTGCTGATTGTGATGTTGTCTGTGTCGTGCAGGATTCTGTATCCTTTGCTCCGATCATCGTATCCAAGAAAGATCCCTTCGATAACTTTGCTATCCAACTTGTTTCTTTTTATCTTGGTAATATAGGCGAAGGCTTTACATCCGAATCTTTTTAGATGCTTCAGACTGGGCTTCCTGTTGGTCCATAGTTCAAATGGAGTCTTGTCTGTAGCTTTCGAGGGTATTCGGTTGTGTAGGTAATTAGCTGTGGTAACCGCTTCCGCCCATAGAGACTGTGGGAGTCCTGAGTCAAACAGCATGCATCTTGTCATCTCCATTAGTGATCGATTTTTCCTTTCTGCTACTCCGTTCTGGGCTGGTGAGTAGGGGACTGTTAGCTGATGTTTGATTCCGCTTTGGTTCAGGAAATCTTCGACTTGTCGGTTTACGTACTCACGACCATTGTCTGTCCGTATGGTTTGGATATTTTTTCCAAATTCCGTATGTGCTGAGATGACGTAGTCTTTTATTTTTTCATAGACTTCGTCTTTTCCTTTCAGGAGGTAGACCTTCGTGTATCTGCTGTAGTCATCAGTGAAGGTGATGAAGTATCTCTTACCGCTGAGAGAGTTAGTTGGTAATGGACCGCAGACATCACTGTGGACAAGTTGAAGCGTTTCAGTTGCTCTGTACTCTGTCTTCTTTGGAAATGGGGTTTCGGTGAGTTTTCCTTGAATGCACTGAACGCAGTCTGTGCTGTGCGAACAGTTATTTAGGCTTAGTCCTCTTGCTAGGTTCTCATTTTGAATCTTCTTAATTGATTCTATATTTCTGTGTCCTAGTCTGTCGTGCCAGAGCATGAGGCAATTTTTGTTCTTGCAGTGGTTTTGTTTTGCTACATTTGCTTTGAATGTGCGAGTTTGGAGGTTGTCATCTAGGTGGAGTCGGTATATTCCATTGTCAAGTATACCGTTCGCGAGGGCTGTGTTGTCTCTTTCGATGGTACACCAATCTCTTTGGAACGTCACTTTACATCCGTTGGAGGTGGCCGCACTCACTGACAGAAGGTTGTCTGTTAGTTCCGGGATGTAGAGAACTTTTGTGAGAAGTAAGGTGTCAGTCTTTCCTTGGGGTGTGATGACTTTGATTTCTCCTTGTCCTATCCCTTTGACCTGCAGCTTATTGCCATTAGCAACCACAACATTTTGCGTTTGTTCTCTGTTAAGTTCAGTGAAGAAGCTTTCATCATACGCCATATGAGATGTGGCTCCAGAGTCGACGAACCAGTTGTGTACACTTGCTTCTCGTTGAGTGCAATTGAGAGCTTTTGGGTTAGGTCCTTTTGTTGTTCTCTGATTTTTTGGTTGTTCTTGGGTGACACTCGACTGATTTGTGTACTTTGGTACGTTTCCTCTTCTGAAGTTTTCATATTTGTACTCTTTGTTGCTGTTGTTTCGCTTTTGATAGTGCCAACATTCTTCCTTGGAGTGGTTTGGTTTGTGGCAGAAAGAACAGAATTTCTTCTCTTTTTCTCTCCTTTGGCTTGAAGCTCCGTGGAGGCTTTTTAAGGCTTTTGATGCGGTGCTTTCGTCCTTCGAGCTTTCTACTCTGCGTGTGTGTTCATCAAGGAGTTTGTTCTTGGTGAATTCAAGCGTTAGCTCGTCATCAGGTCTTGATTCCAACATCGTGATGAGATTGGAGTAGCTCTTTGGAAGCGAGCAAAGTAGCATAGCCGTGATGTGAGAGTCCTTTAGTGTTTCGCCAATGGTTCGCAGTTTGTCAATTAGTTCCATCATGGTAGTGATGTGCTGTTGTATGTCTTTGTCTTCTTCGAGTTTTAAGCTGTATAGCTTCCTTAGCAAATAAATTTTTCCTGAGAGTGTTTTTCTTTCATAGATATTTTTAAGAGTGTCCCAGGTAGCTTTGGCTGTTAGTAGGTTTTGACATGCACTATTTGTGAGTCGGCGATGCTTAGATTAATGATAGCTCTAGCTTTTGAGTCTTTCTTTATCCATTCGATTTTAGGTTCATCTGGAATATTTTCGGTGACAACTTCCCAAAGATCTTCCTTTTGCAAGAGCATTTCAATTTTGAAAGACCATAGTGAGTAGTTATAGCCGTCGAGCTTATCTAGGGTTACATCGTGGCTCGGGAGTGACGCCATTTTTGCTAAGCCTTTTTTTTCCTTTGTCTTAACTCATTAGTAGAATTTCATGCAATATTCAGTCTCATAATCTAATTGTTGTAAGATTTAGGTACTTTCAGCTTGTATGAAGGCATGAGGACGTTGATGATTATATAATAATAATCTTTATTATCCATTTAGTAAGAAAAACAAAGTTATGGTAGCGAACAGTTATTGTAATATAGAGAAGAAGGTAAACAAACTGTTGTGATGATGATTAGTCCAGTGTGGCGCTAGCTGTAGTCGTAGCATTCAGTATCCAACAAAATCCAATTATAAACACGTTTTCTTCAAAATATATTTCCAAAATATATAAAATATTTTAAGGTCGTTAACCCTAGGTACATAGTAGAATATATTGGTCCATCTCATTCGATGGAAAAACTATACGAAGAAATAACCCAAGTTTTGTCCTATCAATATTTTCAAAACACACACACACAACAACAACAACAACAAAAATAATAAACATTCTGTAGGATAGCGTAGAAATAAAATGAACTGCGCATGCGTAACAGATGGAAATAAAGTGAGCCAATGAGCAGGAAAAGAGAGAAGATGCCACCTAAATGAACCAATCAAGTCTATTATAATTAATAGTCTTCTCAATAAATAAATAATCTTCCTATAACTCTTCTTTTATCCTGATTTCTAGTTTATTCAATATATGGAAGTTTTAACTGTTATATATATTTTAAAAAGGTATAAAAAAGGACGTTTCAGCACCACATCATCAGTACTATATACCCCAACTGTTCATTTGGAGCAGGATAACAAGGTAAGTTCAGCCCTACTGGCAAAATGGTCATAGTGACCATCATCCCCAGTATGATGCCATACTTTATCTTTCAACTAATGAATATGCCATGATACCACGTAGAGAAAATCTTGTCTATAAATAACTGTAACCATTATGTGATGAATATTTACGGCTTAATAACAATTCTATCCATCATTTTGCTCTTTCATATATCAATATAGAAGGAACTTAAATTTATAATTTTCATATACAATATGCTATCAAATATAATGATAAAAAGGATATAAGAGTTCGCCATACCGTGGGACACATGAGGTGTCCTATGTCTCCAACCCCAACCTTGCTGTCGTGATGTTATAGAGGACTTTGGGGAATCAGCGGCAACAGTTGGCTGAAAATTTTATTCGCCTCAAAAGGTTGGTATACTAATTTGTAATTTGTTAAACACACTAACTATACATTTTTCAATATATATAACTTATATAACTAATCAACTGATTCCTTCCTTTATCGCTCTCTCTCTCTCTACCATTATGATATCATGTTTCAATTTCACCTTTTATAATATTTTTTTGGTTCAGAGAATCATACAAGGTATCCTATCACTTACTATATACTGATAAGGAACCACTAAATTTATATATAATTACCTGTTCCGACCTCGGCGTAAAATATTACAGATGTTCTTTCTTCTTAATAAGCCATAAAATCTGGATTTTTCTGTGAAAAATGTATTCGTGATTCTTATATAAAATTAGCAAAATATACCTCACTCTATATATTTTTGTTGAAAACTAAATAAATATTGATAGGACGGGCTAATATCTTTAATAAGATGTATGGAGTTGCTTCAGAGGTCAAAATAATTCATTTTGGCGCCTATCAATTTTAGTAATTTTGTTCTATATATACAATGGAAATATAAATATAGAGAGATATTTTTGTAGCGTCAAATACAAATGGCGCGCTATTAAATTATGTATAAATTAGACAAATATATTATAACATTATGTACAATCCAGTTAATAATTTTATTCTGTTGTTGTTAACAGGTGTAAAGGGGAGGGGGGGGGCTAAGGGCCAGTGGGCTAGCTATCTGATGTTGAAGGATCGTCATTGGATGACAACAGGCGTCATCTCCTGTTGATGGATCGATACCTGGTAACGTTTCATCAACAGGAAATGACGCCCGTTGTGATCCAATGTCGATCCTTCAACACCAGATAGCTAGTCCTTCGATGTCGGATAGTGATGGGGGGAGGGCTAAGGGCCAGTGGGCTAGCTATCTGATGTTGAAGGATCGTCATTGGATGACAACAGGCGTCATCTCCTGTTGATGGATCGATACCTGGTAACGTTTCATCAACAGGAAATGACGCCCGTTGTGATCCAATGTCGATCCTTCAACACCAGATAGCTAGCCCTTCGATGTCGGATAGTCATGGGGGGAGGGGGGAAGGCTAAGGGCCAGTGGGCTAGCTATCTGATGTTGAAGGATCGTCATTGGATGACAACGGGCGTCATCTCCTGTTGATGGATCGATACCTGGTAACGTTTCATCAACAGGAAATGACGCCCGTTGTGATCCAATGGCGATCCTTCAACACCAGATAGCTAGCCCTTCGATGTCGGATAGTCATGGGGGGGAGGGCTAAGGGCCAGTGGGCTAGCTATCTGATGTTGAAGGATCGTCATTGGATGACAACGGGCGTCATCTCCTGTTGATGGATCGATACCTGGTAACGTTTCATCAACAGGAAATGACGCCCGTTGTGATCCAATGTCGATCCTTCAACACCAGATAGCTAGCCCTTCGATGTCGGATAGTCATGGGGGGAAGGGGGGCCAATAATGAGGTGGGAGGGAACATAAGGGAGGAGGGAGGGGACAGAGGGGGTGGGAGGGACATCAACAAGATGCAAGCCGCACAGAAGGAGGAGTCACCATCAAGGAGGCGAAGTAGCCAACAGGGACAGCGACAAGGGCCTAAAGGGAGTCCTCTAAAGGTGAGAATATTAACTTAATATTTATATTCCATGTTTTTCCTATGTCTGCAACTCCCACGGTATGGCGAATTGTATATCCTTCTTTTTATATATAAATTAGCGAGTAGTTTAAAATGCTCAAATGCAAGATTTTTTCTCATGCTCTTATATATGTATAGATGGATAATATTGATATCTATATTTCAACTAAACTGAAAATTAGTGAATGGTATCTCAATAATCGCTATGTGGCGACCACACTTTGCTTCAGCGAGCGTGAACGGGGACCAAGCTACACACGGGCAGTGTGACGGCCTCAGCAACCGCGAGTGGTAAACTGACTACGCATGCGCGAGCATCTGGAACACTCTGGCCACTCGCGCGGTAAACAAGAAGGCTTGATCCCAACAGCTGTTACTTCTTTTCTCTTTATATATTTCTGGCTTTAAATAAATTAATTTTAATTATAATTTTATCAGCGGCCTTTCCACAAGCCACACCAACACATCACGTAACCATCCCACAGCTATATTGTAGTTATAGGGCTGGTTGAAATATAGCAGTTTACCTAAGAACAATATGTAAATAAAGCAGAATAAGAGATTTTTTTTTTTAAATAGTATTTTATTGTCATTAGTTTTCCCGAGAGAGAGAGCTCTGATGAATATGGTCCTTCTAGCACACAGAGATTGAAAATAAAACAAATATTAATTCACGTTACAATAACAAAAATAACTCATTTTTATTTATTTTCCGCGTGCAAAAACTATTCTCTCCACGCGAACTGTATATGTCATATGAAGTTTCAGGTTTATTCGCTCACTGTTTAGGCCTTTACTGTCACGTGATTTTAACCAGCCAATCATCGTAAAGGTTAATCTCAAGGTTCCACAAAGGTTAAATAAACGATTGGGGCTTCAAATATCTGAATTTTCTTTTTTAATATTGTTGTATACAGAAAAATGTTTTAAAAATTATTTTAGCCACTTATTTTTATTTTTTAAAATAATTTTATAGCAAGGGGTTTGATTTTAAATTATATTGAATTTTAGATTTTGTTAAAATCTTTGTATTATAAAGATACGACAGTTAACCTCCTTATGGTAACTTTTGATAGCATATGAATAGATTGATGATTTCATTAATTTTTATGATATGTTTTTAGGCTTAATTTTCTTGAAAATTTAAAAACTGATTAAAAATTTTGTAGCAATTAACTATAATTAAAAAACTAAAATTGCAAAATATTTTATTATATCAAATGGGCATGTTTATATTTTCATAATTTTAGATGATAACAATTAATATTTTTTAAATGTGTGCTTTTTATTAATTATAATAATGATAATTTTATCACAACACATTAAAAATTGTAACAAAATTTATCGATAGATGGCAATTATATTTATAAAAAAATTGTATTGATCACAAATGACTTTTCTATTATTTTAATGCTTTATTTCTCATTATTTTAATCACACTCTCTCTATATATAATAAAATATTTTAAAACATATTAGAGAAAAAATTAGCAAATATTTTAAAGTCATATTCAATCATTTTTACAAGTTTTTGCATTAATTCTTAACCCTGGTTCCAGTAGCTCGAAACAAGTTTTTCAAAAGTCTAGGATATCAAGCGAAAAGTTCTAATCCTACACACTTGGTTTTTATAATAAATAAGGCATATATTGGATCATATATTCAATATATGCTTCATTTAGAGATTTATTTATGGATTCGTCTTTTTTTTTTTTTTTCCAAAACACTTTGTGTTATCTATAAATTTAATAGTTGTGCGTTAATGCTAGACTTTTCATTCATTCATTCAAAATAAATATTTATTCGATCGTTATTTCCTTATTTAGTTTTAATCAATTTAAAATAGATAGCAAACACATTTTTATTTGCCTAGAAAAACTTTCTAACTTCGTCTTTAAATGTAAACATTTGGCATCTGTTTTGATAACTTCGGCTCGGTCATTCTGACGTCTAACCCCTTTTTTTCCTAGCAAATTAAATGTAAAATAAAGTTTATAAATAATAATAAAATACATATATCGAGTGAATATTTTATTAATTATTGCCGGAAACTAAAGCATCGAAAATGGTGAGTATGTGTGTTAATTTTCCTCTGTATGTTTTGAAAATACTTTTGAAATCTATGGCTGACGTCGGCGAAAATAAATCCATTTTAATCATGCTTTATTATTTTTTCAAATAGTTTTATTTATTTATTTTTGTATCCAATTCCTTTTTATGCATTTAAATATCTAAATATTTTAATGCATTAATTTTTTTTTTTTTTTTGGCCTCAAATTTATAAAATCTTGACGAGTTTTTAGCGATAAATAATACTATTTTCTATCTTCTAAATAAATTAATATGATAATAAATTGGGAGTAAACATGTAAAAACATTTTCTCAATAAATAAAAAAAAAAAGAGAGAAAAGTACGATAAACTTGAGCATTTTTAAATGATATTTTCACCAAAACCTGAAAATTTCCTTCAATATACGTGCATATAGCTTCAATTCCATGTTACTGTCAAATTTGTAAACCAAAAAATTCAGTATTTTTCTTTTAATTCTCACACATATGGCATAATATAAAAGAAACTGAAACCAATTATGTATAGATAACATTTAAATTACATTTCACACAAATGTGAATACAGAATTAATTAGGTAATTGATTATACAATTTTTCTTTTTGAGTTTTGGTGAAAGCACCGACATTTCTCCATTAAACTATTAGGCAGTCACCCATTTTGACAATATAGTCAACATTTTGGTGATCATGATAACCCATGGTGAGGGAAAATAATAATAATGTTTTTACTTCAATAATTAAGTTTATAAGTGTTTTATAGGGAGTTAAGGCATTTCCTTACATTCCCATACACACGAATTATCATTCTAGCAACATCACTTAAGACCAAATCTACTTCTGCAACATGACTGGTACAGAGCAGGAGAGACAAGTACCAATGCTGTCCTTCCAAGGGAACAACAGTTTTTGATTTCCAGACTTAAGTCTGCTCATCTATAGACAATAACTTTCCAGAATGGTTGCAAGGTTTTCCCACTATGTAAAAAGTGCAATTCTCAACCTGCAACCTCAAACCACATCATTGACTGTATTGGCTCACCCATTGATGAGCTCTACTCTTCCCCAGCAGACATCATCAACAAGCTTGATACTCTAATATGATTGAGTGGAGATAAGAAAGAAAAAAACACTTTAAAAAAAATTATTATTATCCCTAGTTCACGTGGTACAGGCCATGTTAATCATGGTGGGTAGCTAGCAACTGCTTAGAAAGAACTTAAAACTAAGATAATTTGTTGTTGTAATAACCATAGTTAAAACTATAGGGACCTAAAACTAAACTAAGAATTTGGATTTTTAACCATCTTGCTGGTATAAAGAGATTCCATTTTTGAAATCTGGAAAAGAAAAACCTTTGCTGACTCTTTTCTTGAATTCTCAAATCTGAAAAGGCTTTTCAAAATGCATTAAAAAGCTTAGGTATCTAGTTAACTAAGAAGAAAAGGCATATAAATGTTTTATGGACTTCTTTTGGAGCTAAGTCGGCCTGCCACTGAGTAGTTTTCCCAGTCTTAATGACAAAGGCATTCTACTTCACCCAGTCATGATGGTTGTCAAACAGACACCATCAAGGGTCACAACTTGATATCCTAATATGATTGAGTGGAGATAAGAAAGAAGAAGAAGATGGACTTGAAAGCTTGTTAACTAAAACTAATTTATTGAAGATACTTGGAAGGAAAACATAGGTCATTAGACAACTGGTATAAACAGTTTGTTTTTGGCTGCTATGATCTGGGGTCGAATCCTGTATTGCACACTTTTTTTTTTTTTCTAATTAAAAAATTGCTCCAATGGCACTCAATTCTTGCAAAAGTCCATCCCCACTAGTGAGTGCAAGTAACTAAACAGGGCTCTTGTAAGTGTAAAAGTCGAACTGCTTTTCACATGTGTAGACATGTGGTGCACTTACAGTAAAGGTGTTGCCAACTACTACTATCCACCATGATTATCATGACCTGTACCACGTATACCAGGGATAATTAAAAAAAAAAAAAGGAGCAAAACCTGAATTGTTTATTCTTTTTATTTGTGATCTTGTTATTTCTTTGAATCCTCTACATCCAGGCATCTTTTAAAACATCACATAGCAAGTTGTTTAATGTATCCTAGAAAGTTTACTCTTTTCTATTATGTTAATGTGCGACTTATTCTTCCTTGCCAATGCTTTGAATTTCTTCTTTTTCCAAGTAATTTTCATTTGGAAGTTTCGCTGCCACAACATCATAACAAACATATGTATTGGTGGGGGGAGGGTTTTCCAACTAGCCTTTTAATTTCTTGTAATTTTATCTGTTTATTATTTAGTTCTGGTTGAACCCCATCCCATGAGAAACTTCCTCCTATAAAAACTAATTTTGTAACATAACTTGCCCTAATTGAATCCAATCTCCATTGAACAACTACTTTCAGGAGTAACCATGTATTTTAAGTAGACTCTGATTGGGTGTGCTACTGTTTCTAGTCACTAGAATGTCTTATTCCCTAACTAAAACCCCAAATTCCTATAAACCACAAATTTTAAACAGATTGTTGTATATTTGTCATACAGAGACTGTACCGTGCAAAGACATTTATTTTGTGAGGAAGTATAAAGAGAGAGTAAGTTGCAAATAGAAACACAAAGTATTTCTTTGAACTTCTTTTCGCATGTGTAGATATGTGGTGCACTTACAGTAAAAGCAGTCATCTACTTCTACCCACCATGATTATCATGGCCTGTACCACGTGTACTAGGGATAATAATAATAACTTTTTATTTCTAATCCATAATCCAAATTGTACCATATTATCGTTGCAAATAGAAGTAAACTAGGCCTCTTGTCAGACCATGTTGTTGAATGCAATATTTTGACTACTTACACAAAGGTTGTTAAATCCTGGGAACTCACGAGGTCATTGCCCCGTCATGAATTCTCAGAACCTCTGTGTAAGAAGGCAAGATGTTGCATCCGACAACATGGTCTCCTCAATACCAACCAAATCCTGAGTTTAATGGGCAGACCTCTCTGACTATTGTTGGACCTTGGAATTTCAGTCTACTGTGGTGATTGCTCCTGACACTTGTGTGTTATAATCATGATTACATTTTGCCTAACACTGGTTATAATAAGTATGGTGATCAAATGCAGTGTTTTAACAATGCATAGGTTTTAACATCAAAATACAGGCCATATTATTATTATGGTGAATTTGTGGCTTCTTAACCCATTTGTTTCTACACATCAGATTTTTGAATTTACAAGATGCCAACTTGTTAATTCCACATAATTTTATTATCCTGGAATTCTCTCTACATATCTATCTAGTGTATATGGAACTAACTCCAAACTGTTGTTTCCAGTCTGTATATAAAGAAGCAGGTGACCGCTCGGATGAATATGCCAGCATGCATGTCCACCGGATCCGCATCACTTTGACCAGCCTCAATGTCCGCAGCCTGGAGAAAGGTAACAACATTCTGTCTTTTACTTATCCCAGGACAAAACTTGAGGAAGATGATGGAAATTTTGCGAGAGGAAATTGATCTATTAAGGCATAGGGTACCTCTCCCGTCAAAACTAGACGCCATCTATTGCCTGTCGCCGCAAACTAGCAGCCTTGGGCTGGTGACAAAGCCTCAACACCTGAGGCTGCTAGTTTTTGGCTATGCCGTCTAGTTTTGACATTTATAAGAAAGTATCATATTTTGATGTCGCCGGTTTGTCTTTTTTTTTTTTTTAAGTAGACACAGACAGTTTTATTTACACTTGATTATCTTGTGTATCTTCAATAAAGGTTACTTTGTATCCAATAGCTTTCAGAGTTATTGTCTGAATCCCGATATAACATGCTTAAAGGTACAATTGTCCATGAGTGTTCAGTAAAACTTCCTTACAGGGAACCCTAATGGGATCAAACACTTGGTTCGCTATTGCCATGTTTTCACTCTATTGGGGATTTCAATATCTCAAGTTTTTTAGCGAAGTTTTACTCTATGCAAAAGTTGACAAGAGCACCTTCTCCTCATGCAACTTAGGCTGGCCTTTGCCACTGTTATTTGTGTGTGCAATGTTTTTAATAGAATTACACTCATGAACAAAACTTAAGGATGTTGAAAGTCTTCTATGTTGCCAGTGATCTATAAGGAGACGGAAACAATTTTGTTCACACTTGGTTATCTCGTGTGTCTTCAATAAAGATCACTATGTATCAAATACCTCGCAGAGTTATTGTCTGAATCCCGATATACATGCTAAAAGGTACAACTTCCTTAAGTTTTGTCCATGAGTGTATATACTGGCACAAATTAACAATAAAATTATAAATTGCAATAGGTTTCTTCATTAAAATTTTAAAATCTTTTGAGTGTCAACTTTTCTTCCTCAAATGCCTTTTACAATCCAATATAGTGTATATGCCTTTTTATTATTTCTAAATATAGATGGCTCTGTTTACAAACCATATTGTAATCCTTTGTTTTCACTTTGTATTTAGCAATATTGACTCACCTGACTTTGTAATGATTATGTACACTTTATATCATAGATTAGAATCGCAAAGTAATAAGACCAAACCCAAATAAATAAATAGTGTGTGACATTTCAGTAACAGCATTGTTACCATCTTCATTCAGTACTTCTGTATTGACAAAATTATGAATGATGATGGTAAAAAGGCTGTTACAGAAATGCCACACACTATTTATTTATTTGGATTTGGTCTGATTACCTTAGAATAAAATCTGTATAAATGAGATGTATATAAAGATGTTTAGGCCATTTATGGGACCCAGAGCAAAATGGTTGACTAGCACACTTTCACTGGTGTATTAGGAAGAACTATTTCTACTAGGGATCATGTAATACAACCTACTAGAGTATGTTTTTCAAAAAATGCTCCAATGGCCTCCGATTCTTGTAAAAGATCAACCCCACCAGCAAGTGCAAATAACCAAATGGGGCTCTTGCACATTTGTAAATGCAATGTCGAACTGCTTTTCACATGTGTAGACATGTGGTGCACTACCGTAAAAGCATTCGCCTGCTTCTATCCATCATGATTATCATGGCCTGTACCACATGTACTAGGGAAAACCAAAAAAATAAAAGAGTATGTTTTACTGAAGTTGTAACATGGAATATAAAGTCTTATGGGCCATGCTAATGCCATGTTTAGGTGATTGTTTTGTTTCGCAGTGTGCGCTGACCTGATCCGGGGGGCCAAGGAAAAGGACCTGAAGGTGAAGGGACCTGTGCGTATGCCCACCAAGACTCTGCGCATCACAACGCGCAAGACTCCCTGCGGAGAGGGTTCCAAGACGTGGGACAGGTTCCAGATGAGGATCCACAAGAGGGTCATTGACCTCCATAGCCCCTCAGAGATTGTCAAACAGATCACTTCCATCAGCATTGAGCCTGGAGTGGAGGTGGAGGTGACCATCGCCGACAACCAGAACACCGCTGCCTAGTTGACACTCGTCCGGACCAAGAAATAAATAATTGAAAAAAAAAAGGGGGAGATTAAAAAAAAAAATCTTTGTTTTCTTGTTATTTCCTTAATCAACACTAATATCTACCTTAATTAATGTTAAGGCACAATTTGGATTATTAATTATAAACACAAGGTAATAAGACTAAATATTATGATGCATTAGCACGCCATCTGTTATAAAAATTCGAAACTATTATAGTCGTGTATGATTATTTTTTAAATTAAACAATTTCTACTGCCCTTTCTGCAATGGAAATATAAATGGGAGGGCCTGGCTCATTAGTGGTGAACCCTCCCAAGGGTTTCGAATTTTCAAGACCAAATATAATTATCCTATTTATTTGTATTTGGTCTTATTATCTTGTGTGTCTACCTTAATTCATTCAGATATTATAGGTAAGCCCTTCTCTGTTAAAGTCTTAACTAGAATAATAATTTCATACAATAATAATGAGATAATTTTCTAATGGATACAGAAAGTGAATCAGTAATAGCTGTTATATAAAAGGAAAACTACCATAAACAGAGACTGTGCTTCACACAGAGAGGTTTTATTCTGTGATATTTAACTTGAACCATTGGCTCTCTCTCTCTACTTCCTTTCTAATTGGGTCTTGCAAACTTAAGTATTTTTTGTTTTTTTTTGAAGGTGATATTTTTTTGTGAAAGTTAATTAGAGACTTTAGCAAATTTGGCATTTTAGTGCAACTTTCAGTTGCACAATAAGGAGATGCCTTTTTCATAATTTTAGTGTTTATTATTAGTGTCCATTAATTCAACATTTGGTGACCATGTGGGGACAATCCCCACATTGAATATGCAATAGGGAACAGGAAAAAAAAAACTCTTGTGTAGTTACATTTGTTATGATTACACTCATGGACAAAACTAAAGAAAGTTGGACTTTTTAGCATATATATCGCGATTCAGACAATAACTCTGAAACATATTACAGTGACCTATATTTGAAAACAATATTTGTTCATTAATGTAGTATGCCTAAAAAACATGAATACTCCCAATCTCTTCTATAGGTTATGTTAATTGAGCCTAAGCGATTTTGTATTTACAAAGATGTTCACTTGGGAAGATGTTACCCTTGGGAGATTTTATATAAATATTGCTTCCCAGAATTACAGAGTACAACATTTTTTCTTAAGAAAAAGGATCTCGTTAAAGTAAATATCCTATGTAATGGCCTTGCCTCTCAGACTTTAATGACCGATATGTCCTCACTTATTTTTTCTAGATTTAATTCATTTTGTCTCCTCTCTAATTGTAAATACGCTGCTGTATCACCTCATAAGCATAAATAAATAAATGGTGAAAGGCATCACACATGGTTTCAAGATATCACACAATTTAATCATGCCTTTGAACACAACAGTTATATTTGGGATAAAAGAAAAAGTTAATTCTCTGCAAGGTTAAAACCTGCGACAGTTTTGTTCTTTTTCCTTACAAAAACTCAGAAATCAATAATAAAAAAACCACAAGTGTTAAAGTGAGAATATATTTGGTAAGAGTTGGATAGAAGGCTATCTCTGAAGACTCCTACTTCATACAGTAATCTTTATATGAGAAAGATTGCACACCAGTTGATTCAGTAGGGACTTCTTGTTAAAGTAATATTTTGATCTATTTTTATTTCTATTATTATTTATCTAGCTTTCCAGCCAACATGCCCTTTAAAAGGAGACCTAGAAGTATGATTTCCAGCCAACTATACACACAGATGATGAATTGCCAGTGTATAGTTGGCTGGAAATCATACTTCTAGGTGTTCTGTTGAAGGGCATGTTGGCCTGAAAGCTATAGAAATAAAAAATAGTTAAAGAAACCTGGCCCTGGATTGCTTGTTGATTTTGTAAAATTGTAAAGGCAGGGAGGAATTTTGTATTATATTTGAAGTGGACAGTTAACACTGGCCAATACAGATTTTGTTGCCTAAGATTTGAGACGTGTTTCTTTGTGATTTTGATGTGCTGAATCGAGAAATGGTGTCCATTTTGCTCTATCAGCTCTCGTTTTAGAGATATATATGTCATAATTTGTACATAACTAGATGCCAACCCAATCCAATATGTATGAGAATGTATGCTTTGAATTTCAATAAAGAACAAGGCTTAACAAAATCTGTGGAGGAAAGAAGGCCTAGAGAGAGCACAATCATTAGTAAAGTTTTTTATTATCCCGGAACTCGTAAAAAGTTGAGTTCAACAAACTAACACTTCCTGGTCAGGTTAAAACATGTCCAAAGACAAAGGCGTAGCATAGACCAATCAGGGAATAGTTCATTAGTGAAGGACCTATGGCGAGCTTACACGTCGCGAACGGTCAACCAATGAAAAGGAAGAAGTGTTTTCTTCTTAAATCGAGTACAGAGAATTGTCAGTAAGTGTTGCGATCTCATGGAGTTAGCATCTACAGTTAGGAGCTCAGCACCATCGAGTTAGCACCTAGAGTTGCAGCCTTTCAGTTAAGTCAATCTTACCGCAATGTGAATAGATAGCCAATAGCCTTCTCTCTCCTCCGATTAGTTGCCTTATTTCAATCCCAATCAAGTGTGTATTCTGGTTTATTTCCCCTGTATGCTTCACTTCCCTCTTAAACGACTGCGCCATCATCAATCAAACCCCTTCTCAACCAATAACAAAAGACTTCGCAACGATATTGCGATAGAAAGTCGACAGGATATGATGGAAGATAATCAGGCTACCGAGGTCAAAAATGACGACCAATCGAGGGAACGGGAGGAGGCAAGCAGCAGAGAGGAAACGGGCCCTCTAGCGGCTGCCATCAGACAGTTCACCGCGGCGGCGTTCGCCCAAGGCAGGTCCGATCCCCCGGGCGCGGCCCTACCAGTCTTCGATGGAACGTACAGTGCGCCCCAGTTTTTCCAAGCATTCGACCGGAAAATGGAAGACACCACCATGGACGACAACGAAAAATTGCTCCGTCTACCGAACTACCTGGTGCGACAACCCCTGGAGCTTTTCAGGAAACTTCGGCTGGCCGACCGGAGCTATTTCCAGGTGAGACAAATCCTCTTGGACCTCTATCCTGAGTCCAGCGAAATATTTCGCCATGAAGCTTACTGGACAAGCCGACCTGGAGACCTACTACCGGGAGAAAACCGCCATGGGGCTACAACTAGGACTCCCGCAGGAGGTGATCCTCGAGACGCTGACAGAAGGGTTGCTATTCTCCGACCAGCGCCTAGTCCGCGTAGTGCCTCCCGAGAACCTAGTAGAGTGGTTCCGACTAGTACAGCGGATCCACGGGCCCAGTGTACCGACAACACGACACAGAGAGGAACAACCGCCCACAATGTCGGGTCCGTACCACAACACACCCCGACGCACAGGTGCATGGAATGCACCTCCTCCGCCCTCCAACTGTAAGTTCTGCGGCGCGAGGCACTGGCACAGCGAATGCCGGCATAGACCAGTCCCGACGACACAAGAAAAAGAAAGGACAGTGCAAACGGTCCAAAACCGATATCCGAGTGCGAGGACAGTGCAATCGGTCCCAAATCAACCAGTCCCAAGTCCCAAGCAACCATCTCAAGCCAGAGACACCCCAGCAGAGCAGACTTTTCGAGACTGAGGTAGGCTCCCAACCCTTTAGCTTAACCCAACTGACTGTGAAACTATTTCTAACCCCGAATATACCATGCCCCTTTTTAATTGACACAGGCGCCAGTCTGAATATAGTGCCATACAACCTCTACAATATGTTAAAAACTCATCTGCCTAATTTAACCCTTAAGGGACATTCACTGGATCTCCAAACCCTGGATGGTTTTGCAAAAACAATGGGTAAACTGTCTCTCCCTCTGACAATAGGCCAAATATCTCGAAGGGAGAATTTCCATGTGGTGAATGCACCGTTGCCATTTGGGATTCTTAGCCTTAATAGCCTCCACCAGTTTAAATTGGCAATAGATTTTAATAAATGCACTATATTCCAGCTGGGCGCCCCATTGTCTACCACTACCTACCATTTTAACCATGTACCAAATGTATGCACATACTGGCAATGTCAGGCGATGTTCCAAAGATCTTACCCTGCAGCCAAACCTTCCGCTTATGACAACCATTGCGTGCATTCATTGATTGAACCACAATTATATACATGCCACAATTTATCTAAACAAGCGCCACGCAACTTTTTCACTAAGGCCAATTGCCTTTTTTACATGCCCTCAAATAACAAAGCCACAACGGCTTCAACTTGTAAACACGATGCCCAAAACATGTCCATACAGCAGGGAAACTTACATGCCGAGCACATAGGTGATTATACGCCGTCACACAACTGTCACATGACCAATCAACGCGACGAACTCGACACTCACACTAAGACACCACAAAACCCTTTCCCACATGCATACTACAACACGACACCTGACACTCTCTATCCACCCCAGTTCACAACACTTTTACAAAGATACAATCACATCTTCACACAGAACAAATTCAACGTACCATGCTTAAGGATTCCACCCATAAAAATACCCACGAATTCCGACAAAATAATTACCATACGGCCATATCGTGTTCCGATATGTGACCAACAAGAAATCCGAAATCAAGTCCAACAAATGCTAGAGAATGGCATTATAGAGCAATCTTTTTCACCTTTCTCGAGCCCTGTCACCCTCGTCACTAAGCGCGACAAGACCAAACGGTTTTGCATCGATTATAGAAAGGTGAACGAGCTAATTAGCTCTGATGTCCATCCCCTCCCGAGAATCGAGGATATTCTCGACCGCCTCGCACAGGCCAAGTATTTCTCCACGGCCGACATATCCTCTGCGTATTGGCAAGTCCCAATACACCCCGATTCTCGACCACTGTTAGCATTTGCCACCCTCGAAGGGTTATACCAACCCACTCGATTACCTTTCGGGTTAAAAACCAGCCCTCAGATCTACGAACGAGCCATGAGTCAGGTCCTACAGAGACATGGACTTGACTACGTAGCACATTATTTTGATGACTTCATCATTTTCTCCAACACATTGGAGGAACATCAAAACCACCTGCGACAATTTTTCGCCTTTTGCGAAGCAGAGAAGTTACAACTTAACTTCGCGAAATGCGAATTTTTTAAGCAGTCCATAGATTTCCTAGGCTACACCATTACAGCTGGTACAACTACACCGCTCACACGCAACACCGACATTATTCACGCCATTAAACAACCACACATCCGAAAAACACTACAATCCTTTTTAGGCGCTGTGAACGTCTATAACAAATTCATTCCGGAATACGCTCGCTTGCGAGCACCACTCAACAACCTTCTCAAAAAGGATGTCGTGTGGATCTGGGATGAAGCTTGCCAAAAGGCGTTCATTGACCTGAAAGGGAACCTCACACAACACCCCATTTTACACTTTTACAAAGAGGGCCTGCCATGCCAAGTGTATTGCGATGCATCCACCCTCGGTATAGCAGGCATCCTCAAACAGGTTCACCCCGACGAGAACGTATATCCAGTTCAGTATTTCAGCCGAACACTGCGCCCACACGAGAGAAACTATTCCATCTCTGAACTTGAGTGCTTAGCAATCGTTGAGAGTGTGGAGAAGTTTCGCATCTATCTGATGGGCAGGAAGTTTACAATATTTTCTGACCATCATGCATTGCAGTGGCTGAAGACAATTAAAAACCCGTCAGGCAGGTTGTTTCGATAGAGTTTGCGACTATCGAGTTACGAGTATGAGGTCCGCTACATAAAGGGAAAACAACAGTATGAGGCAGATCTCTTGTCCCGTAACCCGTTTTGTGGATTCTTGGACGCAACCCTTATCAAGACCCACCAGACGTCTCCATCGAAAGAATCTAACCTGACCATTGATCGTAATGGATTGCATGGTGTCACAAAAATTATAATTCCAAAAACACTCATACAACAACTCTTACAAACTGTACACGCCCAATATAACCACCCCGGTATTTCACAAATGTCACGACTCATCTCCACTCAATATTACTGGCAAGGTATGTCGAAAGACATTAAACAAAAGGTTAAGACCTGCCCCACCTGCCAGTTAACAAAACGGCCATTGGGACCCACTTACGGGGAGTTAAGTCAACCTCCGGAAGCCAAAGAACCCTTTGACCTATTATCCCTAGACACCATTGCAGGATTTGCCAAATATGGCAACACCAAAATATACCTCCATGTTGTAGTCGATCATTTTTCGCGCTACGCGTGGACTTTTCCATCTAAATCCACCAGCATCACCACCTACCAACAGGTACTTAAGCGAGTGTTACAGGATGGCTCTCCGAAGCGCCTTCTTACGGATAGAGCCCCTGCTTTCACTTCGCCAAAATTTAGTAGTTTCCTGCTTAACAGAAATATCCACCCGTTACTCACAACCAGCAATAATCCACAGGCCAACGGTCTATGTGAACGCCTGAACGCCACCCTCACGGGAAAACTTAGGCTATTACATCTAGAAAACCCTAAGGTCGCATGGACCAAGCTGGTCAAACGGGTTACAGTTATATATAACAACACGCCACACTCTACCACAGGTTTTCCACCCACTTACCTAATGTTTGGCATCCTACCCCCAGAACTTTCTGACCACAACACACCTTACCCAGATATCGACAGAGCTAGAAAGATTGCACACACACGAACACAAAACAAACACCTTCAAAACAAAAACATTTATGATCAACGACACAAACAACCACATTTCGAAATAGGTGATCTAGTGTTAGTTAAATTATATCACCACCCCAATACAGGGAAACTCGCTCCATATTTCACAGGACCCCATACAATATTAGAAATTATCTCACCAAATGTGGTCCGTATAGATCGACCAAATCAACCGCTCCAAAGAGACACTGATACGATCCACGTCAACAAGCTTAAGCTGTATACTGAAAAAATCGGATATATATCACCGCCCGCCGTTAGAATACATCATATAAGGCACAAGCCCGATTACACGTTCCCGTTTAAACACTTCACACCCGAAATATTTCCAGCAGAACCGTTAAGATTCAAACCAACAAACAGAAAACCTTTCAAGCATTTAGATCCTACCATTTTTTCAACAAAACGATTTACACCATTCTTCCCCGATAATAAGAACTGCGAACCTGACAATCATTTAAATCCTACCATTTTTTCCAAAAAACGATCCACACCATTCTCCAACGATAAGAAGCGCTATATAGAACGACCACAATTAACAAGTAAGGTTCGAGCAGATATTTCAGAGTCACCATTTATAACAATATGGGAGAAATTGCGTCGATACCCTATCTTTCATCTGATTTTTATCCTTTGTCTGCTAGTCCTACCCTATAAATGCACCCCATTCTTATCCCTTAGTTACCTGCTAATATATACCTTATCTTCTCATAGAATTTTTCAGCTGCAAGAGGCAGTTTTTCATATAGGAAATTCCATCTTAAATTCAGCTTTCTCCATCTTAAATTCAGTTTTTCATATAGGAAATTCCGTCTTTGAATTACTAAATCTGATATGGAATATGCTAGAAGAGCTCGTTACACATCTGAGAGGAAAACCTCACGTCCAGTAAAATAAGTATAGAACCATTAAAAGAGATATTCAATTAAAAAAAAAACGATTAGGCGGCAAAATCAATTAGGAAACCAGGAAGCAAGAAGGGACTGCTCCACGCGCAGCAATAAAGACGTCGCCATGATTCCAATTACATGCAAACAGAGGCTGGGAAGTTTTAATTTGGATCTTGTTTTTTCCACACCCCGGGGGGGGGGGGGGGGGACTGTGTTCCTCCACATCGCCCAGTTTCCGGCTTCTAATTACAGTGGGGGCCCCTCGTCTATTGAGGTCAATTGGGAACCTCTCTGGATGTCATCCCAGTTTTCATTCCCCATTCCAGCTACATATCGACTTTTACAAAAAAAAAAAAAAACTTAGTTCAATCGCATTATCACAAGAAACATTAAACAAGTGACACACACAAACATTCTTAATGAATTCACATGTCTATTTTTATTAATTCTTATTAATTCCTAATATTCCTTACAGACTTCCAAAATTACGTCACGTCACCCACGTCACACACAGACGTTAGTTGAAAACACGTAGATCTCAAAGTCAGTTACGAACAAAAGCACGCACATTTGCCACTTTAAAATTGTTAGGATTTTAGATAACTAAGCTTTTCGAGCTTACGTTTTCTCCCAAAAGGATTGAACGACCTTTTAGAAGGATCGAGGATTCCTCTCGAATCCTGTATTCAAGGTTTTGATTTAAGTACCGACACCCAATATATAAAGTGGATATTGGGCGAGCACATCTTAAGTGCCCTAGGGAATCGCATAAAAACCCCCTAGAACGCATTAAGGCTCGAGACACATCAACATACAACATTCGGCTTTTGAGATTTCAAAAAACAATGACACAAAGACAAAAGGTACACGAAAAGGTTATTTAGATTTCCATGTCTCCTGTATACACAATATTAATTCGCACTTGGGTCAGATCACGATTCTACCCAAGTGTCACAACAGAAGAGACCAAAACATCTATAGGGCAAAATTAATTAATTGATCGCGAAAAATAGATTATGGCATGTAGATACAAAAACGGGTTACGACCTCACTATACATTTTCTTTGTTATATATCAATCATTTACATTACTTTCTTATATTAAATTCAAAATATTTAATCCAATTTATCATTTTTCTAATACAATTTATTATCACTTATTTTAGCAATTATTTACCATTTTATTTACCACATCTTTTATTTTGACATATTTCCATTTTATCAACGAAGACTCATTGGTTTTCGGTTAAAATTTTAGCCTTTAAGTTACAAAAAAACTTTTTTTTTATTTTTACTTTTTTTTTATATAACCAAGCAATTTTTTTCTCACCATGCAACAAGGCTTTTTCATTTTTTTTTGTACCATCAAGCCTTCACTTTGATTTCATTCAACTTTATTTTATATTTAATCTTATTTTTGATTTCTCAAAAGACCTCATGAAATTACCTCGATTTTCCTTCCCAATCTCGAGCGAAATGGTAATTAGGCAATTCATTTTTTTTATTTTCTCACCACGCAACAAGGCATTTTTCTTTTTTTTTTTTTGCAACCACGCCTTCACTTTAACTTCATTCAACTTTATTTTATCTTTATTTTATTTTATTTTTTTTTGTTTTCTTCAAAGACCTAATGACTTCCCTCGACTTCCCTTCCCAATTTCGAGCAGTATTATAATTAGGCATTTCTCTTTTCACTATGTATCATAGTCTGCATTTTATGTTTCACCATTACAATTTTGATTTCTAGTAATTATAAGCAAACTATATAGCATTAATACTGTCGCGTTCCCTGTTTTAGACCTACGAGAACGGAGCATGTAAGGAGTGACTTGGTAAAATTTCCTTATTAAAATCTGCAAGTGTAATATTTTGACAACAACGTCGCTACCATCCTCGGAATGTATGTTGTGACTTAGTAAAATTTCCTTATTAAAGTCTGCAAGTGTAACATTTTGACAACAACGTCGCTATCATCCTCGGAATAGCGTTTGACACAGAAATAGACAAATATGGGACTTAAACAGCTAAGGTTATACTTGAGATTATAGAATATCTGATAATATATATATAGGGTACAGAAAGGACTTGAGGACTACACGACTCTAAGTGAAAACTTGCTTCCATACCAGGCGTGAGAGGGACCTCCCAAAGGGGGCACAGATCGGGGGAGGACCGTTGATGGATTCCTTCCTGGAATGCACGGGGCGTCGGGTGTCGCGCGGACTTAACAAGGTCTCTGGAATGTAGGGATCCAATCGTCCATTCTCCCCCCCCCCCCCGCCCTCCTTCTTCTTCCATGAAAAAAAAAAAAGATGGCGGCCCCTTTCCCTGCCTCCCTCGTTGTCTCAACTACTCTCTAAGAGATTTCTGATACGACATATTCTTTACTATTCCCCCTGAATATCCTTGTCTAGCACCAGACCTCTTCCAGAATTATCCATAGTCAATTTGTGGCATATACTGTCCGACTTCCATGGAGTCATTATTGATTAGGCAATCTATAGAGATACCTTCTGGCGATTTAGCTACCCGCTGGAGGCGCTGTGAACTACTTCAGAGAGGGAAATTATAACAATAGATCTCCATAATTTCTACAGATCAACTGTAAATAGATTCATACACAAAAGATATAGCGCGGAAATTATAGGACAGATATGTAAAGAGATTCCTCATTAAACTACGATAATATAAGACCAAATTAACAATTTTTATAGGAGTATAATATGTTGAAATCAATATTTCGAATTAGGTATTATGAAGTATTAGGTTCAGAATTTTGTTGGTAGGAAGATCTGATTAGACATGCAGGTATCCTTTAATCCCGATTTTTATAATAAAGATTCAACAAAATGCGATGGAATATGGTTACTATCCAGATATATGGAAAGGACCCTATTTGTAAAGATTATACCAGAACTAATAAATAACCTATAAAGACAAGCAAACTGTAGACTTAATAGTGGTCGGCTCTTCCATCAAGAAATAGACGCTGGAATGGATCGTCATCCATTTTGCCGCCTCTACCGCCCCAGCGGACTCGGGCCCGTGACGCGCCCAATTTTTCTTGGTGTCACTTTCTCTGGGATCATTCAACGGCTTTGGGGAATCTTAGATAAAGATGAACATTTTACTATTAGAAACTAAAATCCTGAATATAGAAGACCAAATTAACATTTATGTTGAAGTATAATAAGTTGAAATCAATATCTCAAATTAGATATCACGAAGTACCAGGTTCAGATTTTATTGGTAGAAAGGCCTGATTAAACATGCAGGTATCCTTTAATCTCGATTTTATATCAAAGATTCAACAAGACATTCAATTAGATTACTATCTGGACATATAAGGAAGGGACCCTACTTGTAAAGATTATACTAAAATCTAACAAGATGAGCTATAAAACAAGCAGGACTATAGACTTATACTAATGACAATGACAATTGTAACATATTAAAAAAAAAACAAAAAGGTTTACAATAAAATCATAAAGAAAACAATCTAGGGGTATAATGCGACATGGGTCTTATTAGATTTAAATCAAGAGTTGGTATAATGGTAAATATGACGGAATAACTCACTGAAACACAGACAGGAGAATTGGCTCCTATGGCGGGCACGTTCGACAGTGTATGTCGGCCAGTAATTATTAGAAGACTTGATCATTAATAACATTCCCTCAAAAAAATATAAGAATCATACTATATCTTGTTCAAACAGTGAGGGAAAGACAGATTCTTCACATGAGGATACAAATATTATTAAAACCTAACAGATAGATACCCTCAAGGCAGCCCTAATAAAGTCGTATTTTGCAACTGTTGCTGTGTCAACATATCACAGCAAATACACAGTACACAACTCTATTCCATCAGAGTCGGTAGTCCATATTCAGTACAATTTGTGATAATAAGGTGGGGGGTATTACCATAAAACTAGAGAATGAAAATGTATGAAGGGAAACAAAACTCTCTTTATAAGTTATATATATATAGATATTTATTAGGCAAAATTTTGGGGACATTTTATACTAGCGAGACATTCTATTTACATAATGATCTAGGTAGAGGTGACTTAAGGTTACAAATTCTTCGTTGTATGAGGGAAAATATGGATCTCCATCTATCCTAACGGGACAAGACACGAAAAATACTAACATTCCATCTTGTATTTAAAGCCCTTTAGAGCCCATCCAAAATCTAAATGGATTAGTTCTACTTGAAAATTAAAAGGGGGAGCTGGGCCATGATGGCGGGGCTTACCTTCTCTCGGAAAGGGCGGTAAGGTCTGGTAGGGCGGTAAGGTCTGGTCTCCTCTACGTCTCAGGCCCGACTGGCTGGATCTCTCCTGTCACTGAGCGACTTTTTCTCTATCTCCCCTTTAGCCAAGAAAAGGCCCTTTTTATCCTAGGCTCCCTTCATTTTCATTCGTTGATCATGCCAAAGTTTCTATTGGCTGGCATTTTCATTCGTCGAAAGCAAACACCCACGTGATCATGGGCATTTTCATTCGTCGGAAGAAAAAACACTCACGTCATCATGACCACGCCCCCAATTTACCGTGCTGCCGCGCGAGAAAAAATTGTATACTGGATAAAACAAATTAATCCCTAAAATTAATTCCTTTAGGAAATTAATTAATATATATATATATCCCGAGTATATAAAAATTATTGATTTACATGTTTATATGACAAATTGTTTTCCTTAGGTCACCTACTATTACTAAAATGAGGGGAATATATGTACATATGGTACAGCAGCTCCCAGCACGGATGTCTCCGGATGTCACCCATGTCTTCCTCCCTTCAAGCACCAGCTTTCGGCAAGGAAGTCTGGTGTCCTCAATTGTCTAGTTTTATTTGTACATGTGCTCTTTGTACATCCTTCCAAGAGAGGCCTTGCGTCAGGGGGGGGGGGGGGGGGGGGCGTTAGAGCATCGTCGGCCATCGTTGGGAGTTCTCCACCTAGGTAGCAAACACTTCGGCGAGACACTGCGTATATATTTATATGATGTAAATGTTTACATCTTTGTTGGGTCTTGTTTGGTGGAAAATCTGACCCAACAATACCATTCTTTTGTTTTATCTTTTATATCCTTACCAATGCCTGTATATAACCTCTCTATATCCAATTAATTTTCACAAAATTATTTTCTTTTCTTTTATAGAACTTACTCAGACAAAAAAAAACCCCTTCGTAAATTCTTCACATGTAGGGGGCGCATCTGTCATAATTTGTACATAACTAGATGCCAACCCAATCCAATATGTATGAGAATGTATGCTTTGAATTTCAATAAAGAACAAGGCTTAACAAAATATGTGGAGGAAAGAAGGCCTAGAGAGAGCACAATCATTAGTAAAGTTTTTTATTATCCCGGAACTCGTAAAAAGTTGAGTTCAACAAACTAACACTTCCTGGTCAGGTTAAAACATGTCCAAAGACAAAGGCGTAGCATAGACCAATCAGGGAATAGTTCATTAGTGAAGGACCTATGGCGAGGTTACACGCCGCGAACGGTCAACCAATGAAAAGAAAGTGTTTTCTTCTTAAATCGAGAACAGAGAATGGTCAGTAAGTGTTGCGATCTCATGGAGTTAGCATCTACAGTTAGGAGCTCGGCACCATCGAGTTAGCACCTAGAGTTGCAGCCTTTCAGTTAAGTCAATCTTACCGCAATGTGAATAGATAGCCAATAGCCTTCATCCACCAAACCTCTCAAACCCTTCTCTCTCCTCCGATTAGTTGCCTTATTTCAATCCCAATCAAGTGTGTATTCTGGTTTATTTCCCCTGTATGCTTCACTTCCCTCTTAAACGACTGCGCCATCATCAATCAAACCCCTTCTCAACCAATAACAAAAGACTTCGCAACGATATTGCGATATATATACTCTTCCTAGCATTAATGAGCCTTCTAAAATGAGTAATTATCTATTACATGAGTAGTTATTTACAAACACAAAAGATTGTTGAAAGTCTGGTTATTTAGGGCTTTGGAAGATTTACTTATAGGAGTTTCGAACATGAAACTTTTCCTCACAGTCTCTTTGCAGGTTCCAGCAGTAATCTGCCATCATGTGGGTGTCCATCTCCCTGGTATTGATCTTCCATAGTTTTGATGTCTTGGTGAAATCCTTCACCTTGCTCCTCACTGATATCACCCAAATTGTCAGAAGTCCAAGTAATGTAATTTTATACTCATTTGGCAAGCAATATTTTTGAAGTTTGTAAGCATACTGTTCACTATCTCTTTATATTTATCTGCTCTGTAGTTACACAAAAAAAAAAATTCAAACTACCAAGATGAACGAGCTCCAAGCACTGAATTCTTCATGAATTTGACAAAATTGGGTTCATTTATGAGCTGTTGTATCTAAAGACTATAAAAAATATCAGCTTTCTGTTTTTTGTCACTAGGTCCAGGGAATTTGTGCTCTATGTATTGAAAATAGAATCCATTTTTAAGGGTTATAACAAGCTGTTTCATCAACCCTAATTCTATATGTAGTGGAGACAGAATTATTTTTTCTTGAGAAATGAGAAGCGAAGGAACTTCCTTCGCCAACATCCATGTTCTCCCTTGCACAGATCAGCTCTTTTTATCTAGTATCATGTTTAGCTCTGCTATTCCAGAGACAAGAAATGGAGGTATTTTGATATCAACACAAAATGTCTACTGATTCTCATTGAACTTTATTTTTTTCTATGACAAACGCAATGGTCTCATGCACTTTTTCATATTTGTTGAATGAGCAAGTGGAATCAACCCATACTTATTGCTCTTGTGAAGGAACAAACACTTTAAACTCTGTTTGGAGCTGTCAATGAAGAGACGGCAATCACCTGGTTAATATACAAGACGACCCATTTTCAGAAGCAGTAAACTTCGAACATCGTTGCAATATACAAGGTTGTTATTATGAGAGAAAAACAAAAGTAAATCCTTTTCACGCTTATGATAGAATACTATTTTTGTTCCTGAGGCGAGTAGATATTTTTCAGCCATAGAAGAAGCAAATACTTCAGAAGATTCTTTTAAGAGGCTCAAGGCCCTATTGAGATTATTTAGTTCCTTTTGGTCAAATTGTTGAGGCTTGAAGAAGAACCAACATAATCACTGCCCTCAACCTCTATGTTATTTATTGTAACAACTGCATCTTCAAAGAGCTATGGAAGGCCATGACAAGTTGGGATAGGTATAGTTCTGGACATATTTCAGAAGGTAGCAATTGTTTTGGGTTGATACCAACAATGCTATTGGTACAGAAATAGCAATTTGTGGTCTCTTGGTTCTCTTCAAATTATTGGCACTCCAAACTTGAAGCTTCTTTTTTACTGTTTGTCCCCAGCGCAAATATTCCATGCAAGTTTTACAAACATAATGTAGAATCACTTGTCGACCTGACAAGGAGTGAAGTTAAGAGGAACAGCTGGGTTCTAATAGTAGAGAAATATAGAGGTACTCATGAACTCTATATGAAAAATAGCTGCTTCTTTCTCTTTGGATGATAATGTTTCATGAGTAGGATGAAGCAGGGGAAAAAAAGAAAGAAACACGGACTGTATAAACGACTTAAAATTAAATTGGGTGATATATTGAGAAAAAGGCATCTCCTGATCGCGCAACTAAAACCTTCTGATGGCTTGCGCTATCTGTCAGAATAAATATAAACCAATTCTTTATTTTTAATCATTCAAGAATTGGCCAAATATCCATTCTGATTAATCAAGAAACGCTAATCACGTACGCGTTTAAGCTGGCTTTCAGCGTGGTAAATACTGAATCTCAAAAAAAAAAAAAAGAAAGTTTTTGAGGAAAAGAGCCAGAAGAGAGTGAGAACACATATGTGGTTAGCTCTTCTTAATCAATCTAAAAAAGCGGTATTTGCCAATTGTGGAATAATTAAAAATTCAATTATTTATTCCAACAGATGGCGCAAGCCATCAGATACTTTTAGTTGCACGATCAGAATATGCCTTTTTCTTTAAAAAGAATGCCACCTGATTTCAGTACAAATTCACTTTTATACTATTTAAAAAATGCCATCCTTATTGATTTTTTTTCTTTTTCACAAAATTCTATGCAGTTATTTCTAAAACATGAGTAGAAAACATTTAGGCATTAAGATCGTTAGATTATTATTTATTCAAGTAAAAATGTACAAATTTTTATATTATTTATATAAATGTATCAATTAAAAAATAAGTCAGAATCACTATTATCTGCAGTGCATAGTTAATTATTAACTCAGGAAGACAATTTTTTTTCTGAAAATAGAGCAAGAAAAAAATTGAAACTATTTTTTTTTCTTTAAAATTCTTACAGCCATAAATGTAAACGCATATCTAGAAAATAAATAAATATATATACCTTTTGAATCTATCTGATTCTTAATTTTTAATATATATTCCTTTCAATATATGTCCAAATCACAGAGTTTATATTTTTATGGAGTCTTTGAATCCCACTCTGTTGTCAAGTTACTAATAAAATAATCTTGACCAACGTGCTCTTTTTGACGAAAAGAAAGCGTGTTACTTTAATGTAATTTCTAAAGAGTTTTACTGAAAACTTTATCATTAATTTAGCTTATCTTTGTTTTTGTGGTTACGAGTATAATTAAGAAAAAATGACTAGCTATATGTACCCTGGACATAAGGTATTTATAAATGCGATAATTTGTGTATTGTGCCAAATGGGATCATGCTTGTCCACCTTACTTTCTCAACTAAGAATTATACAATAGATAGAGAAAACTTGATCACATTTTGATTTAGACTTAAACAAATAAATTATTTATTTGATATTGAAGTTGTTTTTAGGGTGTTAAAATGTGTTAAGTGGGTATCTGGTTATAAGGAATTTTAATAGGCTCCAATAAAAGGCTCTATAAAATTATGTAGAATAAAATTTTGCCTTTAACCAAGTTTTTTTTTTTGTGGAAATATTTCGAGCAAATTAAAAAATGCAACGATTTCAAATTTTTTGCCACATAATATATTTTTAAATAAAACGTCTGTATCCTTAGAATATTTATATAGCCAATAGTACATTTTACAGCAAGAAAAATAATAGAAAAAGTATCCAAATGACCAGACTTCACCTAGGTTCATTATGAGTGAATGTTTTTACAACCACACTATATTGTTTAAAAAATGTTTATTTCTATCATTTTATTAATAGTAGTAGCAATTGTGATAATACAAAAATAAATAACTAAAACATTCAAGTTATTTTGTTATTTCTATAATCTGTATGTTTTTTTTTAATAGTCTATATGTTAATTTTTAGCTAACTACATGTGGCATTTTTTTTAAAACTGATCTAATAAATAATCATTTTGATAGGAATGTGTAATTCAATTTTGAGGCATTTCTTATTTATTTGCAGAGAGAATTGTGTGTGAACTACTTTTGATCAGGAAATCCAAGTAGAAATAATATTTCCAGAAAATAAATTGTAGCAACATTATTCTAACAAATGTTACCATTAGCCAATCAGAAATTAGTATTTTGCATCAGCAGAAGAATGGAAGGTGTAACAGGATTAACATGGCAAGACATCTTCTGACCTCCCAATATGGTGTACTACCACAGTGGGTTTACCCTTACATTTCCTTGAAGCTACCCTTTCTTGTAAGTTCCTGATTGAGTGATAGGATTACCTATCAATTGAAACTAGTGAATGATTTCCAGTTGTCCACCATGAGGATATAGCTCTTCTTCTTTCTTATATCCACTCAATCATATTAAGGTATCAAGCTTGTAAAGCTTGAGACTTTTGATGGTGTCTGCCGGGGAAGAGTAGAGCTCATCAATGGATGAGTCAATACAGTCAATAATGTATTTTGGGGTTGCAGGTTGAGAATTGCACTTAGTACATAGTGGGAAAACCTTGCAACCATTCTGGAAAGTCATTGTCCGTAGATGACCAGACTTAAGTTTGGAAATCAAATATGAGGATATAGTAATACCATCAATGACCAGAAGTCTTTTTTCATATCTCCACTAAATCATATTAGGGTATCAAGCTTTTAAAGCTTGTTGATGGTGTCTGCTGGGGAGGAGTAGAGCTCATCTCAATGGATGAGTCAATACAAAGACTAAAAGTGACTGTTGTAAGGCTAACACCAAATCTAATTATTATTTATACTCTGAAAAATTTGAGGAAAACCGCTGAGAGGGTTCACCACTGATGAGCCATGCCCTCTCGTTCAATCACTTTTCTCATTGCAGTAAGGTCTGTAGAGTAGCAAGTAATATTTTATTTGTGATCAAACGTCTGTAGAGTTTTATAATTATTAAAAAAAAGAACCATTGTTACCATTGTTACAAATTTTATTGATTGGGCAATTGTGAATTTATAAATAGTATTGTGTTTTTTAGAAACTTTCCACTTGAGAGGTATTCTTATATGTGAAGCATAGAGTAGACTGGGAGGTGGGTGGAAGGATGGTCTAAACTGTTGGTTTTTGACATCTACGACCCAGGATTGAATCCTGCATTGGACACTTTTTTTCTTGTTAAAAATAAATGCTCCAATTGCCCCTGATACTTGCAAAAGTCCAACCCCAGCGAGTGCAAGTAACGAAATGTGGCTCTGGCACATTTTTAAGTGCAAAAGTCAAACTGCTTTCGCATGGGTAGACATGGGGTGCACTTACAGTAAAAGCAGTTGCAAAATTCTTCCCACCATTATTATCATGGCCTGTACCATATGTACTAGGGATAATAACAACAGTATGTTATAAGCTGTCACAAACCTCTACCCACTATGATTATCATAATGTGCACACTTGGGATAGTAGTCAAATCGTCATCGCTAAACCATGGCCTATGGTGGCATACCTATGGCCAGTTGTCGTGACAGGACAAGTTTTCACCAGGAGGTAGTAATAACAAAATTTAAGATTGGGTCATGTTAAATTTCCCAATTGAGGTTTGGTCACAACCCGATGTCTGGTAATATTGCCATTCATCCAATCATGAGTTTGTTGTAGAAGTTGAGACATGTAGCAGAGGCTAGGAGAGGAGGGTGGTTCAAATGCAGAATTTTGTACAAAGAGAATTTTCTCTTATCTTTGTAGAGGTTATTTTTATAAAAAAATAAGTGTCCTAATAACTATTTTTAAAATACAAATATAATAAGACCAAATAAAACTACTACAACAGTTTTTTAAAGATTTTTTGGTCTTATACAAATTCTCTGAGTAGAAGATGGTATATACAGAAATAACAGTAACAATCAGAAAAGTTATTTACAATGTATTAAATTACTTTTGTGTTTCTTATCTATAATATAAATTCAAGGTAATAAGACCAAATCCAAATAAATAGTGTGTGATGTTTCAGTAACAGCGTTGTACCGAAACATCACACACTATTTGTTTGTTTGGATTTGGTCTTATTACCTTGTTTTATAATCTATAATCCAAATTGTGCCTTATCATATAATCTAAATTGTACCTATTTTTTAAAAAATAGTTTTCTCTGTATATATATATATTTTTTTTTGAATGGTGACTTAGTGAAGTCTTTGGTTATTAATAATTCTAAGTTTTTGTGTGTGAGATGTGGATTGAGAGTTGTATATACGCAACGTGGCAGGCACTGTGTGACGAATGTTGCAATGTGTTGCAGGAGGCCGGAGATAGGGCCGACGACTATGCTTCTTCCATGCCGGTGCATCGGATCCGTATCACCTTAACCAGCCTCAATGTTCGTAGCCTGGAGAAAGGTAAAATTTCTCTCCAACACAAGTACTATTCCCTACCAACAATGCCTCTTGCAGTAACATATGCATTGAAATATCTTTATTTAATGGGCTGTTAACCAAATGGATGATTTTTGAGCCCCAAAGCAGAATATATACAAAGCACTATATACATTGGACTGTTGGAGGGGCCTGGGGATGGGTGGCCAGGGGATCATCGCTGGGTGAGGCCAGGAGAGCTGGGATGTAGAGGAGGATCAGTGGGGCAGAGCAGAGCGTTGCAAAGTAACATGCCCTAATGGCTAAAAAAATACATTTCTTTAGTCTTCTATAGCCAGTCATCTGTAGTCAACATTTAACACAATATATAAATAGTAGTGTTCCTGGAAAATATTGCTTTGATATCATTTTTGGTGCCATTTTGTAAGATAAAAAAAATCACTTTTCTGGATTGAAAGGAATTATTTCCCCATCTATCAGGTGCTATCAACAAAGATTTTGTACTACTTCTATACTCATATTAGGTTAGATTCAGTGTGATAGGTAACCTTGTTTCTTATTGGCCTAATTGATCATGACTGCACAATTGTCTTATTTGGAACTCTTCTAGAATTGTCTCTTTGAACTTTTTTGATTAACTAGGATTTTTAAATGTTCTAAAAACATGCTCTAAAAAGAAACCCCTATGTTAAATGGACAGTGGCACAATCCATAGGCCTTGTGTAGAAGGCATGTGTATAGTGTCCCCTTTGATGCCCCTAAAATAAGAAAGAGGGAGGGTTGACGTTTACTGACCATTTTTAACCACCAAAACCTGGGATTTTAAACCTGCTTATGGAGTATGTTATTCCTCTAACAAGTTGCTTCCTTATGTCTCCAGTCTTGCTCAAGCTTATTATCATAGGTGACTAATCAAATAACTTTACAAGTTCAAAGACACGCTGCTTCCTTCATATGTAGAGATGTGTTGTACTTGAAGCATTGAAAGTTGCAACCTTTCCTTCCCTACCATCATGATTATCATGGCCCTAAGTATGTAAAAAAAAAATTGTTGTGCAGTGTGCGCTGACCTGATCCGGGGGGCCAAGGAGAAGGACCTGAAGGTGAAGGGACCTGTGCGCATGCCCACCAAGACTCTGCGCATCACAACCCGCAAGACTCCCTGCGGAGAGGGTTCCAAGACGTGGGACAGGTTCCAGATGAGGATCCACAAGAGGGTCATTGACCTCCATAGCCCCTCAGAGATTGTCAAACAGATCACTTCCATCAGCATTGAGCCTGGAGTGGAGGTGGAGGTGACCATCGCCGACAACCAGAACACTGCCTAGTGTGCCGGCTTCCTCACTGTTGTCAGGTTCAATAAACTTCCTGGCAGTTGTGTAAATCTTCATTGTCTTCCTTGAATGGATGGTAGTTGTGGTGGTAGTGCTTATCTCCATGGTTAAACCAATTCCTGAAGTCCACTCCTTTCCAATTTTGTGATGAGCAGAATTCATTTGAGTATTTAGATGCCTGTTGATGGGACATCTGATGTAGGTAGGGATGTTAACATTTAGCTGGACATAGTGGGACAGCCTTGGGTACCAGGAGTTCAGACATACTTCACCTGTCCTGTCCAGGGTCACCCCCCCCCCGCTACTTTGAGGCAGTTAACAGGTCTTGGGAGGGGGTGGTAGTTGTACAGTACTGTAGTGAAGAGAGCATTTTATTTTATATTGAGAGAAAAAATCTATATAATCAATTGTAGATTTACTCTGGAAATTTTACAAGGTGTCTAAAAGAGCCTCTCTCAATGGGATTATTACACATTTTTGTAATTTGATTTGGAATCTGTTTTGTTGCTGATTCCTTGTGTGTCTTAGATAAACTTGACTGTGCCAATCACAAAGTAATAGTGTTGGTAGATCACTGGTATAAACATTTTTAACAATCACAAGCCAGGATTGAATTCCGCAATGGGCACTTCTGAAAAATTGCTCCAATAGCCACTGATTCTTGCAAAAGTCCAAATCTACCAGTGAATGCAAGTAATCAAACAGGGTTATGGCATACTTTTAAATGCAAAATTCAAACTGCTCAAACTACAAAGTAAATAAAAATAACCACTCAAGTAAAAAAGTACAATAGAACCTACCCTATAAGAGGACACTCCTGTTAGAGGACTCCTCTCTAAAAAGGACCGTTTTCTTTGCTAAAATTACCTTTTTTGCTATTTAGCAACTATCTGGTAAGAAGACACCTCTCACTAAAGGACACTTTGGATCTACAACTAAATGTCCTTTACCTACAGATTCTACTTTGAATAATAATCAAAATATTAGGACAGATTTCAGATGTTTGGACTGGCTGCTAGCTTGTTGAATTTTCTTATTTCTTAAGGAAGTTGAACGTTTTAGCATGTATATTGAGATTAAGACAATAACTGAAAGGTATACCCAGTGACCTTTATTGAAGACGCAAGATAACCAAGTGTGAACAAAATTGCCTCTATCTCCTTAAAAAAAAAAAATAGATGAACAGACATCAGACTTTCCACATGCAAAAGCTTTTTTTATGAGGGCTGTTGAATAGAGGTAAGGTAAAAAGAATATAGGTGACACCTATCTTGGTGGGTTAGAAGATTCCTTTATAAGATGTCAAACCGCGTGTTCTGCCTTCTACAAAGCTTGCGCCGTAGCGATTGATTCCAAAATGGATAAAAATGAATTTTGAGCCGTTATTCAATTTTTTTTTTAAACATTGGTCGGCTTCCCAAATTAGAGCCAAGATGAATGAGGTTCATGGAGACTCAGCCCCATCATTTAACACCCTTTATTACTGGATGAATGAATTTAAACATGGCGTAAAATCAACACAAGATGAACCACGTCCTGGATGGCTATGGATGTAACCATGCCAGAAATGGTATCAAAAATCCATTGATGAATGAAGATACAAAAGTCCAACCCCACCAGCGAGTGCAAGTAACCAAACAGGGCTCTGGCATATTTGTAAGTGCAAAGTCGAACTGCTTTTCACATGTGAAGACATGTGGTACACTTACAATGAAAGCAGTCGCCTTCTTCTATCCACTATGATTATCATGGCCTGTACCATGTGTACTAGGGATAAGCCAAAAATTACAGAAGGAGAAGCTGTGCGTCGAACCAAGATCACCTGCAGACATATTTTCCAGCAGTGTTTATTGTTGATTGATCTTAATCCTTGAGACTTTTGGCATCGTTTTGTGACTAGACGAGACCTGGGTACACCACTACACACATCTAGAGACCTGGTAGCTTCTTTACCCTTCTAGCCAGCTCATTGCAAGTCTTCCTCTTCCTTCAAATTTTATCATCTTTTCCAATCCGTTTGCTCCCATTATGTGTCTGAAGTAGGCTTGTCTTTTGTTTGCATAAATAGATCTTCTTTCTTATCTCCACTCAATCATATTAAGGTATTAAGCTTGTAGAGTTTGACTCTTTTGATGGTGTCTGCCGGGGAAGAGTAGAGCTCATCAAAGGATGAGTCAATAATGTGTTTGGAGTTGCAGGTTGACAATTGCACTTAGTACATAGTGGGAAAACCTTGCAACACCATTCTGGAAAGTTATTGTCCGTAGATGACCAGACTTAAGTCTGGAAATCAAAGACTGTTGTTCTCTTGGGAGGGCAGAACCGGTGCTTGTCCCTCCTGCTCTGTACCTTTATGTGGAGCATTAGATTTCCATTCGTGCAGGCATGCATAAATAGATAATACAGTAGAACCTCTCTGTAAAGGACAATACCTAGTTACAAAGTGTCCTTTAAAGGGACTCTTGTTTTTTTACAGAAGAGTTTCTAATTGGTAAAAATGACAAACTGTCCTTAGTATAGAGATGTCCACTAGCAAGAGTATTCTCTCACAGAAAAGTTCTACTCTATTACTTCATTTATATTTTCGGGGGGGTCGGTGGAAGGCTGGTTAAACCGTTTGGTTTTTGACCACTACAACCCAGGTTTGATTCCCGCATTGGGCACTTTTTTCTGATAAAAAAAATAAATGCTCCAATGGCTCCCGATTCTTGCAAAAGTCCAACCCCACCAGCGAGTGCAAGTAACCAAAACGGGGCTCTGGCACATTTGTAAGTGCAAAGTCGAACTGCTTTTCACATGTGTAGACATGTGGTGTACTTACAGTAAAAGCAGTCGCTAATTACCCACTATGATTATCATGGCCTGTATAATGTGTACTAGGAATAAGCAAAAAAAAAAAATTATATTTTCCCACTTTTTTTTTTGCCTCACCCTCTATTTGAAACCACACCCAATCTGCTTAAAAAAATAAATAAAAACTAAAAAAGAATATATTTTATTCTTTAAAAACTATATATATAAAATTCAAAAACTTTTGGACATATATTTAAAATAAAAAAAGAGATGTAAATATATATGTGTGAGTAGATATAACAAAATACATATATATATATATATACAGTATAATAACCTGCCAACATTATACACTGATGTATTTATTGTTTAGGAACACAAGGTTTTTATTGCAAAAAATTTAAGTGATAGATCAAAATTTGTTCAAACACATATAAATCTTCATTATATTAATTTGCATAAAAAAAACCAGACCAATTTTAAAATTTACATATTTCTTTTGGGTTTACATATTATTAATGTTCAATATGTAAAATTGATGCAAATATCCATCAAAATTATCTCAAATTTTCCAAAAAAAAAAAAAAGTACTGTTTGTTCCTAACTTTTGCGCACCAGTGTATATGAAATTTGTTTGTTTCAACAAAATGTAAATCTAGATGAAAGTTAACAATGGCACTGTACTGAATGACAAGTAAAACATTCAGTTGTATAACAAAATAGTTATCATACTTTTATCATCAGCAAGTTTTTGTCAGCATGCTTATATCCAGTAAAACCCCTCAAATCTTCAAGATGAGAATGAATTTTAAACCTTAGTAATGAAGTGACCTCAACAAGGAGGCTTTCAATACACAAAACATTGACTGACGATCTTGAAAATGGAAAACTAATGAACATAGTATATATATATATGTAGTATGCATTACACAGATAGTATATATAGGAAAAATGTAGCAATATTTTAACAAAATCCATACAGAAAAAAAAAAAACCTTAAAAAGAAGTCTTCAAATAGAAAGGTTTAAAACTTCAATAAGTCAAGTTACTTTTCAATAGCTAAAAAGTTGGGTCAATCTTGACCATAAAGGGAAAAAAACTGTAATAAAAACATGTGTAAGTTCATGTTATTGTGTTAAGTATAGATATATATATAGAGGTGAATTCACTTTGTAAAAATTTGTACAAAACACTGCATTTGTGATATACAAAAATCTTAATAAAAAAAAATGTTCACGAAAATTGAACATACAAGTTTATCTATATTTTGACTTAGATAAGATTAACAAAATGATATGTTTTAAAATGGTTAGTACTTTATCAGAAAATTATAAAACATCCTCATGTAGTAATATATATATGTATGTAGTATATATATGCAAATAATGTTAAATTTACATATCAAATGAGAGCTAAGTGTGATAATGATTATATACTAAAGGATCATCCATATCTTTCCTAAGAAGACTGAACTTTTAGGGCACAATTTGTGAATAGGAAAAAAAAAAAAGTGATAAAGCCCATTTCCATATAGGTAAAATGTATTGGTTTCAATCGAGTGGAAAAATTCCCATGAATAATCCACTCTGAGCTATCATTTAGACAAAAAGACGAAAAAAAAAAAAAAAGCTTGACTTGATACGGTTTGAAATCCAATGATCTCGTTGAAGAGCATATCCTTGTTTTAAGGAGTCAGGAGATAAGAAAGAAGAAGAGTTCAATTGTAGAAGCACCGGTCATAAAAACTGATGGTAACAATGCTTCTATTAGAATACCAAATCTAATTATTTTGTCAACCTATTTTGACAACATCATGAAGAATCCTAAAGATCAAATGGGCTAAGACAAACCAAGAAATTTGGAAAAAAATTTAATGAAGAAACTTTCTAAATGGAGATATCAAAAAAGAGTAAAAGCTAGATGAACTTTAAGAAAAATTGTAAGATATTGATCATAGAGGTAGGATATACCTTGAAGATTGTAGGGAAAGAAGTTTGGTTAATCTTAATGAATGAATTAATTGCTACAAAGATAAAAAAAAAAAATGCAAAATAGGATAAAATGGTTTATAATGATAACTAACCTCTATATTATAGTTAAATCATTCTATAGCCCTAAATTATGTAAAAAGATTAAAATTAATATTCCCTATAAGATAATATTTTGATAAAAATGCTATAGAGGGATTTTACTGAATTTTGTAATATTATCATGTAAAGTACAAAACCTATAACATTTGAGATTTCTTTTAATGAATGTGAAAAAAGAGATATATAAAATGTGAGTATTATTACAAAAAAGCAAATTGAAGCAAAAAAAAAAAAAAAGTCAGAATATATATGAAAAAGAGTATAATATGACTTATGCAAATAAAAAAAAAAAATGCTGAGATATAAATTGCATATATATATAACCTTTACTTAAATGCATATATATGCACAACTTACATTTGTAAAAAGAGCAATATATAAATATGAGGTAGTATTTGATTTATACTCAAAAAAAAAAAAAAAGATATACAAACTAACCTAAGAATATCATTGAATAAATGGAATTAAAAAAAAAAAAAAAATTTTAAAAATAAATTGCACATATATACAAAAAGTTATAAATTGAAAATGAAAAAAATATATATATTTTAAAGAATATATATTCTTTATTAGTTATGAGAGAGGATTATAGAATGTCAATTTACTAAAAAAAAAAATAATAAAACACAAAGTTACAATATTTTTTACAAGTAAAATAATTTGTCTGCAAGCTGGATGGAAGGCTGACTCTTGATGTTCTGTCCAACGAGGTAGGCAATTTTGTGAGCGTACTGTAAACACAGAGCAAGGAGTTAGGAGCTGTATTTGGAGTACACAGCGGTAAGTAATATGATAATTGAATGATAGCTTTAACACACAAAGGAAAAAAGACCACATCCTAAATAAATAAACTGTAGGTGAATTTCAGTAACAATTTGGATTATAGATTATAAACACAAGGTAATAAGACCAAATCCAAATAAATAGTGTATGATGTTTCGGTAACAGCATTGTTACCAAAACGTCACACACTATTTATTTATTTAGTCTTATTACCTTGTGTTTAGCAACAATGCAGTTACCAAAACATCAGGTAGTTAGATAAGCCACAATTTCGATTATATAATTCCATGTTTCTCAATGTGTTTAATGATAAGCAGCGGCCTCTCCCAAAGGTCCTGTTTAGTGCATCTAATGCAAGTCAGAACATATTCTGGAGCTGTAAGAGCCAAACTACATTTTGGGCAAGTGGAGTAGATTTTGTTGTTATTTTTCATTGTCAATCGAGATGGAAGCAATGGAAATAAAATAACTTGTTGCTATGCATATTTTTTTTTGTCAAATGTTGATACAGTAGAACCTCCCTGTTAAGGACACCTAATTTCAGAACCAAAGTGTCCTTTAGGGAGATGTATCCTCTTACTGGAGATTTGCTAAATTGTTAAAATGGTAATTTTGCAACTGAAAACTGTCCTTTATAGAGAGATGTCCTCTCATGGAGGTTTTATTGTATATATTCCAAAGAGCCAAGTTTAGGAATCAAAGATTTCCAATTGTAAGGAGCAACTCTGTACATACCTGGCAGGGTGCTGGGACTCGGATGGACCCTGGCCAGTTGTAGTAGAGGTGGGTGAGCTTGTAGCTGAGGCGCTGCATGTGGCCAGGCTTGAAGTTGGCTGAGTCATGGATCACCACGTAGTGGGTAGGGTTCAGGGTGCCCTGGCGGACATGTTGGGACACCAGGAAGAAATCATAGCTGCCACCACCACCACAAATAGTCACAATCACTGATGTGTGGGGGAAAAAAAACCGAGGGGACTTACCAGTTCTTCCTAGTAATAAAATGGTCGACTACGGTACCTGAGGGAGGGTTTTCATATTGGCCTGCTCCATTCTGTTGTGAACACATCGTCAGGTTAATACTTTAGCCCCGGGAATTTACAACTTTGTGTGTTGGATTGAAACACTTGTGTGGTAAAACTAAAGATTTACCCCCTAAAAATAATAATACAGTTGAACTTGTCAACTTCTCTCTTCAGCTCTGAATGATGAATTACTGATTGTTAGATACTTTAAGTTCTGCACAGAAGCTGGGCGCATGAGAAAGAATGCAGGGCAAAGGATACTGGAGGATGAACTATCTGTAAATAAGTAACTGAATGTGAGACAAACCTTATTTTGTTGTAAATGTTTCCTCTTCCCTCTCCTCTTGTTGACGTGTAAATACGGCGAATCTTGTATGGGGCGGAATGCCCTAAATAAAGGCTTTTGTTGTTGTTGTGTTGTTGTTGTTGTTGTTTCTTATCCCCTTGTGTAAAGATTACACGAATTCCATGAGTTCATGCTCCTCGAGCTGTTTTATGATGAGCAGCGGCCTCTCCCAAAGGTCCTGTTTAGTGCATCTAATGCAAGTCAAAATGTGTTCTGGAGCTGCAGGTGCCAAGCTACATTTTGGGCAAGTGGGGTAGATTTTGTTATTATTTTCTATCTTCAATGGCTTGAGATGGCCCGTTCTAAATCTTGTTAGTGTTGTTTGATGCTGTCTATTTCTGATCTTCAGAGCTCCTCCTGGGTTCACTCCACTGTACCAACTGTGCTTAGGTGGGATCCTCCAGTTCTTATTTATTTTTGTTTTGGCTACTGTTTCTATTTCTTTAAAAGTAAGTTTATTTTTCTGTGGCAAGGGTTCTTTTGTGCCTTTTTTCGCTAGCACATCAGCAGCTTCATTGCCTTCAATTCCAACATGTGAGGGTATCCATTGAAGGTGAATTTTTGAGGTTTTTGAGAGTTTTTGGAGATAGCCAATTATGTTCCTGCTTACTTTGTCTCTAAGTTCCCCTGTGTGACTCAAGTGTTGTATGGCACTTCTACTATCAGTAAGAATCCAGATATCTTGATAATTAGTATTTCTGATGGATTTTAAGGCTTCATAGATGGCTATAAGTTCTGATCTGAAGACTGAGCAAAAATCTGGGTTTCTTCTGTTCATTTTCTCAATGCCATTTGTGGTTTTGATGAGACAGCCACTGCCAGTGTGTCCTAGCTCGTCTCTGCTACCATCGGTATAGATAGTTATTGCATTTTTAGGAATGTTATTAATTATTTCTAATGATAATTGTTTTAAGTATTCTGGATTTTGGCATTGTTTGTTGGTGGGTTCATTTAAAGAGGCATTAAAAATAACATTTTGTAGTGGTTCGCATGGAGAAATTTTTTCTGCTAAATAATTTTTTTCTACTTTATATTTTAAAAATCCATTTCTTTTGGCCAGGTGGAGAGGGCCTTCTTTTTTGAGTCTTAGATTGGATTCCCAATTAAGTATGTAATTGGAAGTTCTGTGTTTGTTTCCATAACTCTTGATTTTGTTTATATATTTTGGCAGATTGTAGCTTCTTCTATCCTTTAAGGGCATAATGTCTGCCTCGTAAAGTACAATATCGTTAGGGCAGGTATTTCGAAGACCTGTAATAATTCTAGCTGCACTTAGTTGTATCCTTTCCAGTGATTTTAGACTTGTTTCAGATGCTGTACCATAGATTTGATATCCATATTCCAGGATAGGTCTAATTAGAGATGTGTAAGTTAATTTTAGTGTGGTTGCATCGGCTCCCCACTCTCTTCCTGAAATATATTTCAGGATTTTTAGTCGGTCTCTTCCTTTTCTAATAACTTCTTCAATATGTTTACTGGAGTTAATTTCTGGATCCAGGGTGTAGCCAAGATATTTAGGATGTTTATTATATTGCAATTGTTGTTCTTTCAGAATAATTTTTGGTCTTATTTTGTATAGTTTCTTATCGGTAGTAAAAAGACAGGTTTCAGATTTTTGGGGGTTAAATTCTAATTTATGTTTATTAGCAAATTTTTCTAGGTGGAAAAGAGTCTTGTTCAAATCTCTTTCAGCTTTTTTCCAGTTAGTTGTTGTTGTTGTAATACAGTTGAACTTGTATAATTCGAAGCCCAAAAAAACCAAAAAAAAAAATCGAATTATCCAAAAATTCAAATTAAAAATGAAAATTCTATTTATAGGAAATTCTAAGGACCAAGATAAATATTGGAATTAAAGACGTTTGAATTATCCAAGGTCTACTGTGTATTAAAAAAAAGTCCTAAGCAAAACTTTCTATCAGGAGATGCAATCATGCACAATCAAGCTTGGAGAGCTTGTTGATGGTGTCTGCTGAGGATAAGTAGAGCTCATTAATGGATGAGTCAATACAGTCAATGATGTGGTTTGGGATTTTCTGGTTGAGAAGTGCACTTAGTACATAGTGGGAAAATATTGCAACCATTCTGAAAAGTAATTGTCTGTAGATGACCCGATTTAAGTCTGGAAAGGAATAAAGGATTGATGTGTTACATGGAGTAGGGGCCCATGGTGTTTCTGACAGCTTTTACTCTAAATACACCACATGTCTACGGGGCGAAGTCACCAAAGTGTGCCTGGATCATGGTGCCATGATCAATGAAAGCTACACCCCTTTCCATGAATAAACTCATGGAATTCGTGTAATCTTTACACAAGGGGATAAGAAACAACAACAACATGTCTACAGATTTGAAAAAGCTTGGGATGATTGTCTCTTTGGGGATATTCATCAACAAGGAAGGATCTACAATCTATAATGATGCAGTCTCTCTAATAAATGTTGTTGTTGTTTCTTATCCCCTTGTGTAAAGATTACACAAATTCTATGAGTTCACGATCTCATGAAATGGGGTATAGGGGTGCAGCTTTTGTTGATCATGGCACCATAATCCAGGCACACTTTGGTGAAAGTCTGACTTTGCCTGTAGTTTGAGACTGTTCCTAACAAGGAATCCTTTGCTGCCGACTCTAACATGAGTACAGACATGTAGAGAGGACTAGTGTAGATTCCACTTACCAACTTCTGGAAGATTCTGGTGTTGATCTTCTTCTGCACCACAATGAAGCAGAAGTGGGGGTTGTAGGGTCCAAAGTCTGTGAAGGCAGTCAGCATCTGTGGGATCTCGTATTCCTTGATGTAACTCATCCTGCCGTCTCCTACACCATCTCTGAACATGAAGATCTTCTTGGGCAGCACATTGTTCACCTGACAACACCAACGGCGTTAACTATAGATTGCTAGGCATCTATCTCATTATATTGAGACAATAAACTAGAACCCCCCTTTAGCGGACACCTCTCCACAAAGAACAGTTTTCATTTGCAAAATTACCATTTTTACTATTTAGCATTTTTTCGGATACCTATTCCTAAAGGACATTTTGGCTCTGCAATTATGTGTCCTTTACAGGGAGGTTCTACTGTATATGGTAAAGTCAGAATTAATTAACAAAAAATATCTTTAATGAACATCCACATATATTACTGTTATAAAATAAATGAAGCTTCCAGGGTTAAGTTTCTTGTACAACTATTTATTTTCAAGCTTTCGGACTTGGCAGTCCTTCAACAGTTGAACAAGAAACTTAACCCTGGAAGCTTCATTTATTTTATAATATTATAAATCAGGGAAGCACGTTTATATATATTACTTTGTTGTTAATATAATCCCTTCGGTATAATTATTAATAAAAGACAATTCGCTGAGGGAAAAGTTTCTTTTATATATAACGGTAATACAAGCTTTCGGGCTCAACAGCCCTTCAACAGGTATAACTATGCTACTGAGGTTTATCGAATCTAATCCATATATATATACATACAAAGAAGCAGGAAATATAAGACAGATATGCTAAAACACTGATTTACATATTACAAAAAATAAAAATAAATTATTGGTTAATGCTAATTCTCTATTAAGGTTATGCGATTACAGTAAATTATAAATTAAGAAGCCGGAGATTATTGATTAGGTTGGAGGTTCCGGAATTATACTATGATATACGTCGGGCAAATCTATGGATCTATTGATTCCTTTCAGTTTTTTAGTGAGTATAGCTTCGAGTACTAGGCGCTGGTGCTTGCCCTTTATATCCTGATAATGGGTTGAGGGTTCTCCAATTATGAATGAATGGTCTGTGCTGTGGATATGCTGGTATACAAGAGAACGGGGATCCTTTCTTTTAACTGATCTTTCATGTTCGGCCATTCGGATCCTCACCATTCTCCCCGTCTCTCCCACATATGTAGCTTCACACTGCAGGCATGATATTGAATATATTACATTATTTTTGCTGAGGGTATCTGTAGGAGTGTTGCTTTTGGTTATATTATGTCTTAGTCTGTCTGCGAGGGTTAGTGTATTAGAGAAGTAGGTATTGAGAGAGATGCCATGTTTCTCCAATATTCGTGCTATGGCGGTGGATTTGGAAGAGAAGGGAATAATACAGTTGGATAGATACGGAGGAGGATTTCTTGTCGTGGACGGATTGTAAAAATGCTTAAAAATGAAGGAAGTCAGATAGCCAGCAGAATTAAGATGTTTGGTTTATATTGCGTTTTTCAATTGATTGAAAAAGTGGAAGAGAACAATGGCTGTGTATGCGCTTTGATAAGGTTCTTACAATGTTAATTTTGTGGGAAAGAGGACAGAAGGATGTGTAATGTGTGTAAGTTGGGGAGGAAATCTTTTTTGTAAAATATGGTGGTGTGGTACCTGCTAGGAGTTTGGATAATTAGTACGTCTAAGAACGGATTAACTTGATTTTGGGCTTTTTCAATGGTGAAGGACATGTCTCTATGATAATTATTAAGAGAGGTTAAAATTTGATCTATTGAATTCTTGTCGCAAATACAAAAGATGTCAAAGTTTGTATTGCCGATATACATAAAAGAAACTTTTCCCTCAGCGAATTGTCTTTTATTAATATATATTACTGTCCAACACATTTATTTCAACACCCCCAAGAGATCAGAATCCTCAGTTAAATTAAAGTTGGTGTTGAATTATAGTCGGTCAAGATGATTATCAATTCATTTCAACATATTCACTGCTAGTGGACATTTTTCTAGGCCATTTTGTTGTCAACACTTGAGGGAGTGTTGAATTAAAGTGTGTGTGTTGAATTGTAGCTGGCTAAAGTAACTAGAATGATTGGAATTTTAAAAACAGTTGAATTTTAAAGTTGGTTGAATAAAGATGGCAATTTGAAATGCAATTGTTGGGATTTTGTGAAAAATTAGATTAATTATAGGACGCGTTGATGTGTTTGTTGTTGTTTCTTATCCCCTTGTGTAAAGATTACATGAATTCCATGAGTTCATGATCTCATGGAATGGGGTATAGGGGTGCAGCTTTCGTTGATCATTGCACCATGGCACACTTTGGTGAAAGTCTGACTTTGCCCGTAGTTTGACTGTTCCTACCCAATTGTAGTTGGCTAAAGTAGGCTAAATAGGATGATTGGAATTTTAAAAACGGTTGAATTTTTATAGTTGGTTGAATAAAGATGGCAATTTGAAATGAAATTGTTGGGATTTTTTGCAAAATTAGATTAATTATAGGAAGTGTTGAATTGTAGCTGGCTAAATTAAAGAGGTTATACAGTAATAAAATCAATGGCAGACTGCGGCACACATCTAGTGTGTCATTCATAACACTTACCTGGTAATATTTGCGCAGAGCATTCAGCAGGAACACGCGGAGGGTCTTGCCCTCCTCCTCTTTAGGATCCTGGAAGTGGGTCTGGCTGAACCAGCGGGTGAAGGAGTTATTGATGCTGGCCACGAAGCCTAGGACAGAGTTGCGCTTGCGCATGGGGTCGTGGTAGCTGTCCATCCCCATTACCATGACGTGGGACATGGGGATGTCCAAGGTCCACAGTTCTCCGCCCAGCTTACAATTCATCTGTAGGGCTATTTTCTGTGATACTGAACGCAGCTTCTGGTACTGGCTGATGGTGCGCACGTTGATGACCTGAGAGGCCACCGGCTTGTCTACGCAGCACACCCTCTTCACTGCGTTGTAGCGGTCGTCTCGCGGAGTGGGGAATACAACGACCACCATTTGAAGCTGGGCACAGAGAGCACAGTTAGGGGTTGGCTGTTGACAAGGGATATTGATTCTCTCATAAACACATCTAAGTGTGTGTGGGATACAGAACACATTTTGGCTTGCATTAGATGAACTAAACAGGACCTTTGGGAGAGGCCACTGCTTACAATAAAACAGCTCAAGGAGTACAAACTCATGGAATTCATGTAATATTTACACAAGGGTATAAGAAACAACAACATGAAAGGTTCCATTAACCCTAGCTACGAACGCATGTAGGTGGCAGTACATTCACACACTATGTGAGGGAAACATTACAAATTGGTAATCATCTTTCTTATCTCCACTCAATCATATTAGGGTATTAAGGCTAGTAGAGCTTGTTGATGGTGTCTGCTGGGAATGAGTATATCTCATCTCAATGGATGAGCCAATACAGTCAATGATATGGTTTGCAGGTTGAGAATTGCACTTAGTACATAGTGGGAAACCTTGTAACCATTCTGGAAAGTCAATGTTCGTAGATGACCAGACTTAAGTCTGGAAATCAAAGACTATTGTTCTCTTGGGAGGATAGAATCAAATTGGCAATGATGGCTTCTTGGGTCATTATTCCAAGAGATTGATGTTGTCTGCTTTATTTTCGAACATTTCCCAGTTCAAATAGGGTTAAAGACTGAGGGACTGAACAAGGTACTTGACACACAAACAAAGAATGGAGAGTAAAATGAGGTAACTTACTCCAGGGACAATATTTCTGTTCAAGGCGTCGACATAAGACTCTGTCCTCGAGTCGTTAAGGCAGATATTTTTGGGTGGACTGACTTCAATGCCCATGCCAGGTGTGACCCTGGTCAGCATCTGGACAAAGTCCTGGACCGCAGTGCTGTTCCTCCGTTCAAACACAATCATCCATTCTCTCAGGTCCACCTGAACAAGATACAATTGGTCAGTTACATCCATCTTGTAGGTACTTTATTGCAGATAAACTAGCGTGTTCTGTGGGAATATTAAAGTATTACATACAGAAGAAACTGGTGGAATATCAGGATACTTGGCATGAATGTTTTTTTTTTTTTAATTATCCCTAGTACACGTGGTACAGGCCATGATAATCATGGTGGGTAGTTAGCGACTGCTTTTACTGTAAGCGCACCACATGTCTACACATGTGAAAATTAATTCGACTTTATACTTACAAATATGCCAGAGCCCCGTTTGGTTACTTGCACTCGCTGGTGGCATGAATGTACATACACTCTATTACATAGACCAAATGATAAAAAAAAAATTAAAATGTTTCACTCATTTAATCATCTTTTAAGACATTTCGCATGCAAAATATGATTATTCCTTCATTACGGACCATAAAAAGTTAATTTGAGGCATATGCCATGATTTTTTTCTTCAATTCTTTCTGAATGCAATACTTTTCTATTCCCCCTAGGGTTACGAATTACGAAACAAAGGAACCAAATACACTCAAGGACAAAATTTAAGGAAGTTGTACTTTTTAGCATATATATCAGGATTCAGACAATAACTCTGAAAGATATTTGATACACAGTGACCTTTATTGAAGACACGAGATAACCAAGTGTTAACAAAATTGCCTATGTCTCCTTAAAAAATAAATAGACGATCGACGACTTCAAAGATTTTCCACTTCCCTAAGTTTTGTTCATGAGTGTATAGTGGGTCATTTAAAGTGTCACAGGACATGACAAGAATGCAGGGCAAGGAAACAAAATGAAGTCAACTCACTGGTCGAACAAGCTCTTCCTGCCCCAGTTTACGGCTCCAGTCCATGTCTGAAGGAACCATGAAACTCTGGTTCTTTAGGTTGAGCTTCTCCACAGGAAGGACTCTGCCGTCCAGCTGGAGATAAACACACAAGTTCAGTCAACAACATGCAAATCAAGGTAGAGACATATGCCTATTTTTTAAGCAGAGGACCATGAAGACAATCTCTTAAGTATCTAATACAGGGAAAAAACTCAGGTAGTTTTAGGGAACTTGCTGGGATTGAAAAGCAAATATTAATCCAGAGTCAACTATTTGAATATTCAACAAATAATTTGAACAGAATTTTTTTATTTTGCTTACACAGCAAGAAAAATTGTTGAATTAAAAGAAATTTTAAATGATATTTTGCTGGATTATATATAATTATATTAGTTATACAATGATCTAAATGCAGTTTTCAGAAAGATGGAAGTGTACTGTAAGTAGATAAAAGTTGCAGAGCATTGCACTAGCTTGATGATTAATTCGGTAAAACCTCTCTATTAAGGTCTTTAAGGTTGCCCAAAATGTAGCTTGGCACCTGCAGCTCCAGAACACATTTTGGCTTGCATTAGATTTTTTTTTTTTTTTTGCTTATCCCTAGTACACGTGGTACAGGCCATGATAATCATGGTGGGTAGTTAGCGACTGCTTTTTTTACTGTAAGTGCACCACATGTCTACACATGTGAAAGCAGTTCGACTTTGCACTTACAAATGTGCCAGAGCCCCGTTTGGTTACTTGCACTCGCTGGTGGGGTTGGACTTTTGCAAGAATCGGGGGGCCATTGGAGCATTTTTTTTTTTTTACAGAAAAAAGTGTCCAATGCGGGGATCGAACCCGGGTCGTAGTGGTCGAAAACCAAATGGTTTAACCAGCCTTCCACCGACCCCCCCTTTATTAGATGTACTAAATAGGAGCTTTGGGAGAGGCCGCTGCTTATCATTAAACAGCTTGAGGAGCATGGTCTTATGGAATTTGTGTAATCTTTGCAAAAAGGATATGAAACAATAACAGGTCTTCAAGGGGACATAGGTTTGAGATCTTATTGGCCAAATAACCTTGCTGAAGAGGTCACTTTTTTAATGAGTTAAAAAAAGCAGGACAGGCAGCAATAACTATAGAGACTGTGTCAAGATGAGTTGTACTGTAGACGGCATTTTATGGTTTCAGGATGGGTAAAATGTGAACATGTGTTGAATAATGAGCACAACTATGACAGTCAAATATGTAGATAGAGAGAACAAAGAGATTAGATTGAGGTGTGTGGAGCTACTTACAGAGATGGGGTTGGAATCTATCTTCAGTCCCCAATCTGAGAGGATCTTGGAGGCTGTTTCATTCTTGTAGACATTGCCAATGAATTTCTTGAGGGCATGGACCCTTTGTACTGGGGTGACCCTGGTGTGGACAGCTATATCCTGTCACACAGGAGAGTCACAAGTTCAGATGTGTGAGAGAGAACACCAATTGTTGTTATCATATCAAGGGTTCAGATGGTTTGGATTCTGGTAGATCAGGGTCACTTCTGACAGCATTGTTTTTTTAGAAACATCTGTCTCCAGTGGTAACAGCTGATCTCAAATCTGGCAGAGAGGAATAAAAATGCACCTGTTTGGTTGGTAATGTAGGTTGAACCACAAGTTTTTTCCTGCTGTGTGCTATATGTTTGTATTTGTGGAGTTCCAAACCTCTCTTCAAACCCTTTATTATAAAATGGTTAAAAAAAGGTGAAACATGTGTAGAAACTAAACAGGTTTACTATCAAAAGTACAATATCATGAGATGAAAAAGTTTCTTGTAAATTTTTATTTATTTATTTAGCCGAGCTTTCATGAATTTCCGCCCTTCTACAGGAGTAAAAATGAAGGGTAGAAATGTGTGTTTGAAAGCTCAGCTAAATAAAAGACTTTACAAGAAACTTTTCATCTCACAATTTTGTACTTTTGATAATATTTTTCAAGCAATTATCCAACTTGTAAAACAAGTTTATTCAAGTCAAAGTATTCCTCATTCGAAATAATTCTCATTTAATGCTATAAATCTTTCCAATTTTTTTGGAGAGAGAGAATGAAAATACTGAGCACACACCAACATTAGTTTCTCCTCACACAGAAGATCCATTTCAGACCCAATTTAAAAATCTACCTTCCAAGGTGTTTGCTTTAAATTTTACAAACAGGGTGAAAATATTTCTCCACTCGAGGATAGCTATTGTCATTTTTAGCAGAAAGGGCTTTCTTGGTTTGTCAAAATAAGATACAGTAGAACCTCCATGAGATAGCACTCATGCTAGATAACACCTCTCTATAAAGGACAGTTTTCATTTGCAAAATTATTATTTTTACTCTTTAGTAAGAGTACACCTCACCCTAAAGGACATTTTGGCTCTGTAATTAGGTGTCTTTTACAAGGAAGCTTCTACTGTATATTAAATATTTTTACTTGCTACAGCACTTCTGCCAATTACCCAACTAAGGGGAAGTGACATGGGCATCAGAGTGGAGTGACATGGGTAAAGACATCTTGGACTTACCTTCATGACTTTGAAGTCTTGTCTGAGGGCATCAGTAAGCCCAGTCATCACGCACAGTTCCGGCACTAGGCAAATCAACCTGGTCTCCTCCTGGAACAAACAGTCCATGCTGTTATTCCTCCACATCTATATACTCTGTGTTAAACTCTTACTAAGACCACCCTCCCTTAAGTGCCAACATTCATCAAAACTCTTTAATTAAACAATTTTCACACTAAAATAGATCTCTCTCTTAAAGCAATTTTTCGCCTCAACATTGTTCCCAAGTAATGGTTCACATGAGACCACAGTTGGATGAATCATCTCCAATCACATGTAAGCATTTACTATGGGGCAAGAACTTGGTAATATAAATACAGTTGAATCTTGTAATAGAACAACATTACCTAGAACCAAGTTTTTTATATGGGCATATTAACCATGCTGTTGTTAAAACAACAGTAAAAAAAACTTGGGCTTGAAACTTGGGACTTTAGAATTAGAATGTTATGACCCAGTTGCAGTTACAATGGGATACGCCAAATTATTAGCTCTTTTGTCTCTCACAGGTACCTATTAGGTTTTTAAATAGTTTTCTCTAGTAGAAAAATAAATTCCTGGTCTTCTTTACAGCACTGCGGCCATGACTTAATAAATGGCTGATGCAAAGTTAACTTCACACTACATAAATGAAGTCAGTAGGGAAGAACTTATCAAAGACCATCTAACATATTAAATACTTCTAGTATCTACTGGATTAGATGGAGTTGATTTTAGATAAATGGTGGCACACCATATGGGCTACAAATGTTTTTTTGCTTATCCCTAGTACACGTGGTACAATCCATGATAATCATGGTGGGTAGAAGTAGGCAACTGCTTTTACTGTAAGTGCACCACATATCTACACATGTGAAAAGCAGTTCGACTTTGCACTTTGGGGCTACAAATGTACCATTTACAGTAGAAACTCCATGAGAGGACACTCACGCTAGAGAACACCTCTCTATAAAGGACAGTTTTCATCACCAAAATGACCATATTTACTATTTAGATGCTCTCTGGTAAGAGGACACCTCTTCGTAAAAGACACTTAAGCTCTGCAACTAAGCGAGAGGTAGTTATACTGTATATTATTGAACAAAAGAGGGAATTAAGAGTTAACCTACCGGTTTGTCTGGGTTTGCTTTTGGTTTGTGGATGAGTAAGGGTTGATCAATATCTTGGATGTCAACATTATATGATTTTCTGAAACAACACAAATTAGGAATAAAAAAACTTGGTAATGAAAAAACTATTCAAAAACCTTTTAAAAAAATATTTCAAATTTGAATGATAAAGTACAATTTGGGGATTATAGATAAAAGTTATGAGAAAAAAAGCATCTTCTGAACATGCATCAACTGACTAATGGTTATTGACAGCTATTGCAAATAAACATAATCTAAATTTTTATTCTAGAAAATAATAAACAAAAGGTAACAAGACCAAAAATATACTTTAAGCATGATCTATCCATGAGAGAAGACAGTCTACTCATTATTCTTTAGAGGAAAGCCTAAAATGCATATAGACCTAATTATCTTCAAACACAACTAACAAATGGGTAATTTTAAAATCATGTCACGGATCTATTTGACGGCCTATCTTTTACTGGGAGTAGGTCTCTAGTAACTTTTTATATCTACTGTTCTTAAGACCTTATCCTAGAAAAAATAGGCCCTGGTAGAAAGAGTGGAACTTCTTAGTAAACATTTTTGATACAAGCTTATAATCATTATCATATTCATCATAATCATGGTCTCTCCTGGAGATGGCCTCTTAATAGTGACTTACTTCAGTTGAAAGCCATTTCTCAACACTTACATGACTACCTCTAGAACAGACAGGGTTTAGCCATGTTTTTAGGCAGCCTCTCATGGGTGGCCATGTTGTTTCTTATCCTCTTGTGTAAAGATTACAAAAATTCCAAGAGTTCATGCTTCTCAAGCTGTTTTATGATAAGCAGCGGCCTCTCCCAAAGGTCCTATTTAATGCATATGGGTGGCTATACTGTATAAATATATGACAAATAACAATTAAAATTGCAAGGAATATCTATAAAGGTAAAAAATAATTGCAAAAAATCCTTCAACTTTTACATGTGTCTCATTTTAAAACCTATAATCATTTTAATGCAACTAGGAATAGTATTAAACACAAGGTAATAAGACCACAAATCCAAATAAATGGTGTGCGACATTTTGGTAACAGAGTTTTTACTGAAATGTAGCACACTATTTATTTAGATTTGGTCTGCTGAGACAATGGAACCTAATGGAGATTGTTTAAACGACTTGAGGAATAAGCAACAACAAAAACAGATTTGGTATTATTACCTTGTGTTTATAATCTATAATCCAAATTGTGTGCCTTATCATATAGGAATAGTATTAAAAACATCCGAGAAGTGGTAAAATCTGAGAATGGACCATCAAAACTACATACTTGTAATAATCCTTGTAGGAGATGTTCTGTCCCTGGTAGAGGAAGGTGTCCTTGGGGCTGTGGTCCCAGCTCACGTCGTCAATGCGATACGTCCTGTTGTTGTAGCGGGTGAGGACAATGGACCCTAGGAGATGACAGTTGACAGATTCCTTGAACCTCTCCTTTGGCTGCACATTGTAGTTCTCCATTCTGCACAGCAGAGATGTGGTGAAACCTCCTTTATCTTTCATTATAGAAAACTCCACTCAACAACAACAACATGGGGGGGAATTCTTGTTAGAGTCAGTTAAATATAAAGAGGCAACTCTGCCTTTGCCGGTCCCAAACCTGGATGAAAAAGGAAGGAGGGGAGTAGTAACAAGCTCACTAAAAAACCTGGGCTCAGCTGGCCCGGCTGATAGTACCCTGTAAGGGTTCCTGATCTAGGGATACAGGATGAGTCTGTACTCCATGTTAGGAGCAGCTACACATGGCGTCTCTTCCTCATGTCAGAGGCGGCCATTTATTTTGGAGCTAAGTCGGCCTGCCACTGAGTAGTGCTCCCAGTCTTAATGACAAAGGCAGACGCATTCTACTTCAACCAGTCATGGTGGTTGTCAAATCTCAAGCTCTACAAGCTTGATACCCTAATATGATTGAGTGGAGATAATAAAGAAGAGGAGAGAAATATAAAGAGGTGTGGTTTTTGGTTGAAGAAGAGAGAATTTTAGAGGCATTGGGATATTTCCTGTGGTCACTTATAGATGTGAGAGCTGAGGACTCTCAGAAAAGAAAAAAAAAATTGAAAATGTGGACATGGAGAAAGGACGAATATTTCCACCTTAAATTAATTCTGGTAATTTCTCCTAGAATTCCAAATATGCAAATTCGGACACAATGAGAGCAAATTGATTAGACAAGAAGTTGTTGGGAAAAATTGAAAAAAAAAAAGAAGACTTGCAACGAGCTGGCAGGAAGGGACCAAGAAATCTACTGGAAGGCCACTAGATGAGCTGGCAGGAAGGGACCAAGAAATCTACTGGAAGGTCACTAGATGAGCTGGCAGGAAGGGACCAAGAAATCTACTGGAAGGTCACTAGATGAGCTGGCAGGAAGGGACCAAGAAATCTACTGGAAGGTCACTAGATGAGCTGGCAGGAAGGGACCAAGAAATCTACTGGAAGGTCACTAGATGAGCTGGCAGGAAGGGACCAAGAAATCTACTGGAAGGCCACTAGATGAGCTGGCAGGAAGGGACCAAGAAATCTACTGGAAGGTCACTAGATGAGCTGGCAGGAAGGGACCAAGAAATCTACTGGAAGGTCACTAGATGAGCTGGCAGGAAGGGACCAAGAAATCTACTGGAAGGTCACTAGATGAGCTGGCAGGAAGGGACCAAGAAATCTACTGGAAGGTCACTAGATGAGCTGGCAGGAAGGGACCAAGAAATCTACTGGAAGGTCACTAGATGAGCTGGCAGGAAGGGACCAAGAAATCTACTGGAAGGTCACTAGATGAGCTGGCAGGAAGGGACCAAGAAATCTACTGGAAGGTCACTAGATGAGCTGGCAGGAAGGGACCAAGAAATCTACTGGAAGGTCACTAGATGAGCTGGCAGGAAGGGACCAAGAAATCTACTGGAAGGTCACTAGATGAGCTGGCAGGAAGGGACCAAGAAATCTACTGGAAGGTCACTAGATGAGCTGGCAGGAAGGGACCAAGAAATCTACTGGAAGGTCACTAGATGAGCTGGCAGGAAGGGACCAAGAAATCTACTGGAAGGTCACTAGATGAGCTGGCAGGAAGGGACCAAGAAATCTACTGGAAGGTCACTAGATGAGCTGGCAGGAAGGGACCAAGAAATCTACTGGAAGGTCACTAGATGAGCTGGCAGGAAGGGACCAAGAAATCTACTGGAAGGTCACTAGATGAGCTGGCAGGAAGGGACCAAGAAATCTACTGGAAGGTCACTAGATGAGCTGGCAGGAAGGGACCAAGAAATCTACTGGAAGGTCACTAGATGAGCTGGCAGGAAGGGACCAAGAAATCTACTGGAAGGTCACTAGATGAGCTGGCAGGAAGGGACCAAGAAATCTACTGGAAGGTCACTAGATGAGCTGGCAGGAAGGGACCAAGAAATCTACTGGAAGGTCACTAGATGAGCTGGCAGGAAGGGACCAAGAAATCTACTGGAAGGTCACTAGATGAGCTGGCAGGAAGGGACCAAGAAATCTACTGGAAGGTCACTAGATGAGCTGGCAGGAAGGGACCAAGAAATCTACTGGAAGGTCACTAGATGAGCTGGCAGGAAGGGACCAAGAAATCTACTGGAAGGTCACTAGATGAGCTGGCAGGAAGGGACCAAGAAATCTACTGGAAGGTCACTAGATGAGCTGGCAGGAAGGGACCAAGAAATCTACTGGAAGGTCACTAGATGAGCTGGCAGGAAGGGACCAAGAAATCTACTGGAAGGTCACTAGATGAGCTGGCAGGAAGGGACCAAGAAATCTACTGGAAGGTCACTAGATGAGCTGGCAGGAAGGGACCAAGAAATCTACTGGAAGGTCACTAGATGAGCTGGCAGGAAGGGACCAAGAAATCTACTGGAAGGTCACTAGATGAGCTGGCAGGAAGGGACCAAGAAATCTACTGGAAGGTCACTAGATGAGCTGCTAGTGATGGCCACCAACAGATTAATTTGGAGAAAATTAACCCTTAACTGGACGGGTGGATTTATTTAACGTAACTGGACGGGTTGGGTAGATTCAACCCACTTATGTAACTTTATGAAATAAGCGCTAAATAATGATTGAAATCAATATCCAAAAAAATATTTGATTAATATATAGTTAATATACAGATTTTGACTTTAAAAAAAATTGAATATAATCTATTTACAGTTTTCACAAATTTTAAAGAAATGTTTGTGCAAACACTTAGTTGACATACAGAGCAAAGGTTTTTTATTTTTTACTGCGTTTTTGATGGACATTTGTAGCACTTTTTAGAGTATCAGATTGTTTTGGCAACGTAGTTTCACTTGGAACATGATTCTTCTGTAATTCCAGTGGGAGAGAATTGAGATTAAGTGTGGCAGGTGTTCATCAGTCAATGCTCTCCCAAGATCAACAATAAAATGACTCCTTTCTTTTTTACTCTTTTTATGAATCTGATTATCGATTTTTTTTTTTGGAACAAAGGAGACTAAAGTGGTTGTTCCAGAGAAACCAAAAATAGATGTTCCTGATTCTCTATTAGGGTGTGGTTGAAATTGTGGTGGAATCTAAGGTTTGTTCTTTCTCATCCTTCCTAAATATCTAAGGCCATGTTCTCTTTCAACTTATCAACTAATTCTACTGAAGTGAACCAATTGTCTGCTGTAATATTTCTATTACTCTTCCAAAGTGTGGTCGACTAATTTCTAAAACATATATATTTTGGGCTGGCAGGGATAGTTCTCTCTGTTGACTTGATTGATAATTCTACTTTTCCAATGAAAGAAGCGTTATTTTATAAAAGGAAGCTAAAAATAGCGGAAGATAGCGACTCAAGTATGAGCCACGAGCTAACACTGACACGAAAAATTCTCAGGCTTCTGGACGGGCTGGGCGGAATCCACCCACACATGCAAATTTAACCCCCCTCCCAAAACTGAAGTTTATAAATGATGGATCGAAAATGTTTGTATCACTGTAAAATTAGAATACACGAAAGCTGGTAGCTCTAGGTAAACGAAAATATATATTTTTCCTATATTAAGTTTATGCATGGGCAGAATCTACCCAACCCATCCAGTTAAGGGTTAAAAGTTGAACTAGACTTGGATACTAACATCAAAAATTATTTGATATTGTGAGGTGTACAAGATTGATGCAAGTTGTACAACAAGGAGACTTACATGAGATCCCAGGCTGTGACATTCCTGAGGACCTTGAAGGAGCAGTCACAGTTGAGCATAACACCTCCTTCGTATTCCTGGATGGCCGTGACAAACCCTGGCCAGATCTGGAGCCTGCACATCACCACAGAAATGTTGGCTTAAACACCATTTCTGCTAGAATAGAAACAAAAACTATGTGCCATCTTAGTTTAGAGAGTGGCTAAATTAATTGTGTACATACACAAACTGAAAGGTTTGAACTCTCTAATCTTTAAAAGCATATATTTAAAAGAAAAAAACTTAAGGAAATATTTGAAGGCTATGCAGCTTGTATTTGCCAAATGTCAAGTTACCTGAAAGGAAAAAAGAAAGTTGCATATGAAAAGAAGACACTTGTCTATGAGAAGTGCATTATGATGGTTGTGGTACTTATGCCAAGTATGCTATGATCATCATGGTGGGTAGAAAGAGACTGCTTTTACTGTAAGGGCACCAGTGTCTTTTTTGGATACTGGACTTTTGGGGGTCTTTGAAGAAAAAAAATTTTTTTTTCAGAAAAATGTGTCCAATGCAGGATTTGATTACTGGTTGTGGCCATATCAACATCGCCGTAGAAGTGCATTAAAAATGAACATAGCTTACCTATGTTGTGGGACATCCAACCCGCCCGAGGGATCGTAGTAATTCCTTCCAATCTGGGTCATCTTGAGGACATAGAGGATGCGTCGGAAGAGGACATTGTAAAGGTGGATGCAGTCATTCATGCTGGTCTTCTTCACTAGCTTGATGGTGACCTCTACAGGGCTGCTGTCTGTAGGAAGGGGGACTGTCATTCTGGTGAACTGGGCACCACACATTCTCTGTCACTACTCATCCACTTCTTTCTTAACACACTTTGGTTCAACAATACACTGTAAAACCTGTTATAAAAGCCACCTGTCTTGGAGAGTTTTCCTTTCTTAGGAACCAATCTTTAAACACAAGGTAATAAGACCAAATCCAAATAAATAAATAGTGTGTGACGTTTCAGTACTTCACAGACTTCAGTACTTTTGTCTGAAGATGGTAACAACGCTGTTACCGAAATGTCACACACTATTTATTTATTTATTGGGATTTGGTCTTATTACCTTGTGTTTATAATCTATAATCCAAATTGTGCCTTATCGAACCAATCTTTAGTACAAATCAAAATTTTTTTCCCACTAATTTAGTTTTCTCAGACATCTAACCGTGTCTAACCTATTCACAGTTAAAATTTTTAGATTCTGGTCTTTCAATGGAGGTTAGGTTATTTTACAAAGAGGGATTATTGAAGTGAGTCCTCCCAGTAGAAAGTTGAGCTAACCAACACCTACCTTGTTTGATAGTTTGTGGGGAAGGTAGAGTATGGCCCCGTCAAAGACAGTCACGGGTCCTGTCAACTCCGCCACCTCTGGAAGTTTCAGGAGTTTGGAACGGAGGTTCTTGCTGTCTACGAGAGGAGTGTAGGAGACGTGGTACTCATAGATTCCCTTGTTGTCCTCCGTGTTGATTCTGAGGTAGTTGACGTCAAATTTCATTTGTTGCCCAGCGTCTCCGCGGTACTGTTTGACGGTTAGCTCCTCCATCTCCTGGACTGGTGGAGATGGACTTCTGAGGTCCCTGATCACGGTGGTGCTGGACACAATCCTCTCACATTGCACACAGCGAGTCGACACAGTGTCTTATTCACTGGAAAATTACACCACAATTTAAGTGTCTCGCCCAAGCCATGCTAAGGTTTACACACTATGTTAAAGTCACTCTGAGAAGGGCTTGAGCAACAAAAGATAAAACTAAACCACCAGAATTACATAAGGCAACAAGACCAAGATAAATAAATAATGTGTGATGATTCATTGTTACAGTCAAGCAATATTTATTTATTTGGAGGTGGTCTTGTTACATTATGCTTCTAATAGACTAGTCGAATGACCCGGGCAACGCCCGTGTTTTACCCGATTGAATGTTTTTATTCAAATACTATTTGTTACAATTATAAATTGGTGCCTTAAATAAATGCATATATTAGTTAATAACTATAGCCTATGTGCTTTATCTGTCTATGTACTGTTGGCTTCCGTAGGCGTCTCTTACTGGGTAAAAGAAAGAGAAGATTCCATTTAGTTATTAACTAATATATGCATTTATTTAAGGAGCGACCGGCTCCAACACAATAGTTACAAAAACAACAAAGCGAGTGGGGGGGGGGGCATGATGGAGGGGCAAAGGTGGCGTGATCGTAGCCAACCAATAGGAGAGCGCCATTCCAAAAAAAAAGCAAACGGTGACAGAGATGAAAAAGAATTGATGACACTCGTAACTGTATATAGAATAATATCCAAATTGTACCTTGTTGTTGTTTCTTATTCCCTTGTGTAAAGATTACACAAATTCCATGAGTTCATGCTCCTCGAGCTGTTTTATGATGAGCAGCGGCCTCTCCCAAAGGTCCTGTTTAGTGCATCTAATGCAAGCCAAAATGTGTTCTGGAGCTGCAGGTGCCAAGCTACGTTTTGGGCAAGTGGGGTAGATAAATTGTACCTTACCACATAGAGTTGAACTTGGGTAGAATATAAAAACAATATATTTCACTCAGTGATAGCTATTGATGCCTGATTTTGTTAGATATAGTCAAAGGGTGGTTTCATAGCCTTATCGTTTTGATTTTTTTTCTTTGTTTATATAGCAGCATTTTTCTTCAAATAAAGAACAAAGGACTATATGACATATTTTTGGTCTTCCTTTCCTATGTACATAGATAATTCTTTCAACATTGAAGGAATCATTAGAGAGATAAAATGATAAAGTACAACTTGAAATTGAAAGAGGTAGAAATCTAAAAGGAACAACAAGGATAATATTGTGATTCACTTAATAAGGCAAGACTTTAATTAAGATTTAACCTCTCTGACCATTGTGAGGGGGAAAAAGAGGGAAAGTTTTGAAGACGTACCTATCAACTGGAGCAGGAAAATTTCTAGCTGCTGTGATGGTGGTGAGAGGTGGTTTCCTCCTGGACAGCAGCCTTTCTGCTCTGCCCATGGCTGGCTTGGATGGGACTTCATTGGTTAATCCACCAGGAGTAACTGTCACACAACTTGGGTCACCATCACTGGGAAGATGAGAGGGGACATAAAAACTATAGTAAATGCCATGGAGTTTGTGTAAGCTTTACACAAGGGGATAAGAAACAACAACAACGGAGTAAAAGCAGTGTTGCAATACGCCTGACAATCAGTAGCAATGTCAGATGAGAGGGGACATAAAAACTATAGTAAATGCCATGGAATTCATGTTAGCTTTACACAAGGGGATAAGAAACAACAACAACGGAGTAAAAGCAGTGTTGCAATACGCCTGACAATCAGTAGCAATGTCAGATGAGAGGGGACATAAAAACTATAGTAAATGCCATGGAATTCATGTAAGCTTTACACAAGGGGATAAGAAACAACAACAACAACATAGTAAATTCAGTGTTGCAATACGCCTGACAATCAGTAGCAATGCCACACCAGTGCTACATACAGACCACTCTGTGATAGCGCTAAAACTATCTCTCACACTACTTGCAGAACCAAAGTGTCCTTTAGGGAGGTATCAGAGGTGTCTACTTGTGTTTACTGTATACCTCCCTACCAGGACCTATGCTCTAACAGCGATCCTACAGAGATGGTACATCAAGCTCAAGACAGAGATGGCTGGCGTTGCATTGTGTTTGAGATGTAATGCGTACAATGGGCCACAACCTTTGATCGTGAATAAAATGATTGGTTAGTGTGGGGTTACCAGACAGTTAATGTCATTGAGAGGGAAATTTTAGCATTGCCACTCTTATGGACTATGTCCCAATGCTGACACCAAAATATACTTATTTGGTAAACACGTACGTGTTTGGCTTTTCTTGATTTTTCAAGAACGGGTATTTGGCCAATAGTTTCTAGAATATTTATGTTGCATACCCTAGTGAATATACATAGTTTTATCTAAATTATGTAAATACATAATTGTATTATATATTTTGAAATTTATTTATTGAAAAAAAAAAAAATGGTTGATTTGAATATGTAAGTAGGAAGAGAGTATGTAAAATAATAAAGAGTTTTGTTTGCCGTCTGAGTTTTGACCTCTTTTCTTTCTTGGTAAGAATTGAACATTTTTTTAAATATTAGAATTAAAAAAAAAAAAAATCAATAATGGGTTGATACAGTTAAACTTCTTTAAGGCCAACGTACAAAATTTTGTCTAAAATTGGGGATGTTTTATAGGAAGGTAGGTAAAATTAACTTTTGAAACGCGTCCGTGGTTAGCTTTTCTTGATTAATCAAGAATGGGTATTTGGCCAATTCTGGAATAATTAAAAATCAACGAGAAGAGCTGATATTTATTCTGATAGAGGGCGCAAGCCATCAGCAACTTTCAGTTGCACGATAAGGAGATGCCTTTTTCAAAATTAACTTCATAATGGGAAATACTCAAAAATGCAAAGTCAGAATGATGACACAAATTAGCAGAATTCATAGCAAAATGTAATTTTAAAATAATGATTAAAATCACTTTTGGGAGGATAATTCATTTTCAAGATTGATTAAAAAGTGATGGCTTTGTAGATTCAGGAGGGGCCACCATTGGGAGGTGCTGTTTTTTAAAAGAAAACCAGTTATGTAAAAGAGGTCAGTATAGAGAGAGAAAGAATGTTGCCTCCAGGTTTGACTGTATTTATCCCAATAGATTCCCAGTCAGGAGATGCCTTTTCTAGATTATCTGGTATTGTTACTTTTAACTTCCTCACACAAATTCTGCCTTTGTTGGTCCCAAGCCTGGATGTAAAAGGAGGAGGGGAGCAGTAACAAGCTCACTAAAAAACTTTGGCTCAGCTGGCCTGGTTGATAGTACCCTGTAAAGACTCCTGATCCAGGGATAAAGGATGAGTCTGTACTCCAAGTTAGGAACGGCTGCACATGGTGTCTGTTTCTCATGTCAGAAGCGGCAATTTCATATTGGAGCTAAGTCGGCCTGCTACTGAGTAGTGCTCCCAGTCTTAATGACAAAAGCAGACGCATTCTACTTCACCCAATCATTATGGAGCTCTACAGGCTTGATGCCCTAATATGATTGGGTGGAGATAAGAAAGAAGAAGAAGACTTAACACACACATTTTGGAGGTTCTGTATATTTTCATTTCAAGTAAAAGAAATCTGTGGGAGCTGAGATGATGTCAAAGATATCTCGTACAAATGTATATGTTACAAGTTCCACAACAAAATGAGTATCAAATACACTCATGGACAAGTGAAAAATGTGGTTTATGTAATAACTATCGAATCAACCTTTTTCTTCCTAATTTTAGATTGACAATATTGGCCAGAACATTCAAGGATGAATGATAAGGAAATAAATGCCTTGTCTGGTTACATTTTTTAAAAGTCATTTTATTTTGACAACACTGTTGTGCTTTGTCATCGTTAAATAGTTGTCCATCATCTCTACCTGCTAACACTCTATCAACCTCCCTAAAATGTCCTTTTCTCAAAGACACTGATTGATTTTCACAAAATCTTCATCAAGTGCCAAATAAAAGTCATCATTCTCTCCTTCCTGCAAGTCTCTTGAAGGGGTCTATCTGATACAGGTTCCATAGTCAAGGGCTGAAGTACATCTGTGGCTGTATGACCCCTGGTATATTTAGTAAAATCCTCCCCCGATGCTCTTCTCAAGACCTCTTTAGAGCAACCCACCTTCCTTAAATGGTCATATTGGCTTTGAATAGGAGGTGGTTGCTGCTGTTACCCACTTCTCCTTTGTAGTATTGGGCCATGATAATCATGGTTTACAACTATTTGTATGCACCACACATTTAGATAGCAGTTCTACTTTGTGAGGTACAAAGTTCCAGAACAATGTTTAATGACTTGCACTCACTGGTGGGGTTGGACTTGTGCAGATCAGAGAGACAGCAATTTATAAATTCAAGGTAATAAGACCAAATCCAAATAAATAAATAGTGTGTGACATTTCGGTAACAGTGTTGTTACCATCTTCAAATACCATCTTGTTACTGAAACGTCAAATACTATTTATTTATTTGGATTTGGTCTTATTACCTTGTGTTTATAATCTATAATACAAATTGTGCCTTATCAATTTATAAATTGAAAAACAGAGCTAACACAATCTCACCAGATTTGATCCATGTTCTCAACAGTGTCTACTACTAGAAAAGGTTATATGGTGTGTGTGTATATATGAGGGCAACTCGAGTAGCATTAACTCAGGGAATCTTTACACAAGGGGATAAGAAACAACAACATATATGAGGGCAAGCTACCTAGAGGCCGGGACCTTTCAGCTGAAGGGATTTGTTGTTGTTGATGGAGTGTGGCTCCTCTCCCCACTGGCCGAGTGAGTTCTGGAGCTGCTGCTTCTCTCTGCACAGACATCATTGTACCATTTCCTGGCTGAACAGGGAGTAAAACATGTCAAGTAATATCTTGCTATAGCAATGGGAATGAACTTTTGATTCACTATATGGGATCACACACATATATTGGGGGATTATTTTAGGTCTGTTCAGAACTTATATCCATCTATTTGTTTTTTCTTATCCCTAGTACACGTGGTACAGGTCATGATAATCATGGCGGATAGAAGTAGACGACTGCTTTTAATGTAAGTGCACCACATGTCTACACATGTGAAAAGCAGTTCGACTTTGCACTTATAAATGTGCCAGAGCCCGATTTAGTTACTTGCACTCGCTTGTGGGGTTGAACCTTTGCAAGATTCGGGGTCCATTGGAGCATTTTTTTTTTATAAGAAAAAGTGCCCAATGAGGGAACCGAACCCGGGTCGTAGGGGTCAAAAACCAACGGTTTAGACCATCCTTCCACCGACCCCCCGAACAGGGGATTAAACATGTCAAGTAATACAGTTAAAAATCTTGCTATAGAAATGGGAGGGAACTTTTGATTCATGTGGGATCACTCACACATATTGGGATTATTTTAGGTCTGTTAAAAGAGACGGGTTGCTATATCGCCCCAGGGTTTATTTTAGCAAGGTTTTACTGTAGTTTGTCTTTTTGATACGGTACAATTGGAGATCAGAAAATAATCACAAGGGAACAATTTCATCACTCCTGTCTATATGTGTGTACACAAATGTCTGTGTGCCTTTGAAGCACAATTTTAACTCATAACCCATTGAAAGTGGAGACAAGCAATTATTTATGATTTCACTGAGATGAATATATCCGAAAAATTCACGTTCCATTATTGTTCAGTTTTTACTCCTGTAGAAGGGCGGAAATAACTGAAAGCTTGAGATTGCAAAAAAAAAAAACCTCTAGAAACCTGTTGCATCATTTAATTAATAAATAGATATATGGAAAGTTCATTTAAAATTCTACATATTTTAAAACAGATGAAGCCATCATTCTATTATTTTAAAATAACTCTAATAAAAAAAAAAAAAGAATTTAAAATTTTTTTATTGGGCATAAGCAAATCTAAAAAAGCCAGTATAATAAAAAATATATAGTAGAACCTCTCTGTAAAGGAGACCTATTTGTAGAGCCAAAGTATCCTTTTACCAGAGAGAGCTGCTAAAGAGTAAAACTGGTAATTTTGGCGATGAAAACTGTCTTTTGTAGAGAGGTGTTCTCTAGCAAGAGTATCCTCTCATGGAGGTTCTACTGTATTTATTTCTCAAGGAAATGCATTTAAATTGCAAAAAAGTTAAAATGAGAAGAGAGTGGACTATAATACAAAATAATGCGGCTTATGATTGTAGAATGAAATTTGACAATTATACAGCAAATGTTTCTTTTGAACAAAAAATAGAAATTTATTTTTTAAGGAGAAATAATATTATTTCTAACCTTGTCAAATTTAGTTCTACAATCATAAGCTGCATTATATTGTATTATAAATTACTTTATATATAATATTTACGAACGGAAAAATATGTCCAGGGTAGGCTAGTGGACATGGCATCTGCCCGGTAAGCGGAACACTGTGGGTTCGATTCCCATCCCTGGACACTTTATTTTTCTGTTTATCATTACTCTTCACAATTCATCCTATCATACTTCATCCCTAAGGTTAGAAATAATCATTATTTCTCCTTAAAATAAATTTCTATTTTTCGTTCAAAAGAAACATTTGCGGTATAGTTGTCAAATTTCATTCTACAGAGTGGACTATATTGAGTGAATAGTGTTGATGTGCAACAGAGTTCACACATATAAGTTGAGGAATTTAATAACTTGCTGGTCTCTCTCTCTGTTTATATTCATGTTATTTACAATAATAGAATTTTATAAATATAGAAGAATAGAAATAAAAAAAAAAAAAAACATTCTCTGGGATTTTAAAAACAAATATATAATAAACTTTCCCATAAAGTCTTCTAAATAAGAGATAATTGGGGATGGCAGAACAAAATCAGTCTGGAAATCTCTATGATGATTTAGATTCTTCTTTTTTCAGCCCTTACTACACTGAGAAAAATATTGGGCGGGCATGGCTCACCAAGCCTTGCCAGAAGTTTTCACAGCTTAATATATAAACAGAATTCCACTGATGAGCCAGGCACTACCAATGTGTTTTCTCATTGCAGTAAGCAGCTGTATATATATATATGTCATAATATATGCTCTTCCAGGAATAATAAAGCAAACCTACAGTAAGCCCAGAGAGAGACGGAAGGGTAAAGTCACTTGAGACACCAGCGACATTCCAAGGGGCGACTACTGGGGCCCGTTACTTGGAACCTCGGGACTTTTAAGACAGTTGGGAATTGTGTGCGACACGAATGGCCGCCGTCTCTCTCTCTGGTTGTCTGGGATTCCTCTTCCAACTTGTGGTGTCCTTATTTCTCTTTCCCCACCTTATTATATTGCCACATATATATATTTATATATCATGCTATAAACCTTTTAAATTTATAAATACAGATGGTGCACTTTTTGGATTACAATTGATGATGATTAAAATAACCAAGTACAGTACTTGAACTCAGAGCTTTCAGTTGAATTATAGTCAGTTCATCCCATGCAAAATTCACTTTGTGCTAGTAGAAATTTTTCTGGGACACCATTTTACGGTCACATTTAAGGGGATGTAAAATTGAAGCTTGTTAAACTGAAATAGGAGGATTGGGATTCGAAAAAACTGCTGAAATTATTGTGTTAAAGTGTATAGTTGGTTGAGATAAAGAGGATATATACTATACATAACAAACTTATAAAAATACAGTAGAACCTTCATGAGAGGACACTCGCGCTAGAGGACATCTCTCAATAAAGAACAGTTTTCATTTGTATAATTAGTTTTTTTACTGATAAGGCACAATTTGGATTATTAGATTATAAGCACACGGTAATAAGACCAAATGACTAATTTAAATCATGCTGTGGTAAAATTTCTCATTCAGTACTTTTGTTTGAAGATGGTAACAACGCTGTTACCGAAACGTCACACACTATTTATTTATTTGGATTTGGTCTTATTACCTTGAGTTTTTTTTACTATTTAGCAATTCTCAGGTAAAAGGACACCTCTCTTTAAAGGACACTTTGGCTCTGAAATTAGGTGTCCTTTACAGGGAGGTTCTAATGTACCAACAAAAAGGAGATGTTGTGAGTAAATGGGATGAACTTACCCTTCGTGTTAACAGCCTGTCACCTCTTCCAAACACCCTCGGCTGCAGTTGTTCATCACCCATCTCTAAAATAAAAACAACAACGGAATTGTTAAAAATGTCAGTTTAATAGAAACCATAACAGTGAATCCCCATTTATGTTAACACTGTTTTCTGTGGGGATTATTGTTTTTTATAAAATTAGGAATATACAGCTGGGTCTCTCATTAAAATCACATCATTTGAGATCAAGATGTTGTTACATAACACCATGTTTTCTAATTATAACTACAAGTGTTCAAACAAATAGGACTTTAAAACTTAGGGACTTTAGAATTATGAGGTTATAACCAAGTTACTCTGCGTTATAAATGTGGCAGCGAAAGAGGTTCCATTGTAGATTATAAGGTTAATCCACAGTAATTTATCCAGCCCAGAAATTCAACCCCTACTCTACGAGGCGGGCGGCAGAAACAGCACAAGTTAGGGACTGCCCTGTAGGATGAAGTACGGTGTCGTGAGCCGCTACGGTAACCGTGAACATGGGACCTCTGAAATATGGCTGACTAACGGGGCAATGGCACCCCCCCCCCTTTTCCACCACCTCAGTTGGCTGGTATTGTGATCAGGGTGCATGGGCCGATGTGATCTGCTCCATGGACAAGACACCACCACCACCTCAGTTGGCTGGTATCGTGATCAGGGTGCATGGGCCGATGTGATCTGCTCCATGGACAAGACACCACCACCACCTCAGTTGGCGGTATTGTGATCAGGGTGCATGGGCCGATGTGATCTGCTCCATGGACAAGACACCACCACCACCTCAGTTGGCTGGTATTGTGATCAGGGTGCATGGACCGATGTGATCTGCTCGATGGACAAGACACCACCACCACCTCAGTTGGCTGGTATTGTGATCAGGGTGCATGGGCCGATGTGATCTGCTCCATGGACAAGACACCACCACCACCTCAGTTGGCTGGTATTGTGATCAGGGTGCATGGGCCGATGTGATCTGCTCCATGGACAAGACACCACCACCACCTCAGTTGGCTGGTATTGTGATCAGGGTGCATGGGCCGATGTGATCTGCTCCATGGACAAGACACCACCGCCACCTCAGTTGGCTGGTATTGTGATCAGGGTGCATGGACCGATGTGATCTGCTCCATGGACTAGACACCACCGCCACCTCAGTTGGCTGGTATTGTGATCAGGGTGCATGGACCGATCTGATCTGCTCCATGGACAAGACACCACCACCACCTCAGTTGGCTGGTATTGTGATCAGGGTGCATGGACCGATGTGATCTGCTCCATGGACAAGACACCACCACCACCTCAGTTGGCTGGTATTGTGATCAGGGTGCATGGACCGATGTGATCTGCTCCATGGACAAGACACCACCACCACCTCAGTTGGCTGGTATTGTGATCAGGGTGCATGGACCGATGTGATCTGCTCGATGGACAAGACACCACCACCACCTCAGTTGGCTGGTATTGTGATCAGGGTGCATGGGCCGATGTGATCTGCTCCATGGACAAGACACCACAACCACCTCAGTTGGCTGGTATTGTGATCAGGGTGCATGGGCCGATGTGATCTGCTCCATGGACAAGACACCGCCACCTCAGTTGGCTGGTATTGTGATCAGGGTGCATGGGCCGATGTGATCTGCTCCATGGACAAGACACCACCGCCACCTCAGTTGGCTGGTATTGTGATCAGGGTGCATGGACCGATGTGATCTGCTCCATGGACTAGACACCACCGCCACCTCAGTTGGCTGGTATTGTGATCAGGGTGCATGGACCGATCTGATCTGCTCCATGGACAAGACACCACCACCACCTCAGTTGGCTGGTATTGTGATCAGGGTGCATGGACCGATGTGATCTGCTCCATGGACAAGACACCACCACCACCTCAGTTGGCGGTATTGTGATCAGGGTGCATGGACCGATCTGATCTGCTCCATGGACAAGACACCACCACAGTAATTTATAAATTGAAAAAAAAAATCTGTGCTGGGTGCTTGGAGTCTCCCATTTTGAATTCACCAAAACTGACGTCTTGTGGCTTTGTCACCAACAAGAATCTGATAGATTACAGAGACTGTCAATAGATGGCACTTAATTATTGTGTCTATTTTGACGGGAGAGGAAATTTTCTGTTTATAAATGATCTTTTTAAAGATTTGGTTCCATGTTGCCTTTTAAATTTTAATCAGTGATACATATTTCATTTATTATGAATTTTTTCTTAAAAAAAAAAAAAGTCAGATGGTAAAAATTGTGAAAGATGGCTACAAAGAAAGATTTACAGCAGCACATTCTAAAATGTTATCATTTTCCATACTTCCTTCACTATCTCCTAACCATACACAATACTTGTGCCAGCTTGGAGTCTTGTAATTTGGTGAGAGTCTGTTGAAGAGCTACGGCTCTAGAATTGCCGAAATATTGAAAATTAAACTTTTTTTGAGGATTAATGCATCTACATCTAGAATGGGGGTCGGTGGAAGGATGGTCTAAACCTTTGGTTTTCATCGGCTACATCCGGGTTCAATTCCTGCATTGGGCACTTTTTTCTGATTAAAAAAAAAAAAAAATGCTCCAATGGGTCCCGATTCTTGCAAAAGTCTAACCCCACCAGCGAGTGCAAGTAACCAAACGAGGCTTTGACACATTTGTAAGTGCAAAGTCGAATTGCTTTTCACATGTGTAGACAGGTGGTACACTTACAATAAAAACAGTCGCCTACTTCTACCCACCATGATTATCATGGCCTGTACCACGTGTACTAGGGATAAAAATCTAGAATTAATAATAATGATGATGATACTTATATTGATGGACTTTTTCCAGGAGGAAATTGATCGATAAAAGCTGACGAGGGCTATTAGACTGAAACCATGGTCTCTAGGTGGACACTTCTCAGTTTGCCAACGCTGGTGTTGTGGCTTTGTCACTGACCTGAGGCCGCTAGTTTGCAGCGACAGTCAATAGAGTGTGTCTAAACACAAGGTAATAACACCAAATCCAAATAAATAAATAGTGTGTGACATTTCGGTAACAACGCAAAAGTACTGAATCAATGTAACAATGCTGTTACCGAAACGTCACACAATATTTATTTATTTGGTCTTATTACCTTGTGTTTATAATCTATAATCCAAATTGTGCCTTATCAAGAGTGTGTCTAGTTTTGACATTTATTTTGACGGGAGAGGCGCCCAATGCTTTTATTATAATATTTATTGTAAAAACCTTTCAACTTTTATTAATATGCCTTTCTCTTAATTATTGCATAAAAAGGGGAATAAGGAATTTTTAAACAAAATTGTTCAATATTTCCTATGTTTTCACAGAGAGAGGGTGGATTATTATTTCAGTCCACATGGTGTAATGTTACACTGGCCAACATGTATTTGTTACTGGATATTTTAGATCCGTTTCTCCTGGTTTTTGATTAGCAGAATCCAGAATAGCTAACTCCGCCTTTGTCAGTCCCAAGCCCGGATGAAAAAGGAGGAGGGGGAGCAGTAACAAGCTCACTAAAAAACCTGGGTTCAGCTGGCCCGGCTGATAGTACCCTGTAAGGGCTCCTAATCCAGGGATACAGGATGAACAGCGTTTGTACTCCATGTTAGGAGCGGCTGCACATGGCATCTTTTCCTTATGTCAGAGGCGGCCATTTATTTTAGAGCTAAGTCGGCCTGCCACTGAGTAGTGCTCACAGTCTTAATGACAAAGGCAGACGCATTCTACTTCACCCAATCATGATGGTTGTCAACAGACACCATCAAAAGTCTCAAGCTTGACACCCTAATATGATTGAGTGGAGATAAGAAAGAAGAAGAAGAGAAATGTTGTTCATTTTGCTCTCATTTTAGAGATACAGTAGAACCTCCCTGTAAAGGACACCTGATTGCAGAGTCAAAGTTTCCTTTAGTGAGAGGTGTCCTCCTACTGGAGAGTTGTTAAATAGTAAACATGGTCATTTTGGAGATGAAAACTGTCTTTTGTAGAGAGGTGTCCTCTAATACGAGTGTCCTCTCATGGAGGTTCTACTGTAATATACTCTACATAGAAACACAAGGTAATAAGACCAAATCCAAATAAATAAATAGTGTGTGACGTTTCGGTAACAGTGTTGTTACCATCTTCAGACAAATGTACTGAATGAGGAATTTTACCACAGCATGTTTTAAATAGTTACTGTTATCAAGTGTGTAAACAAGATATTTAAAACATGCTGTGGTAAATTTCTCATACAGTACTTTTGTCTGAAGATGGTAACAACGCTGTTACAGAAACGGTACAAACTATTTATTTATTTGGATTTGGTCTTATTACCTTGTGTTTATAATCTATAATCCAAATTGTGCCTTATCTCTCAACATAGAAATAATGAGCCTTCTAAAATGAGTAGTTATCTTTTTTCATTAATCCCAAGGTAATAGACCAAATCCAAATAAATAAATAGTGTGTGACGTTTCGGTAACAGCGTTGTTACCATCTTCATACAAAAGTACTGAATGAGAAATTTGTAGCAGTGGCCACCCAGACCTTTCAGTCCATAAACCGGAGCATGCGATAGCATACCCATTGCTGACATCCAGGTCACCCAGCCAAAAAGAGAATGATGCATTCTCCATGCACCGAGCGGCCATTGTTTGGTCACTATGGTCTGGCTCCATGGGGTCGACCAATCAAACCCACAGGCGTCTCCGAGAGTTCATGGCAAGGTTGCTGACCGAGCCCTCCCGTTCGGACTTAGTTAAACCCGTCCTACGCTCTAATAGACTCCCCCCCCCCCTTTGGCCCTCGAACCCTTTGTTCACAGTACTCCCTGAATCTGCCGACGAATCAAGGACCTCTGAGGTTTACACAGGGAACCAATGCGAAGACGGGAGGGTGTTACTACTGTGTACACCCCTTGGTTTTTCATGGCGCGCACGGCAAGGACGCTCCCAATAGCGCACACACAGAGCGAAGACCCAAGAGTTTCAAGACTCGTGCACCTCGCGCCAGCTAACCAAGGGCCGATGGCCAGCTTACAGCTTCACTGGCGATCAGCCAGTGGCACTCCGACGCAAGGCAAACACGCAGTCACCTCTCCACTCCCCTATCCTCAAGGGTGAGTGAGGGGTGGGCGTCCCTACCCTTTTCCCAGCCCTAAGGCTGGTGCCAAGACAGGGCTTCTTTCCCCATGAATGAGAAATTTTACCACAGCATGCTTTAAATAGTTACTGTTATCAAGTGTGTACACAAGATAGCAGATATGAAGAAGATAGTTTTCTGATAAACACAGAATATTGTTCTTAGAATTAAAAGTTGATTAATTTTTTAGAATTTAGAATTAAAACACTTTTTTTTTTTTAAATATAATTAATAGCATATCTATAAATATCATTTATATTTCCTCTTTCTTCCATTCTGTTAATTGTAGCACATTTCTTTTGAATGAAAAAGGCTTCTTTAAATTGTCTCTTAAACGTCATACACTATTTATTTGGATTTGGTCTTATTACCTTGTGTTTATAATCTATAATCCAAATTGTGCCTTATCATTTTTTCCATTAATATTCAATTTCGCTTCAATATTAATAAAATATTGGCATATCGCTGCTGAAACCAAAGCATCTTCACCATTCTGGTTGATTTTCAAACTAAAGTTAAGTCTAGCTTATGTCCATAATTCATACCTTTTTCCAAGAGGTCAGATTCAGTATCGGTATAAAACCAAAACAGTCCAATGCAATATTACAGAGGTAGGGTAGATTCTTCTTCTTTCTTATCTCCACTCAAACATCAACAACAACAAAAGCCTTTATTCAGGGCATTCCGCCCCATACAGGATTCGCCGTATTTACACGTCAACAAGAGGAGAGGGAAAAGGAAACATTTACAACAAAATAATGTTTGTCTCACATTCAGTTACCTATTTACAGATAGTTCATCCTCCAGTATCCTTTGCCCTGCATTCTTTCTCATGCGCCCAGCTTCTGTGCAGAACTTAAAGTATTTAACAATCAGTAATTCATCATCCAGAGCTGAAGAGAGAAGTTGACATATGCGATGGTATCTAAATTGACCAAAGTTAGGGCTTGGGAAAATTTCAGTACGTTTTTCTGTTAAGAGAGGGCATTGGAAGAAATAGTGAACCAAATTATCATCCATGAGATCCTTACAGAGTAAACAGTTCCGGCCATTTTCTTTCCAGAAGTCTTTTCTTTCTTCCCTGAAAAATTGCCATAAAACTCTATGTTGTGCAACTAGTCTTTATCTCCACTCAATCATATTAGGGTATCAAGCTTGAGACTTTTGATGGTGTTTGACAACCATCATGATGGTATGGTAGATTAAACTGGCAAAACCGCTGGAAGGGTTCACCACTGATGAGCCAGCCAGGTCCTCTCATTAATTTATCATTGTTGTAAGATTGTAGATAATTATTTTATTTAAAAAAAGAATCATACGTATCAAAAATAGATGGAAAATTTTCCGGGAGGCTATTGATATTAAGAGACAAAGGTCACCTCTCCCGTCAAAATAGACATCTAAACCAGACACCATCTATTGACTGTTGCCGCAAACTAGCGGCCTCGTGTTGGTGACAAAGCCACAACATCAGTTTTGGCAAACTGAAAAGCGTCCACCTAGAGACCATGGTTTCGGGCTAATGGCCCGACACGGGGTCTAATGGAATAAAGTCCGCCCTAGGCTGACGAGGGCCATTAGCCCGAAACCATGGTCTCTAGGTGGACGCTTTTCAGTTTTCCAAAGCTGGTGTTGTGGCTTTGTCACCGACCCGAGGTCACTAGTTTGCGGCGACGGTCAATAGATGGCATCTGGTTTTGACGAGAGAGGTGACCTTTTGTATCAAAAATAGTTACAATTTCTTATAGAGTTGAACTCTGTACCTTTGTAATAGAAACATAGCCAAAAGGATTTTTGATGGGATAACTACACCTTGAAAACAGTAACTGATTGAAAGAAAAGATTTGCATATTGGAATCAGCACACTGAAGAATCCCTTGCAGGCAACAGAACAAGAAAAAATTTTGGTTAGACTGTACGCCTGTATTGTGGTTTGTTGGTTTAGGGGTATGATTCTCGCTTTGGATGTGAGAGGTCCTGGGTTCAAATCTCAAACAAGCCCTTTTTTTTTTTAAAACCATTTTGTTAAATGGGCTAATGTTCAATATTTTATGCCTGTGTTACAGATGCTGATTGTTTGGCAGCTGTCATATCAGCTTTTTGAAATCATTTAATACAAAACAAATGATAAGTCTTTTGGTCATAAATTCAATAATTTTTTTAATAAACTAAATTAAAAACATTTGGTATAGTTTTATGTAATTTAAAATACTGTTTTTTAAATTGGTAAATAAGAAAATTAATTTACATAATTAAGAATAGGTATTTATATTGTTCATTTTAATATTCAAGGAAGTGTTTAAAATTCAATTTATATTTTAATATACATTCAACAAATTAATAAAAATGTAAATGACAGCTATCACCCATGTAACCAGTGAAAGCTCATGTAACTTAAACATTATGGTTAATGGTTAAAGGTGCATTTTTAACCATAATAATGTTATAAGTATGTGCCAATATTCATTGTACTTGTAAAACTTCTTTATGGTAGTCACTCTTGAATATATAAAATGTAAACTGCTGCAAGATCTATGTTTAATCTCTATTTATAGAGAATATTTAACTTTTATACGAATTCGTACACACGTTTACATAGCATGATTGTCAAGTAAAAATTCGGGTCGTTTTAAAAGCAAATCTTTGTATAATGGTTATTGTTTGCGTGTTCTAATCTGTTCTAATTTTAATAATAATTGGGACTTAATAAATGTAATTTTATCGACAAAATAATGATTTTATAGCATGTCAAAATGGCACATGAACTTAATATATATAAGCGAGTGAAAATATTAAGCTCTTGACCTACTTATTGTTTTATTAGGCTTTAAAAATATATATAAAGCTAATTTTTAAAATTTTCAAATGGAAAAATAGACTTTTAAAATGGTAAACAAGAAAATAAGCCCTAAAAATATTTTCATAATATGATGATTCTAAATATAAACACCTCAAGAATATACAGATTATTATTCTTTTTTTTCTTTTTAACAATTTTGCAGTATTTTTAACAATTATAAATGTTTAAAATATATTTAAAATAAATTTAAAACAAAAGATTTTTTTAATAAATAAAATAACGTTCTCAAAATATAAATTTCCTAAATAAGCTTGCATAGTTGAGAAAAGGTTTACAATTTAATAACTTTTTGCATCCAATATAACAGCATTTATCATACCTTTTCAGTACCATTTTAACAAATAATATATATATAATTTTATATTTATTATGTGGAGCTCTGTCTGTAAATTCGAGGGAAAAGATTGTCCATATCTTTCTCGTGGACTAAAGAATCGCCCGCTTCTTCTTGGTCTCGCGGTTGCCAGCTAGCTCTCTACCTGGTTACATCTCTGCCTCCCTGCTCTCGCCATGGATCCCGCTAAGAAGAAAAGGAAGAATACCTACAAGCCCATCGTGGAAGTCGCAGCGCTGGAGAAGGAAAATGAAATGGTCATCTCCCGCAATCACCAGATCCTGCGCTCCATCGGCCATCCCTCCCTCAAGTCCCTGCACGAGGACATGATCCGCTTCATCGCAATGCGAAAGGAGCTTATCAAGGCCCTTCTTGCTGAGGTGGAGAACCTTACTGGCACCTTCGAGGCCTTCGAGGAGCTGGACGACGTCATGGAAGAAAACAAGCCTCAGACTGCCTGCTGTAGCACCCAAACCAGCCCAGTTCCTTCCTGCAAGGACTCCTGCTCCCAGACTGACCCAGTTAAGCCCGCCACCCTTGCTCCAGCTGCTATCCCTGCGAAAGCACCTGCCCCCAAGTTGCCTGCTCCTGCTCCAACAAAGAGGAAGCAGCCTGAAGCACCCAACCCGCCTGCAAAGAGGACCAACACGCAAGGTTCTTCCAAGCCAGCGCCTTCCCACGCCTCCAAGCCAGCGCCTTCCCACGCCTCCAAGCCTGCGGCCGCCCGAATGACCCTCCATGGAGAAAAATCGGCGGTCCACACAGTGGTTATTTCAGATAACCCGCAGGCTGACCCAAGGGAAATGCTTAAAGCAGTCCGCGCTGCCCACACTCTCCCCCAAGGCGTCTGGACTTCCCTGCGCACCAAGGAGAAACTGGTCCTGCATTCAAGTAACCCAGACACCATCCCCGCAGTGACAACCTCCCTGACCAACAAGCTGGATGGTATGAAGTTCCGCCAGCAGAAGGAGATTCTCCCTCGCATCTATCTCTTCCAAGTGGACCAGGAAACATTCAACTCCACCATAGAAGAGACCTTCCTGGCAACCCCTGCTGTCAGCCAACTCCCTGGGGACAAGGTGGTGCGCGTGGCGCACCGTTCTGCGACCAGAAACGGGACCTGCACCGCCTTCATCGAGTTGGACCTGAAGACCTTCAGAGCCCTGGGTGTGCGCGGAAGGATCGTGGTGGATGGAGTTATCCTCAACTTCGAGGAGTCCATCCGCGCCCGCGTCTGCTTCCGCTGCTGTGGCTTCAGCCACAACTCCGCACAATGCTCCAGGGCCCCAAAGTGTTTCCACTGCGGTGAAGAAGGTCATGAGGGCCATGCCTGTCCATCCCTTGCCAACCAGCGCACCTCCAAATGTGCCAACTGCTGCGCCAAGGGCCTGCCTGACAAGCATGAGGCGAGAGCCTCAAGCTGTCCCATTCTGAAGTCTAGGGCCCTCAAGTTCTAGGCTTCCAGGACCTCCTGCCTCCACCTTCGCCTGCCTCATCTACTGGACTCCATCCCCTGCCAAGACTCCTGCTTCTCACTGCTTCAAGGCGCTGTTTCCCTGCAATCTCCAAGCTCCCTCCACCCCTGCGAAGGCCTCTCTACTGCCAGATCTTAGGATCCCTTGCCACCAGTTCGCGTTCTGCAGCCATGATGGGGGCTAGACGACCTTGCTACTAAAAGGCCAATTAGCCCGGTAGAAAAGAAACTCGTTCTTCTTGGTCATCTGCGTCGTTATTGTGCCAGATTGTCAGACATATGTTGTTCAGGGGAAATGTCTTTTCTGAAATATTGTGTGAGCGTCTAATGAGGTGGCCCTAATTTTTCAAAAATCTCGCTGACAGTCATCTCCATCGACCATAGGTCCGCCTTTAACCACAGTGGACTGAGAGTTCTTCACCTCCCAGCTGTTTACCAGTGGCTTGCCTCGCCCTTTACGGAATAATTCCAGCTGCTGTACACCAAGGCCATTGCGACTATCAAAGTTAATAGAAATATATCACTCCCCTGTTTAGGATGCGCAGGGGACTTCAGCACTGTTATGTCTTCAGCGCATGATAATATCCCGATGATCCGCAAGGATCTTCATCTAATGAAACATTTGTTAAAATGACCCAAAGTATTAAAAATATTAATTTGATCGTAAAATATGAAAAATCATACCATTTATACAATTAAATTATTTTAATGAATAATTAATTATTTGCAAATGTATGTAAGTGAAAAAAAAGGAGGGGGAGTAGCATTATGCAGTAGCTAATATAAATTGAGCAATAGGTAAAAGTATATGCGATTAATAATAACTTGATCAGTTTCTGCGCGTTTATTTATATAAAGATTATTGCTAGAGAGGCTCATTATTTTCGCATTACTTTATAATTTAGCTTTAGGACAGCTACTAATTAGCCTCTGACTGTAGTTCTTGAGAGATGCAATATTATTCATTAAATTTATTAAAACAAGTCAAACATCTTTATTGACTTCTAGTCAAAAGTTACAAGAAAAATTATTTTTAAAGTAAAATATGCAGTAATTATAAATGAGGTAAATCTTTCACCTTAAGAGAGTCTTTTTCCAGACAAGAAGGAGGCCTTCTTGGACCTTCCTTAGTTTCAAGCCAAGGAATTACTCGTAAACCCGGGACTTGGCAGACGCTAAGATGGCCAAGGCGTCGTCAACAAGGCCACGCCCGAAGATCCAGCCCTTATTTCCGGATGGAACTTCAATTTATTTAATTGAACATAAAGAATTGATATCTATTAAGGTCAAAGACATTTTAATAAAGCTTAAGACTGTTGTCATTATAGACCGGTTCGTTGAGATGATTTTAGTCTATATCGACATATCTACGTGTATATATTTGCATAAATGCATGATTTTTGTCTTTGATACACGGGTTGAACTCGGAGCCCATGGAAGTTAATTTTTGAAACGATAGTTTAAGATTTTAACGAGAGAGAGAGATAAAATAATAATAATAAAAAAAAAAATGTTTCTATCTCAAACCTTTCTGAGGGAAAAATTCCAAAATTATATTTAAAAAAAAATCTAAATAATTTTTATTTTTATGTTTTCATTTATAAATTATTTTCTCAAATACCACCACACACACACACACATGCACATATATTACATGCTATGATCCCCATTAAAAAGTAATTATACATATTTTGATTTAAAATTGGATTATCGTTATATCATTTAAAAAGTATGATCCAATAATAAAAAAATTCCAAACAAGTGCATTGTCATGGCGAAATTGAACTTGGAAATGAAATTATATAAATAAAAAAAACTTGAAAACCTTTTTATATGACTTTAATAATAATTGATACGCTCTATCCAAGACGTATGTACCAAGGAATGTGTGGCCACTGGACATGTGTCGGACCTGGAGGCTGTTGTTGGGTTCTGTGCTGCCTGGAGTATAGGAACTCCATCTATAATTCCTTTCTTCCTGCGGTGAATCTGTATATGACCGGTGGTCTTAATAAAGCTGTGTTGTTATTGTCGACTGAAATAATCATCTCATTAGATCGTAGAATGGAGGCCCTCTTCATATGTGTATTGACAGTAAATATAAATAACTTAAGGACATAAATCTTTCTAATACAGTGGACCCTCGGTTTACGAGCACCTTGGAGTACGAGCTTTTCGCAGTACGAGCAAAATTTTTTGAAAAATTTTACCTCGGATTACGAGTGAAATTTCGCATTACGAGCAACTCGTGATGGTTGCCCCTCTGATGATAGCTATGATTTCAAATATTGAATGGAGTACAAGCTTCTCTTATACTTATCACGAAGTGTTTATATATACCGACTCTAATTAAACTAAAATTCATGGAAGAATTGCCCGAGTTTCAATTATTAAAAATAAGAAATTAGTTTCGCACTACGAGCGTTTTGGAGTACGAGCATGGCTCTGGAACGGATTATGCTCGCAAACCGAGGGTCCACTGTAAGTTTATTCACATGAATTTTTACATTAGAGTTTTAAATATATTAGAAACACATTTATTCAATCTCTTACCTATATTTTATCATTTTTATTAAGGTAAAACTTTAAAAAGGCTTGGGAATGGCTGCTATTCTAGAGCCTAGATTAATTACACTGATCAACAACATTTTTGCCCAAGAAAACCTGATGGTGTATCTAGTGTAACTTTTCATACTGAACTCAAAAATATAATCAGAAAATTTCCATCACCCATGGTTTTTGCGTGACAGCCTTTTTTTTTGGTATTGGGATAAATACAGCAAAAAATATTACGTAAGTATTTTTGCATAAACCTTATTACATTACACTGGTTTATCAAACATTATTTTTCTTTGTCCCGAAAGAAACAGCATCTTATCTAAATATAACTCTTTGTGCTAATTCCAAATATATCATTAGTTTTTTTTCTATCACGCGAGATTTTTTAGATACACCTACTTGAAATTTGGAAATGTTTTTAATATATAGGCCTATATGAACGCGAAAAAAAATTATTTTATTGAAAAGTAGTGACAGTGGATTTTCTTCTATACATTGCTGGTGGTACATCCCTCTTGAGTGTCCAGCAGTTGTCAGCAAGCATACCAGGACTCCATTTACCTTGGTACCGATTCTCCATGCTTGATATATCTTGATGAAACCTCTCACCATGCTCATCGCTAACTGCACCAAGATTGGCTGGAAAGAAATCCAGATGTGAATGCAGGAAATGGATCTTGAGACACATGTTACATCCTTGTTACAGCCTTGTAGGAAAGCAACAGGTCATTAACTATGTCTCGGTAATTTTCAACCTTGACACTTCCTAAGAAGTTTTACAAACGTTTCTAAAGGAATTCCATGCTTCTGCTTCAACTTCATTCAAACTATTTTGAAAATTTTCATCCTTCAGCAATTCTCGAATCTGAGGTCCAACGAAAATGCCTTCTTTAATTTTCGCATCACTTATGCTAGAACATTTTTGTTTTAGGTAGGCAAATCCACTGGCATTTCGATCCATTGCCTTGACAAAGTTCTTCATTAATCCCAGTTTAATATGTAATGGTGGTAAGTAAATATTTTCTGAATCGATCAGGGGAGGATTTACAATATTTTTATGTCCTGGAGTAAAGATTACACGGTTTAGCCAACTTTTTTTAATGTAATGCCTTTCCCTATCTCCGCTATCCCACTAACACAGAAAACAACAAAATTTTGTATATTCAAGCTGTAATCCACGCAAGAGAGAAATGACTTTCAAATCGCTGCATATTTTCCAACCGTATCTTTCATATTCTATCTTTTTCAAAAGCAGTTTCATGTTTTCGTAAGTCTCTTTCATGTTGGATGCATGTGCTATTGGCACTGATGGGAACTTATTTCCGTTGTGAAGGAGAACAGATTTCAAACTAATTTTTGAAGAATCAACGAATAAACGCCACTCTTCTGTATCATGGTCATGACCAAGCGCTTCCATTAGACTAACAACATCATTGCAATTTACTAAATCATTCTCTTGTGAAAAGAAGTCTTGAAATTCATCTTGACGCTTGCGAAAAAAGCATACTTTTGTGCCTTTATGCAGCAGATTCCAACCTTTTAACCTAGAGCCTTAAAGTTCACTCTGTTTTTTGAATAAATCTAAATCGCGTACAAGGTCGTTCAAATCTCCTTGGGTTAACAAATGAGGTTCAGATGAAGCACCTGCTTCAAAATTTGTGCCATCCGACTGTTGCTCTCGTCTATCTGAATCATCGTCACTAAATATTACATTTCCAGGATGCTGTGGCACGGGTAAAATATTACTATGAGGAACCGGTCTCATAGCAGAAGGCAAATCTGGATATTCAACTGTATGTCTTGATTTGGATGTAATACCTGTAGTCTTTGTCAAACAAAAATAACAGTCTGAAGAATGGTCTTTAGGTTCCCTCCATATCATTGGGACCGCAAAAGGCATATGACATTCACCTTTAATCCACCCTGTAAGACGTCGAGCACAAATTTCACAACAATGATGAGGAGCCCAGTCTTATCTTAGTCACCGACTTTACAGCCAAAATAAAGTTGATAACACTTTTTGATGAGCGGTTTAAAGTTTCGCCTTTGAACTTTGAAAGTTAATTCCCCACAAATGTAACAGAAAATATTAGGAATATTAATGCAGCGCCTCGGCATATTGACACAGTCTAGTGCACACGATTTATAAAACCAAATCGATAGAGAAGAATAAACTGATCACTTCAAATTTACCTGTCACTTCTGATGCAAATCTATTAAACAAATCGTTAGGTTCAATTTAAATATATATATATTAAAACTGTTATTCAGCAAATAGCATTCCAGAGCTTGTCGTTATTTTTAAGTTGAAAGCAAAACAGATTGCATTATAAAATAAACATATTTAATTAAAAATTCAATAATTTGTTATTTAAATTAATATTTATGATTCTTAAAGAGCAAAATTTAATTAATAACAAATAAAATAAAGCTTTTGACTCCACATATCAACTCTTCTTGTCAAAAATAAAGCGCTAGCTAATGTAATGATGTTTACTTAAAAATTGCTCACGTAACATTTTATGTATTATTACTATATATACCAATTTTTATAGAAAAAAATGGTTATCCTGTAAGAACTATGGGTGATAGAAAACTTCTGATTTCATTTTTGAATTCAGCATGAAGAGTTACATTAGAATCAACATCAGATTTTCTCAGGCAAAAAAAAAAGTTTTTTTTTGTAGACCTGTGTTATTATTAAAAAATAACAACCTAGATTATGATATTTACAGTATATAATATGTACAGATTCTTCACATTTACAGTGTATTTACATATTTACAAGGTTAGTGTGGAATCTTGTATTTGGGATGTTCTTTCTTTTCTTAAAATATGCTGTTTTTCCTTATTTATTTTGTTCTGACTTACAAGATGTATCTTTTTCCTCCATTTGTCATTTTTTTCTTAGCTGATAGAGAAGTTGCTTTAGTTTGGGGTTACTTTACTTTATATTTTCAGGCTTCTTTGAAGGTAGTATTTTCCAGATTTTTCGTTGTTGAAGAACATTCTATTTGTCTAGTCAATACAAATAAATTAAAAATCTATGTGTGTTATTTTGTGCGTTTTTTTTTTGTTATGCATACACACACCTTTCTCCAATAACAGTATAGAGAGTTAAGTCTAGCCGAGAGTATATATCATTTGCATAGTTTCGACTTCAGAATATGCAAATTAGCCAAAAATGGACTAAATTTAAAATTTTGAAACCCAGAAATGATGATGATAATATATTAATGAATTTCTATCAACATTGCAAAAAAAAAATAATAATAATAAAAAATGCCACACTATATAAATTCCTAAAAATATAAAAGTTATATTTAAAAAATGTTCCCTCATTTACCGCCAAAAGTACTATATAAACCATTATGAAATTCCATATGTAGGTAGCAGCAAATATGGTTAAACTTTCGGGCTATAAAATATAAATACGTTACGTTGACAAACATCCATTCAGACAGAACACGTGTCATTCAGATATATTCTATATACAGTTACGAGCGTCATGCGTTCTTCATTGCTTTTTTTTTTTTTTTGGAATGGCGCTCTCCTATTGGTTCGCTACACAAGAGTGTAGTTCGCGAGACACTTTTTTTTTTTTACTTTATATCCCCCCCCCCCACTCGCTTTTTGGTTTTTGTGACTATTGTGTTGGAGCGGGTCGCTCCTTAAATAAATTCATATATTAGTTAATAACTAAATGGAATCTTCTCTTTCTTTTTCCCAGTAAGAGACGCCTACGGAAACCAACAGTATATAGACAGATAAAGCACATAGGCTATAGTTATTAACTAACATATGCATTTATATAAGGCGCCAATTTATAATTGTAACAAATAGTATTTGAATCAAAACATTCAATGGGGTAAAACACGGGCGTTGCCCGGGTCATTCGGCTAGTATATATATAGAAGAGAGAAAGAGAAAATAATTATAAACGGAGTAGCCAATAAGTGTCACTATAGTGTCAATCGGAGTATTCCATGAGAGCCCTGCGTTTTTCCAAGTTTCTGTACAAAGAGATTCTCTTTTTCAAGTAGCGATTTGTACTTTTTCATATTCCCCGGTATAAAGTGTCTCTCCTGGTTCCATTCAGAAGAATTTTCCCAACCAACCGTCAGGGGCAGATGAGTAGCCGATAAGTATAAAGAAGCAAAAATATGGATACGAGAAGTAGACAAGAGAAGTATAAAACCAATATACAAGAAATATTCAAATAGTATACAATAGAGATAGAGAGAGAAGTAGAAAATAAAATACAAAGTAGATATGGAATAGACACGGAATATAAAAGAAGTGTATAAGAGAGGTTTACCAAAGGTTGACATTATAAAGCAACGATATAGACAATAGGTATACAAGAGTGGACAAGAGGTATACAAGAATTAAAATAAACAATAAGAAAAAAAGTAAAAAATAATGGTGTTCAGAGACCAGCAAGAAATGAAAACTGGTTCTGGGGAGGTACTCCGTTGACTGTCACCCCTAGAATAACATATCTGGGATTCCCCTATACAAACACACACAGTACCAGACAAACTGCGCTAGTTTTTAAAGCAAAGGTATATATCGCACTAAACTCAACCATTGGTTTTCTAAAAGAGAAAAAATCGATTCGATAGAAGTTGCATTTAAACTATTTGAATCTTCGATAAAATCAATTATTTTTTACGCGGCCCCAGTGTGGGCCTGCGATAATGGGGAAATTATAGAGCAACTTCAAACCTCATTTATAAAAAACTTTCTTGATTTACCTAGATATATCCCGGGGCACTTACTAAGATTGGAAACTGGAAGAATCTCACTTACTGCTACCGCCACAAAATTAACATTGAAATACTACATGAGAATACTGGAAATGGACGAGTACAGACTACCAAAATTATGTTGGAACAGACTTAAAGAAGTACATCAAATGTCAAAAAACTCCATAGGATTATACAAAATTGTTAATGATATAATCAACTGTTGTGGTCAGTCAAGGCTGAACCTCCCACCGAACCATGATACAATTGAAAAGTAATTTCCTAAGATTATGAAAACAACAATAGAACAGCTTATTCAACAAGACTTCGCTAGACTCGACAATTCGATTTTTTTTAAAACTATAAACTTCTCTGTAATTCATTTATGCCAGAACGATACTTGACATGGAATCTGTCATCGAAGATAATAGCCTTCATTGCACGGACATTACTTCAACTCTAGATAGAGAAAGTCATATTATCATCATCAAAAAGGAAAACATTCACTGCAGGATTTGTGGAAATATGATATCTGATGAAATCTCCCACTATATCATAGAATGCAAATATTTAGGTGAAGAAAGAGAAAAAACTCTTAAAAACACCTTCTGGAGACTTAGCAACCCACTGAAGACGCTGAGAACTATTTCAGAAAAGAAAAATATAGCAATAGAATTCTATAATTTCTACAGATCAATTGTAAATAGATTCATACACAAAAGAGGTAGTGTGGAAAGTTTTAGAGCGGATGTGTAAATGGATCCCTTTTCAAACGGGAACTCGCGTGCACAAGGGGAAAGGGAGAAGAATTGCTGTATTGTTTTGTTGTTGTGTGGCGAATCCATACAGGGCAATGGGCCCTAATAAAAGCCTTTTATTGTTGTTGAATAAACAAGAAGTCCAGTTGAGGGAGAATAAAAGAAGTAACATAAAAAAAAGTGTTAAACAACAAAAAAAAAAAGGTAAATAGAGTAGTGATCTATCACCCTGGCAAGATCATTTGCAAACCTCAAAATGCAAGTGCAGATGCAACAATTATTTACACGAATTACAAGAGTTCATGCTCCTCGAGCGATCTCATAGAATGGGATGTAAGGGGTGCAGCTTTCGTTGATCATGGCACCATGATCCAGGCACACTTTAGTGAAAGTCTGACTTTGCCTGTAATTTGAGGCCGTTTCTAAAATGGAAGCAGACACCTTTGTTGCCGACTCTAACATGAGTACAGACACAGCTCCGCAATATCCCTGGAGAGGAACCCTTGCGCTGAGGTCTATCAACCGGGTCAGTTGAAGTCAGGATTTTTTAAAAGTCTTTCTTCTCCTCCAACAATGCTGCAGTTGGTCCGCGACTGCTATAAGTCAGAGTTATTCTGCTTGTTTCGCAGCTGGCCCTGCATCTGAAGGTCGTTCCCCTATCTGCTACCTGGGGAAGCGCCCTGTTGCAGTCAGCTCCACTGATAAAGCCCTAAACGAATCAGAATATTCCTCGCGACCTCTTCAAGAAGGTTAAAATTCTCCCTATTTCTTAACAAAGCCAATGATAATAATTTTCTAATCCTTAACACTTATCTTCATGTAAATATTTGACTCTCAGGTCTACTAAAACAAACATGCCGGTTTTTTTTTTTCAAATATATAATTATATATTTTTGTTCAAATTAAGAAATTCACACATCGTTGTATTTTAAAAATAAGACACACTCAGCTCTTAAATATTTTATTTATGTAGAGATATATATATAAAATAAAACCATACATAATAGTTCAAAAAGTCGTCATTCAACATATAAATTAAAGAAAAAAAACTGACAACAATTAAATTCGATTTAAGAAAAGAAATAAAATAATTATTTTTCTATTCAAAATAAATATAAAATACAATTTATTAAATATTTTAAATTATTTTAATATATATATTTAAATTTCTTCCGAATTGTTCAAAAGAGAAATATAATAAAATTTATTTTCAGTTTTTAGAAGACTTAGTTTAAAGGAAAAACAAATATATAAGGAGGTAGAAAAAATGTCCTTCTCTCAATATAAAAAATTTAAAAAATACATAATTTAATTTTAAAACTATAAATTAACATTATATTCGCCTTCAAATAAGAACACCCACAATACATTGAAGGAAATAGACAATTAAATAATTAAAAAAACTCACGCATATCTATATATACATGTAACACATCTCTCTTTTGAAATTTAATGAAAAAATACTTTAAAAAAAAATAATTTAGAGAAAGAGTAGAGAAATATTAATCACTTTAAATTAATATGAAATTTAACAAAAAAGAAATTGCCTATAACAAAAGAAATACTCGAAAACTTTTTTTTACTTGCAACATAGAATAATTTTTTTCTTAAATTTAATTTTTAATTCAGATAATATTTCACCGTGTTGTATTTTATATTTATTTTAACGAAAAAAGTCTAAAGTCATTTTAAAAATTTACGAAAATAAATAAAACATATATAGAAGGAAAAAAAATTATATAACAAAGAAATAAGAAAAGACGTTGCATATACAACTTCTGTTTATTTACATGTCGCACAGCGTAGAACTTCTATGAGCGTTGAGCTTTGAAGATTAGAAGGGCCAAGAGACAGAAAGTGACGATCCAGCCTGAAGATACAGCCAGTCCAGGCCATACTTGGGGATCCAGAATTCCAAGTCCACGGGAGAGGACGGATCTCAGAGCGTTTAAGGGAACAGTTTGGGGTGCAGCCAAACTGGCCAATCTTAGCAGCCATGGCATGGATTCGACAGGCCAAATCGTTCCTAAAAACATCCAAAATGGCATGCATTAGATACATATATATTTCTACTGTCCTCAAAGCTTATTTGTTTCCCTATATTGTTTAAATATCTTAACCAAGAATTTTCCTTTCAAGTACGGATATAAGCAGAATAACCTAATACAATTTTAGAAGCTTGAAATATCAGAGAGGTATGGTTGAATTGAACTGGTGTAACTGCTGGGAGAATTCACTTCTGATGACCAGGCCCTCTCAATTTTCCATTGCAGTAAGGACATTAGGAGGAGTTTTATTTGAAAAAAAAAAATCGTGTTAAGCAAGTTCATTTCTTATAGACACCTATATAGGAATAAAAGACTTGTAAAAACATATATTTTTAAAAGTAATCTTTGAAGCAAATAAACATATTGTGACTTCAAGGATAAAATATGGAGTCCAATCTGTACTTTCTTAACTTAAAATACTCTGTAATTTGAAGATCTTCGCGTATTTGGGTGAAGATGTCATATTGTCACTTGACAGGTGGGGGGAGGAATTGAGGAAAAGGTCACTGGGGCGGCCCCCTTTAAAGGGGCTCCCTTTCAGACGGAAGTTCAGGGAGACCAGGGGCGACACTGACCTTGAATGTCTTCCGCATTTAACAGCCTGAGAATTTCCGGACCGATTTCTTCTTAGAGTCAATTTCCTTTGGTTAATTAGTAATTATAAGGATGAATCCCCGTAGAAATCTGTAAAATTCTTGAGTGTTTTTGAGCGAAAATGAGAGTTTTACTAGATAATATTTAATCTCAGATAGTAAATAAGAGGTAATCTGTGATGGTGTCTTGTCCATGAAGCAGATCAGATCGGTCCGTACACCCTGATCACAATACCGGCCAACTGAGGTGCATTGTCCGTATGGATGTCCTCTTCTGGATTGATGTCTGTCATATAGAGGGCTGCAAGGATGGCCGGGTATATATGGTCCGGGGTGAGTTGGGTGTTGTAAAAGTTATTGCAGTTCCTGTAGGATCTAGTCATACAGAGAATCTGTAAGGTTACCATTTTTCCATATTTAGTTTTCCCAACCCAATAAGATCTAGATCAGTTTCTAATGATTTACCTTTGTTACTTGTGTCTTTTAACTAATTCGTCTCATTTATCACAGCTATCCTTTGATTGAATCTCAACTCATCCCATTTATCCTTGATGACATCTCTCCATCTATACTTACCCCAACTCTATAGCTTTCCACCTTCCCAATGTCCCCAGGTTTCGGACAATGGCACTCAGTATAACAAAGGTGAAATCGATTGCATTAGATCCTACAAGAGAATTAATGCAATCATTCAAATATTCTAAAAGAGTTTTTTTTTCTTTTTTAGCTGAAAAGTGGGAGCGTTTCTATTAATTAGAAATAAAAAAGAAAAATTTGAAGTAGATAATGTAAAGAAAACTATGTAACATATTCTACTAGACGCAAATTGTTCCTTGCGGGGTATAGCGCTTTGATGTTCAAATAAATAAATCACTGGCTTAAAAACGATGCAATTTTAAAAGAAGATGGCAAGAATACGAAGGAAAATACGATATTGTAGCATATTTGGTGATCTAACAAAAATTACATATAGGAACTAAAAGAAAGCTTATCCATTACAAAAGTTGGCATACTGGAAAATTTAAAATAATACAAAAGGTTTCTAGAGATAGTTTCATTTTTATTAATGTAATCTCAAGCTTTCGGGCATCTCTGCCCTTCTACAAAAGAGTACAAAAACTAATAATAATAATAATAATAAACACACGCCGTTAGATATTAACTAATATTATAATGCATTAGCGCGCCATCTGTTTTGAAAATTCGAAACTATTATAGGCGCGTATGATTCTTTTAAAAATTAAACAATATCTACTACCCTTACTGAAATGGCCCTACCATTAATTTTTCCATTGCAGTAATGGCAGTAGAAATTGTTTAATTTTTAAAAGAATCATATGCGTCTATAATAGTTTCGAATGTTCATTAACTAATATTAACTAAAATAATTAGTTATTTTCTAACGGCGTTTATTATTATTCGTTTTTGTATTCCTGTAGAAGGGCAGGGATACCCGAAAGCTTGAGATTGCATTAATAAAATGAAAAGAAACTCACAATTCCAGAAAACTGTTGTATAATTTTAATTTCTAACCAGGAGATTCAAATCAATTCTGCCGGATGGACTTACCGCTGAGAAGAAGGTTGGAGTAGAAGCTTCCAAGAGCCATCATGATGGCAGACATCTCATCCTTGTTGATGGCCGACAACAGCAGTCCTGTAGCAACATCACAAACTTCATAGTACTGGGAGGGTTTACCATTGATGAGCAAGGACCTCTCATTTTTCTTTTATCATTGCAGTAAGGACAGTAGTAGCAGTAACATAGAGGTACCCCCCTACTGCAATAGGGGAAGTATAAAAAACTGATTTATCTTAAAAAGAAACATATTCAACAACTTTGAAAATATATTATAGAACTCTAACCAACTAATAAATAAACAAGGATCTTGAAATCTTTCTTCCAGCAGCCCCCAACCTGAAAGACTGGATGATAACTTCGGACAATGTCTGGATGATAACTGAGTAGGTACCAATAGATAAGCCAAATGGAGTAAATACCAAAAGTTAGGCAAATTAGAGTAGGTATTTAAGTAACGGCAACAAAAAGAAGTTCCAAAGGATAGGTCAAGTGGAATAAATACCAAAATATAGGCAAAGTAGATATTGAAGTAACGGCACTAAATGAAGTGAGTTCCAAAGAATAGGCTAAATGGAGTAAATACCAAAATAATGGAAAATTAGAGTAGGTATTTAAGTAACGGCAACAAAAAGAAGTTCCAAAGGATAGGTCAAGTGGAATAAATACCAAAATATAGGCAAAGTAGATATTGAAGTAACGGCACTAAATGAAGTGAGTTCCAAAGAATAGGCTAAATGGAGTAAATACCAAAATAAAGGAAAATTAGAGTAGGTATTGAAGTAACGGCAACAAAAAGAAGTTCCAAAGGATAGACCAAATTGAATAAATACCAAAATATAGGCAAAGTAGGTATTGAAGTAACGGCACCAAATGAAGTAAGTTCCAAAGGATAGGTCAAATGGATTAAGTTCCAAAGAATAGTCTAAATGGAGTAAGTACCAAAATATAGGTAAATTGAGCTAGACATTGAAGTAATGGGACCAAGTGAAGTAAGTTCCAAAGGATAGGTCAAATGGAGTAAATGCCGAAATATAATAAATTTGAGTTAGGTGTTGAAGCAGAGTCTAAATGAAGTAGCAGCCGATGGACAGGTCATGGAGGGTAGGTACCTACCAAAGGACATGCCGCAGGTACCCTGCAGCAGCACGATGAGCACCACGATGCAGAAGGACCCCCGCACGGGCACGTGGAACACCAGGAAGGCCACAGCCAACACCAGGGATAGCTGGATGCACATGATGAGGAACTGGGAGATGAAGTGAGCCAACATGACGTGCCAGGCTCTCACTCCTGGACCCAACATCACACAAAAGTTGCATAAAACTGCCAGTTTGGACACTAACTAATCTCTCATTTATAAACTCATAATTAAATAATAACCAACTAAATCTCACGCGGTGATAAATCAAGACAATCACGCACACACATTACAGGATGTTTGCCTTCGTCTGGGTGGTTCAGGATTTACTCCAAGAGAAAAACTAAGATATCGTCTTATTGTCAATTGAGAAAACTGGCTATAGATTGCTTGTCCATCTTACAGGATCCTGACAGAGGAGAAACACTAGTCCTGGGACTGATTCACCTATATGAATATATGCAAATAAATTCCATTCATTCAAAGTATTTTTCTTTTTTTAAACTCTTCCTATAATTCCCTCATTATATAGGAACTAGCCGAATGACCCGGGCAACGCCCGTGTTTTACCCGATTCAAATACTATTTATTACAATTATAATTTGGCACCTTAAATAAATGCATATGTTAGTTAATAACTATAGCCTATGTGCTTTATCTGTCTATGTACTGTTGGCTTCCGTAGGCGTCTCTTACTGGGAAAAAGAAAGAGAGGATTCCATTTGGTTATTAACTAATATATGCATTTATTTAAGGAGCGACCCGCTCCAACACAATAGTTACAAAAATGAGGGGGGCAAAGGTGGCGTGATCGTAGCCGACCAATAGGAGGGCGCCATTCCAAAAAAAAAAAAAAAAAAAGCAAACGTGACAGAGGCGACGAAGAATGACGCTCGTAACTGTATATAGAATTATATACGTGGGCGCCTTTTCTTGATTTATCAAGAAATTGGGTTGGCCCAAAATCATGGAACAAGTTAACTCAACGTTTAGTTTATTTTTGTTCCACTAGATGGCGCTCTGCCACCTAAAAATGCTCATTTGAACGGTCAGGATGTATTTTTTTTTGTTTTCAATATCAACAACTGACCTTTTTTCTATATTCTTCTTATTTTCTCATATTAGAAATTATTCTGAAAATAGAGAAATCCATATTTAAATCTTTAGATAAAAAAGGCATATATTGGATTGAATAAAAAGATTTGTCAATATTTCTGTTGTCTTAATTGACATAGGTTAGCTTTCAGCAAACTGAAATATTAGCAAATAAACCTTTTTATTCAATCCAATATATGCATTTTATTACAAATAATATTCGTTCATTTAACACACCTTTTCTATTATTCTCCCCAAATCTACATTTCCTTGTGCATTAGACCAAAAGATTTTTCCAAACTTACAATATAATACACTGCGGCTTGTGATTGTAAAACAACACTTGAAGTTACATCCCTGGACACTTTTATTTTTCCGTTCATCATTACTCTTCATAATTCACCCTTTCATACCTCATCCAAAAAGAAATAGTCAATATTTCACCTTGAAATAAATTTTGATTTTCCATTGAAAAGAAACTCATGCGGTGTAACTTCAAGTGTTGTTTTCCAAAATTACAATATATTGTGACATATGCAAATAAGGAACAACCACCTACCTGCTACCCAACTGCGGTTGAGAAGACCTTCTTTCTTGTCCAGGATGAAGATAATCGCAGTGAGGCCCAGTGGCATTCCGTAGGAAATACTGAAATAGCCACGTTATATTAGAATGAGTATGGAGATAGGTGGTGTAATGGTATTTACAGCGGTTTGTGACAGCCAGAACCGGGGATCAAATCTCACATTGAACACTTTTTTTTTAATTTAAAAAAAAAGTTCAATGCCTCAAGATTCTAATACAAGTCCAACTCCATCAAAAATTGTTCCAAACCATGGCTTCTACTATGTGTACTCTGGATATGTAATACCCTCATAGAAAAAACTTAAGGAAGTTGTACCTTTCAGCATGTATATCGGAATTCAGATAATAACTCTGAAGGATATTTTATGCACAGTGACCTTTAAAATTACAAATATAATGAGTATCACTCAAAATGAGTATCTTTTTCATTTAAAAAAGCGCTAACTCTCAAGCGTTAATCGCTCTTCAACGGGCTTACTATAATATCGACTTTATCCCACCAGAAATATTGACAAAAACTTTTTGTAAAGTCGATATTATAGTAAGCCCGTTGAAGAGCGATTAACGCTTGAAAGCTAGCGTTTTTTAAATAAAAAAGATACTCATTGTGAGAATATATTTGTAATTTTAATACTTTTTTCACAATTTTATCATGAACAGTGACCTTTATTGAAGACACACTAGATAACCAAGTGTGAATAAAATTGCCTATCTCTCCTTAAAAAATTGACAAACCGTAAGTGTATAGCTAGAACCATCTTACCTGATGATGAACCCAGGGGCCATGAATTCCGTGAATGTGGGATTCGATTCTCCATAGATGGGCTCTCCAAGCTGAACACATCCTCAAATTAATATCACATTCTATCTACACGATGGATAGTAAATTGGATGTATTGGGTAGAAACAATAGCACTGCAGTTGTGATGTGAAGACAAGGGGAAACCACTACATACTCTTCTCAGGAATGCAGCAGTATAAGGACAAAGCTGAAATTTACCTGGAGGACGAAAAACTAACCTCAGTTACATATTTACCTACTTCGACATCCTAATCACCTCAGATGGGAAGTTAAGGAAACGTAAACGCTGTAACGTAATAGCCCAAGAATGAAAATGAAATTCAGGAAAAAGTATTTTAACATAAAAGAAAATTAAATTTAATTGCCATCTGTCGTTAAAATTTTACACAAATAAATTTACTGGTAATGCGCTTCTTTTAAATATCATCAAATATTATCTCTACAGAGATCACTACACTCTATCTCTACACCATTAAGCTGCCTTCCATAGAAAATACAGGGTATATTCCAAACCAATCCAATACAATAGTAGAGCGGTTTAGAGATTAATTTGGCGAAACCGCTGAGAGGGTTCACTACTGATCAGCCAAGTCCTCTCTTTCAATAACTCATATCATTGCAGTAAGGTCTGTAGAGATAATATTTGATGATATTTAAAAGAAGCGCATTGCCAGTAAATTTATTTGTGTAAAATTTTAATAAAAGAAAATGGGTTGGCCAAATATCGCGGAGCAAGTTAAATAAACGTTTAGTTTATTTTTTCTCCACTAGATGGCGCTCTGCCATCTAGAAAAGTTCATGTGAACCTGGTCAGGATATGTCTCTTTTGTTTTTAATATCAACACTAAACATATTTTATATATTTTTATTGTTTTTTTTAACATAAAAGAAAATCTTGTTGCTTTAGACACCAAAAAGAATTTTACCAAAATATTCAGTTGGAGTGGGTATATACACTCATGGAATTAAGGAAGTTGTACCTTTTAGCATGTATATATATATTTTTATTTTCATCATCATATTTTATTATATTTTTTAAGGGGAGAACGTTAGAATTTACATTTATTGATAATCCGCTGTTATATAAGCAAATAAGGAATTAGTTATGTTTAAAATATGAATCTTTCTTAAGTTTTGTTCATGAATGTATATGCCTCCGAGATCTGTAATCGCAAAAAGACGATATGGTAAAGGTACAGGCTTTCGAGATGTGGTGCTGACGCAGAGGATAATAATATCATAGACAGACAAAGGAATGTCCTAAAATGATCAAGAGACAATAGAGAAGAGAATAGCTAGATATTAGGACATGTCGCCGAGATGTCCATTCAAACATAAGTAATACCCACTCACCACTATGACTCACCACTCACCATTACACAGACAGACAGACAAAGGAATGTCCTAAAATGATCAAGAGACAATTGAGAAGAAGAGAAATAGATGTTTGGACATGTCGCCGAGATGTCCATTCAAACATAAGTAAAATCCACTCACCACTATGACTCACCATTACATAGACAGACAGACAAAGGAATGTCCTAAAATGATCAAGAGACAATTGAGAAGAAGAGAAATAGATGTTTGGACTTGTCGCCGAGGTGTCCATTCAAACATAAGTAATACCCACTCACCACTATGACTCACCACTCACCATTACACAGACAGACAAAGGAATGTCCTAAAATGATCAATAGACAATTGAGAAGAAGAGAAATAGATGTTTGGACATGTCGCCGAGATGTCCATTCAAATAAAAGTAAGATCCACTTACCACTATGGGCGGGGTGGCAACGTTCGGGTTCGATCCAGATTTGTTCAGGGCCAAGGTGGCAAATTGGAAGAAGGCTTCGTTGGTTTTCTTTGCCATGATGTAGGTGATCTGTTGGTCTGAAACACACGCCGTTATTGCAGTTGGAGAATACAGGGAACATACACTCATAGACAACAACAAAAAGGCTTTTATTAGGGCCCATTGCCCTGTATGGATTCGCCATACAACAACAAAACAATACAGCAATTTTTCCTCCCTTTCCCCATGTACACGTGAGCCTCTTTTTTTTTTTTTGAAAAGGAATTTATTCACACATCTGTTCTAAAACTTTCCTCACTACCTATTTTGTGTATGAATCTATTTACAATTGATCTGTAGAAATTATTGAGTTCTATTGCTATATTTTTCTTTTCTGAAATAGTTCTCAGCGTCTTCAGTGGGTTGCTAGATCTCCAGAAGACATACACTCATAGACAAAACTTAAAGAAGTGGAAAGCCTTTGATATCACATGTCAGATGCAATTTGTTCACATTTGGTTATCTCGTGTCTTCAATAAAGGTCACTATAATATCTTTCAGAGTTATTGTTTGAATCCATATATTCATGCTAAAAGGTACAACTTCCTTAAGTTTTGTCCATGAGCGTATAAAACAGTGATTGAAGATAAAGGGTATTGTGAGGTATAGAGCAGTAAAGTAACCAAGTACTTACTTGTCATATCCATGTAGAGTTTGATTGTACTTTGGTCGATGGTGTCATCATCGTCCAGAGACATCGATACTCTGGACACATTTCGTACTGTAAAAACTACCATCAATACTTTGAATTTATATATTTAGTCATACAAACACAAATTATATATATATAATACATGTGGTACAGCCTACTCCACGCTGACGAGCGCCAACAGCGCGAAACGCGTTAGTGGATGCTTTTCCTTATTTATCAAGAAATTGGGTTGGCCAAATATCACGGAGCAAGTTAAAGTTAAACGTCTAAAAAGCACATGTGCTTGTGGTCAGGATATGCTTTCTTTATTTTTAATATATATATATATATATTACGAAAAAGGCATCTCCTTATCGTGCAACTGAAATTTGCTGATGGCTTGCGCCATCTGTGGCGTATCAACAATATACATCAGCAACTTTCAGTTGAACAATAAGGAGATGCTTTTTTCATAATTTATGCACCTTATCCCAGTACAATATCGTATTTGTACTATTTTTCATATATATACAGTTAAATTTGTCTATAGCGCCCCCTCTAAATAGCGCCTTCCTCTCTATAGCGCCCGATTTTAAATACGTAGTACGATGTGATTTACACTAAAAGTGACCTGTCTATAGCACCTCCTCTCTATAGCACTCTATTTTGGTGAGTCCCAAGAGGGGGGCACTATAGACAGGTTTAACTGTATATATATTTATACATACATAAAAAGTAAATAGATATATCTCTCTTCAAAACAGAAGCAAATCTAAGTGTTATCTATTGATAGTGTCTGCCATCCTACAGAATCTGTTGAGTGAAAAGGTCAACATAACAGCTTTGGATCCATATCATAAATTGGATAATCATCTGGAACAGTAAATTATCAAAAGTACAAAATCGTGAGACGAAGAGTTTTATTTATTTATTTAGCTGAGCTTTCGAGAATTTCTACCCTTCTACAGGAGTTTAACGCCCTTTTAAAAATTAAGGACGAAAATTTCTACAATTAATGAACTCAAAATGAAAAAAGTTTGAGAAGGAAAAGGAGAACCTTCCCAGCGATTTTTCCAATTTAAGAGCCATCTCCATATTGTTACAACACTATTGTATGTTCATCTTCAACTAAGCATGGTAGAAGTTCTTATTTTATATTAAAAATAGTTCAGCATGCTTCCATTCTCAATGATACACTTACCTGCCAATTATGTTTTCAGAAAAGTTGCTCTTGATGTGCATGACGCCCCAGGCTTCGCCAGCTTTCACGGATTCAATGGCTGCGGTCAGGTTGGTGTAGGGGACCTGTTAGTGGACAGTGGTCAGCAAGTGGAGTACAGAACATGGGACAGAACACGGGGCAGAGGGGACAGAACATGGGACAGAACACATAAAATGGGACATAACACGGGGCAGGGGAGACAGAACACAGAACATGGGACAGAACACGGAATAGAGGGGACAGAACATGGGACAGAGCACGGGGAAGGGGGGACAGAACACGGGGGCAGAGGGGACAGAACACAGAACATGGGACAGAACACGGGGGCAGAGGGGACAGAACACAGAACATGGGACAGAACACGGGATAGAGGGGACAGAACACAGGACAGAACACGGGTCAGAGGGACAGAACATGGGACAGAACACATAAAATGGGACATAACACGGGGCAGGGGAGACAGAACACAGAACATGGGACAGAACACGGAATAGAGGGGACAAAACATGGGACAGAGCACGGGGAAGGGGGGACAGAACACATAAAATGGGACAGAACACAGAACATGGGACAGAACACGGGTCAGAACATGGGTCAGAGGGGACAGAACACGGGTCAGAGGGGACAGAACACGGGTCAGAGGGGACACAACACGGGGCAGGGGGGACAGAACATAGAACATGGTCGGGAAAACGGGGCAGAGAGGACAGAACATGGGGCAGGATATAGATCATAGGACAGACAAAACAACACGGAGAAATTTGTTGGAAAGGTAATTAAACCATATTATCGCTCCACGCAAGTTCTGCCTTATGTCAGGGGACGGATCCCCCTAGATTCGCTCCAGTTACGTCTATATACATGCTACGTTTTAAAGTATAAAACATGGTATATGCACCTTTTCTCTGTGTCACCTGAACATTTTTCATAGTGTTATTGCTTACTTTTTATCAAATTCCTGTAATATTCTTGTATATTTATTAAAATATACACAAGTAATACGTGATTTTTTTTAAAAATAGGTCTAAAACGACAGGAAAATATATAAAAACAACGAATATAAGAGATATGGTATCGCATAAGCAATACGTACGTTTATAAACAAGACATTAACTCCATACAAGTGTTTAAAGGCCCTGAAAGAAAGGCATATACACCAAATAAGAAGAATAGAGAGGACGCTGAAGAGAATGAGGAATGAGAATTTAAATTACTCTTTCAAAAATTCGTAGTAGAGAAGATGGTACATATTCCAAGACTTTTGAAAAAGCAGGTCTTGTGGCCTTACTCTTAAGGATATTCCAGACAGAAGAGAACACGGAATAGCCATAGAAAGAAAAACTGAGAAGACAGGAATACTATCAATCAATTCATGGGATGATGAAGTTGTATTCGCCAACAAACAAAAGTAGAGAACTAGGTAGTTTCCAATAAAAGAAGTACATGAAGATGGGTTGGGTATATTGCTAAAAGGAAAAAGAGACAAATCTCAAAATGGAAACAGAATAAAGGGGGGAAAGTCTAATGAAAAAAGACGGAAGATTTAGATTCTCCACAGTAAAAGAAGAAAACAGACGAATGGGAAATCCACCTTCGTCCTATAGCGATCTAACATTGAATGAAGTAGAATATATTAATGAACAGAACATGGGACAAAGAATAAAAGAATATGGAAAGAAAATTCCTGTAACATGGAACACAATAGATATATATTCAGACAGACCTGGTGGATGGTATCGTTGTCCATTTGGTTCAAAAAGAGATTTCCAAGGTTGTAGTTGCTGTAGACGTCTTCATTCACTACAGCCAGTGGCAGTCCATAGGGGTCGTTTCCCATACATAGGCAGAAGAGGAGGATCTGGATGGTGGGCATCAGGAACTGCCATAGGAGCAATCTGGGGAAACAGATGAACCTTGTTATTTAAGGCAATAAAGGTTAATTTTGTATAAGTATTGTTTTTTTAAGACAACGATAACTTCCTATCCACTATTTAAGTCTGGGAGAAGAGATTATTTATATAAAAGGATGATCGTAAAAGCCCTTCTGTCCGAAAGCTTATACAATCGTTCTCCTTATAAAAGAAGCTCTTCTTCCCGACTTGGTGTTTCTTCTTCTATCGGCTGAAAAGAAAAGGAGGCTATATACATAATCTAATTGATGTAAATTATTATATGTTCATAAAGGGCACATCCTGGATTCAATAAATAATCTTTTATTTCCGATATTTCGATGGGCTAAACGACCATCTTTTTCTAGGATCTCATCCCTTTTCTCGGCAAGCCGCGCGTTACACTTGAGACACGGGCGTCTCACAATCTCCTCGGGCGAAAATCATCCAAATGAAAATGTAATGTATGCAAATAAATATCGTACAATACTAACAAATTAGGATTGCTCTATTTTCAGAATAAATAATTATATGTAAATAATCTTTGTCAGGATTAGATTGACGAATCCTGTATGGGACTTTGATTCCAGTAAAAGGCTTGTTGCTGCTGTTGTATATAGTCACAGTGTATAAAATACTATACTATACCTAAAAAATATAGGTTTCTCTCTGTATTCTTAGTTCTTTTCTCTTCAATTACTCTGTAAACTGGCGAATCCTCTATAGGACGAGAGGTCCTCAATAAAGGCTTTTTGTTGTTGTTGTTTCTTCTTCTATCGAGTGTGCTTCTTCTTCTCTGAAGGAATCACCTGACATCATCTTGAAGAAGGAACAAAAGTTAACGGTGACGTGTTTCTTCTATTAATGCTGTAAATTCGGCAAGTTTTCCGACTTTGATGTCCTTCGACAGGCAACTTTCAAGAAACTAGAAGACAATCTATACATATACATGTAAGTATTTACATAATTAGGACTTAATGAAATAAATGATTATTATACAAAAATATTTTCATCTATGTAAACAAATTTGTTCTGAGAAAAGGATAGCTGCCATAGGATGCAGGGAAAGGCAATAACCATCTGAAATCCCTCAGAGACATGCACATGAAACGGACGATGATAAACATGGTGGATAGTTAGCGAAAGATTTTGATACTCAAGTAGACCACGTATCTACGTATTAACAACAGCAAATGAAGCTGGATTCTTGATTTTAATCTATCTTGTTTTACGATGGCTCATTTTCGGTCTGACGAATAATATTTTTTTTCTTAGAAAGCTCAGAAAGTTTTAATAAGGAAACTTATTGAGAGATGGAATTTGTTGATTTGATGCAGTTAGTATTGTCATCAATTCAATCAATATTATTATACCATATATCATATATTGAATATTTGAAGAAATCTACGTATGTAGAAAGAAGTTAGAATTTTGCCCTTAAAAAATGCCAGAGCCACTTTGGTTTACAGGTACTCGCTGATGGGATTGAACTTAAGCAACAAACGAGGTCCATTAAACTATTTTTTTTTTTAAGAAAAAGAGTTCAGCGTGGGCTTCGAACCCGAATGCTGGCTGTCGAAAATTGACCATTGATGCTGCTATCCCCCAGTTACTAAAGATTTAAATAAGTTGCAATGACAATACCACAACTTTATTGTGACAACAGAAGTTTTCAGGGGAAAGTTCTTTCTAATCTCAATACACACAACAGTAGTAAAATAATTAAATAAATGTTTTTCATCAATTATTTCATTATTTTGCTACAATCGTATATTGAGCTAAGGAAAGATTTCCGCGAAGACTTCTGATATCACACACACAAAGCCTTTATTAAGACCTTAAGTCATACAGATTATCCCCATACAAGATCCAAAATCATGAAAAAGAGTACAGAAAACAAGTAGTTATGTCTACATACAATTTTAACCTATATTGAGAAATTTAATTAGAAAGATAAATAATACATTTTAGTGGAGAGCAACAGCATCCAACAGGTTCCAAAAGACATCTCCTGATTGTACAATTGAACGCTGTTGATGTCTTGCGCCATCTATCTAAGTACACATCTCATGCTTCGTAAAGATAGAGGCTGCCTGGCCGGCATTCATAGTTCTTCAAATGTTATAATTTTTTTTCGCTCCTGACGAGGACAAAATATTTTTGTCGAAACGTCGAAGTAATAAAAAGATTTACTGGCCGAAGTATCTTTATTTTGAAGAACTATCTCGTGCTTCGTTCATGCAAGGGAGAGGTGCCTCTTTTTAGATACATAAATATTATCTTCCCGCAATTTTATGTTGTATTTTTCATTATAAAACAAGAAAAAAAAAAAAACGAGCTACGCGTTTCGGGCTGTCGGCCTTCGTCGGTGTGGTGTAGGCTGTACCTCAACGATCAAAAAGTTATAACTAGAGAGTTTCCCTGATAATTCAAGAAACGGATATTTAAGATTTAAAATGTTGGAGGACATTAAGCTATTCTATATACAGTTACGAGCGTCATTCTTCATCAGTCATCTCTGTCACCGTTTGCTTTTTTTTTGGAATGGCACCCTCCTATTGGTCGGCTACGATCACGCCACCTTTGCCCCCCCCCCCCCACTCGCTTTTTCGTTTTTGTAACTATTGTGTTGGAGCGGGTCGCTCCTTAAATAAATGCATATATTAGTTAATAACCAAATGGAATCCTCTCTTTCTTTTTCCCAGTAAGAGACGCCTACGGAAGCCAACAGTACATAGACAGATAAAGCACATAGGCTATAGTTATTAACTAACATATGCATTTATTTAAGGCGCCAATTTATAATTGTAACAAATAGTATTTGAATCAAAACATTCAATCGGGGGTAAAACACGGGCGTTGCCCGGGTCATTCGGCTAGTAGGAATATATTTATGACCAAATCGAATTTGAGATCAAAGTTTTATAAGTTTCAAAGACACCAGTTACCGATTCCTTGGTTTGTGATCTCAAATGTAGACTTAATTGAATATATAGAGAGACGAATGCAGCCAACTATGACAAAGTTCAAAATGACTCATCAACCTTTAAATTGCCCTTAGAATACACAGTAATAAAAATATCAACAAGAAATCCAGGGTTGTTTCTTGCACTGAAGCATGCAAGAATTTGGATTTCTCGTTGATAAATTATAAGTCGCGGATGAACGTGTACAGTAAGTTAAATTACTTGATGCTTCGACGAATCCGGATGAAGTTCTTGTTGAGGAGAGCCAACATCTTGCTGGAATGGTCCTTCAGGCACCCAGACGAGGACTTCTGGCATCTCAGCAGAGGCGAGGACTCCCCAGACACTTTAGGGGCCGGTCTCTGCTCCGTCTTTATCCCGTGGGTCGGGAAGTCCGTGGGTACCTACACCAGTTCACCTCTCAAGTCCACATCAGATATATATATATGTAGTAATATATTTCAACTATATTTGCATATGTACCATAATTATAAATAGGGTAACATTCCTAAAGTATAGATACAATTCAACACGCCAGCTTGGCCATCATGTAATCACAAACAAAACAATAAAGTTTTATTGAGAGTCCGCCGCATCCAAAAGAGAACGACGTCTTCAATTTCAGAAGTCGTCAGTTAGTTTTACGTCCGATCCCCACCGAACAAACGGACCATTTAACAACAGATCATCTCCCGTGTAGATCACAGCCTACTGGACCCTGTCTTCGACGCTGGCCTATCTCTGAGGTGACATCCAACCTGCCTCGTTCTTTGTGTTACCTATTGACGCCTGACTACGAGGCCCATGACTGCTAGTGCTTGTGCTACCACATTCTATATACAGTTACGAGCGTCATTCCTCATCAACTCTGTCACCGTTTGCTTTTTTTTTTTTTGGAATGGCGCCCTCCTATTGGTTGGCTACGATCACGCCCCCCCCACTCGCTTTATCGTTTTTGTAACTATTGTGTTGGAGCGGGTCGCTCCTTAAATAAATGCATATATTAGTTAATAACTAAATGGAATCCTCTCTTTCTTTTTCCCAGTATGAGACGCCTACGGAAGCCAACAGTACATAGACAGATAAAGCACATAGGCTATAGGTATTAACTAATATATGCATTTATTTAAGGCGCCAATTTATAATTGTAACAAATAGTATTTGAATAAAAACATTCAATCGGGTAAAACACGGGCGTTGCCCGGGTCATTCGGCTAGTATATACATAGATTTGGCCTAGACACTACTAGCTAACACACCTCTTTGACAGATTGTGATTTCATTTGATCCCTTGTAGATCTTGTAAAGCTCGCAATGGGACTGACGAGGGCCATTAGCCCGAAATCATGGTCTTCAGGTGGCTAGAAAGATTATGGCCTTATTTTTAATTTATGCACGACTGGCCTTGACTTTATTGTTTGTGGAAGAGCATTGTGCTTGATGCAATTATTTACACGTAATTCTATTGTCCAAAAAGCTTATGTACATAGTATGAGTGTGTAGGACTCACCAGGATCTTGGCAGGATCATCAGGGTCGGAGTCCCGGTTGTCCAGACAGAGCTTGAGGAAGACGGACTCCAGAGTGGGGGCCTGGTGTTTGGCCATCAGCTGGGAGGGGGCGTCTTGGGCGAGGATCTTGGAGTCCCGCATCAGTCCGACCTATCGACACAGTCCTGGTGGATGAGTTCCATGTAGATAACACATATGGATAGAACTTGGATCATACTGATATAATGGTCTCCGTTTTGAATCTATGATAATCGTAAACACACCGTCCATAATTTGTCTTCTTCTTCTTTCTTATTCTGTTCAGAATTTGTAAATAATGTTAAAACAATATCAATTGACAATATGACCCAGAATAAGTATATTGCTACGGCGTTTTATGGTTTCCACAAGTCCATATCTCAGAAGAAGGCCAAGTGATACTCACTCCTCACTTTCTTACTGCTACTCTTTTTGTGTTGATTTCTTGCTTCCCTCTTTCTTCTTCTTATTTTTTTTCCTTTTCTTGTTTTTTTTTCTTTCTCTTTTTACTCTGTATATATCGTTATTTCCTTTGTCTCACTGCTTTGTTCTTATGCATACCTCTGGTGAATCCTGTATAGGGTCAGTGACCCTAAATAAAGGCTTTTTTGTTTTTTGTTGTTGTTGTTAAAACAATATCTCTAAATGACTAAATGATTCTTCCAAGGATTTATTGGGGGATGTGTCAGAATTACCTTAGTGGCTTGTTATGGTTTGTTAAGTTACAGTCTGCACCATGCTGGCAAGTGGCAACGACTTAAAACATGACCGTTGTTAGATTTTTAAAAAAATTATCTCTAGACAAGATATTTGTGATGAATATTCACTTTGAAACACGTTAGATACTGGTCTCCACATTTGAAAAAAAAAAAAGATAACCACAAGGAATTTTGAATTTATAAATACATAGATAGCGTTAAAACACAAAAATAGATATTACTGGTACCCATTTTGAATCCACGATAAGCATAAACACAGTTCAATCTTGCAAACACATCGTCTAAGAACTCATACATATAAAGAAAAGAAAAAAGGCATCTCCTTATCGGTCAACTGAAAGTTGCTGATGGCTTGCACCATCTATCGGAATAAAAGTTGATATTTATTCCGATAGATGGTGCAAGCCATCAGCAACTTTCAGTTGACCGATAAGGAGATGCTTTTTTTCTTTTCTTAATGAACATTATCCCAGTACAATATCTCGTTTGTACTATTTTTTAACATATAAAGTCGGTGGATGAGAGGGTAACACGCTCGATTCCCGATAGTCATGAACCTGGATTGAATCCCGCGTTAAAAAATTGTTTAATATGTGAATAACCTTCACATATTATTCATTGTTTCAATTATCATGAACTAGGTTGCTCTTGCTGAGCGGTACCTATTAATGTGATTTGAACCAGATAAATAAATTGAATAAATAAACAAATTTTGTAGAATCCTTTCTAAGTACAATGGAATAAAGTGTAGATACATTTTCAACCTAGATAGTATCAATCAAGATCACACGAACGAATAATCTTAAACGAAAGAAAATAGAAAACCATACTTGATCCAGAATGTAACCACTAGCTCTTCCACAACACAATCTGTATTGACCTTTGGGACTGGTTAGTAAAAATCTATATAAAATGACTTCATGGAACATTTTAGAAGATAATCAGCAACACTCAGCCCAGTATAAAGAAGTGAAATCTGACAAAAACTATAAGAAATTTAAACTATTTTTTTACGCGTATACTGCCCTTACTGCAGTAATAAAATTATTGGGAGGGCCTGGCTCATCAGTGGTGAACCATCTCAGCGGTTTCGCCAGTTTGATCTACCGATACCGGCTTCGAACCGGGTTTTTTTTTTTGTTGTTGCTGTTGACAACCGACAGTTTATACCATTTCACCACTAACAACCAGTTTAATCTACCAAGGTTCACCACTGATGAACCAGGCTCTCCCATTATTTTATCATTACAGTAAGGGCAGTAGAATTTTTTTATTTCAAAAAGAATCAAAGGCGCTATAGTTCGAATTTCTTATAACAGAGGAAGTACAAATGCATTAAAATAAACTATGGAAAGTAAACCTATTTTAGCACGAATTCTTCTATACCAAACATAGAGAAAACCATATGAAATTAATTTTTGTTAATTTTATATGTTTTACAAGAAGTTATAGAGATAATAATATTGTAGTATTATTCCAGATATGAATGAAAGGAAGAAAAAATTGCAACGAGTTTCTTTATTCTGAATGTTGGCGAGCTTTCAGGCGTTAGCCTATCTTCAGGAATATATATTTTTTGCGAAATCGGCCTGAAGATAGGCTAACGCCTGAAAGCTCGCCAACATTCAGAATAAAGAAACTCGTTGCAATTTTTTCTTCCTTTCATTCATTGAATATCTAATTGCAATTATTTAGGGTTTTTTGTGTATTCCAGATATATCACACACACGCGTCTTTATTAAGACATTCCGTCTTATACAGATGATTCTCCTGTTAGAAATGAATCTAAAAAGAAATAAGAAGCAAGGAAGAAACTGAATCCTCGCTCAGAAAAGAGAAAAAAAAAGAAGGCTGAAGGAGATTTTAAATAGAAAATGAAAACAAGGAAAGAATATATATGTATTATTCCAGATATATATAAGATCTATAGACAACAAACTTAAAATTGTCGGTGGATGAGAGGGTAACACGCTCGATTCCCGACAGTCATGAACCGGGATTGAATCCCGCGTTAAAATTTGTCTAATATGTGAATAACCTTCACATTATTATTCACTGTTTCAATTATCATGAACTAGGTTGCTTTTGCTGAGCGGTACCTATTTATGTGATTTGAACCAGACAACAAACACATGGTCAAGTTACATAGATATGTGTATATTTACCATATGTGCAAGACTGGCCTCTTCGATGTAGTGTGTCGTAATAATGACAGTCATGTTCCGTTCTCTTGTCAGCCGGGTCAGATGGTCCCAGATACTGCACACATAGTGATAAAGAGATGAACTCGAAAGTCTCAAACAATCAATTTAGAGAAGATTACAATTTACTTGGTCAGAAATGGATTCTTTTTTTTATTATTTATTATCCCATGGATAAGATTACACCAAGTCATGATGGTTGAAACCATTACGTTTTTCTACTATAGTTTTGGGGTTCTTGTATAGGTCTTAGCTCCAATACAGTCCAGGATATGTGCTGGAGTGGAGTTGGAGCATTTTGAGCAGACAGGAAAAACTTTTTGTCCATCAATGAACATAATGGGTCTAGTATGTCTGGTCTTTAATCTTGTAATTTTTGTGGCTTCGTTTCTAGAAAGCTGTGATGATATTGAGTCTCCAGGTCTTGTTCCTTCATACCAGTGGTGGACCATACTATTGATCCATTCTTTGGATATATCTCTATTCTGTTTGTATTCATCTATATTATATATTTTTTCAGGATAGCTGCTGACTTTGCTAAGCCATCGACATTCACCCTAATGCTTACATGCGATGGGATCCACTGAAATGTCAATCTGCCGTCATTGTGAAATGAGTTAATATGAAATGGATTCTACAAATAATAACCCACATTACTATTTTTACAGTAGAATCTCTCACGAGAGTCTAGTATTTGACTGTGTATTCATTTTTTCTCTAGCTTTATTTTTTTAACCAGTCCTGGAAATTAATTAACGCACCTTGTATAACGTAACTACCTTCACTTTAACTATTGTTTTTTTACCACGGTACATGCGGTAACTAACTAATATCATTGTGTCACAAATATTGTAAGAAAAATATTCTTTAAGAGAAATAGCTCTACATGTATTAAAAAAAAAAAAAAAAAAGATTGTGTAAGCCAGGATTCGAACTTGGAATCTTCTGATCTATTCTCAGATGCCGTTATGCGTTATGCCACACACACGACACACAATTTTATAAAAAAAAATAATATATTTATATCTTAAAATTGCGGGAAGATAGTACCACAAAATATCTTTCTTTAAAAATTCAATAGAACAATGCATTTGGTTTATCTCATCCCCAACTACAAAACGTAAAATTGAAGTTGAAATTTTGTCTTTTCTGCCAAAATTGGTGTTTTGGTTTAGTTTTTTATTTCCATTTTTACGTTTTATATCGGGATGATAATCTAAATGCATTTTTAAAAGGGAGAGGTGTCATTTTTGGTGCATATATATGTGTGTGGGAATTTGCAAACAGTCGTGGTATTTGTGTGGCAAGTGAGAGGAACAGGTGGCAGTATTCTGGAAAAAAAAAAAACCGTTAGTAGATCAGAGAGGAAAGAGAAAATTCTAGGACTACCCTGGGAACAACTAGCATGGAGACGACCTCAGAGCGAACTGTACCCAATTATAAAATCCAGGTGTTTTAAAAATATTCTCAGTAGGATAAAATAGTGACTGCAGAGGAGGAAAGTTCCTAGAAATTTTCAATTTTTATATGTACTGACTAAGGGCTGTTCTTTTTACTAGCCAACTTTCTTTTTTCTCTTCTTATACTTTCACAATTTCTATTTAAATATCTCTAAAAGATACATTTCTACATTTGGGGTTGATATATGACAGATATCCATCCGGTTAGTTGACGATTTGCTCTCCAGAAACCCGGGCTACTTCTATTCTCTCTGACAGATATACATACACAAATGTGTCTACAGAAATTTGGAAATACGCCCAAGTAGACTAAAAGTTCTTTTTAAGGTGCATTTTTAAAGTAATATTTATTTTTAAGGGATTGCAAATGTTATTTATATTGAAGATATTTTAAATTATCTCAAGGTTTACAGTGAATGCTTTTTTTCTAGCTATTTTTCCATAGTTTTAAACATCCATAAACTCAGTGAAGACATCCAGTTGATAAGATTGGTTATCACCAGAGATGCAACATGTCCTTGAAGAGACAAACCGTGGGTACTGACCTCACACAGAAAGTTTGAAGTCCAAATTTCAATCAACACACACAGCAACAAAGTTCTGATAACTCCAACAGTCGACAGCCGCGAGCGCATCAATTTAGCACTATATAAGTGTCCATTTAAAAATATAAACTATCTATGCCCAAATATTTAATTTTCAAAATAATTTAGTTTTATAATGCGCCCTTACTGAAATGTCAAAAATATTGGGAAGGCATATCTCATCAGTGGTGAACCATCCCAACCTCTTTGCCATACTTTAATCCACCAGAAAGCTCTACCACTCTATTCGGCTGTTTTGTCTATACGTCCGACATCTTAGAGAAATTCTTGGTGAAGGTATTAAAGGAGGAAACTATAGACATAAGGTTTGAGGAGACAGTAGGAATGTATTTAAATATTGTATCGAACATTGCAATTCAGCTAATAACTCCCAAATAATAAACCAAAAAGAAGTAGCGATCACTCTTTTTATGAGAATTTCTACCGTACCAAACATCTAGAAATGTTTTAGTCTCATTAAAATGTTTATAATAGTTAATATAACTTAAGACAATGATAATCTCCCTATTTGCTATTGAAGAAACACAATTCGGGGAAAAGCTCTTCTATCCCACCTGTGTTCTTCCTATATAGATTTTCGACTTATTTTACATATTTCCCATTCTGATTCTATTCCCAAAACCGTGTATTTGATCATGTTGACTATTTCGAATCCTGTCTTACGAATTAACCAACGAACCAACAAAGACTAAAAATTTCCCTTCAGTATTGTATGTTTAGGAACAAGAGAAAGTATCTAAAATGGAGGTATTTTACTCTACTCTATTTTTTGAAGATATGTGGAGATCTGAAACTCTCTCTCTCCATCGGTGGCGGGGTCTTTCCCACAATGGGCGCCACCAATGAAGACCTTGTATATATTTATATATATATATATATATGTATATTTTTATCAATTATTTTTATCTATTTATATCTATTTTCCCTATATTTATCATTTTAGATGGAAATTTTATCATTATATAATCTTAATTATTCATATTTATATTTATTCTGTATTTAACCTTATATAATCTTATATGAACATTGAAATAAAGTAGTTTCAATCTCTCTCTCTCCCCAGAAAAAAAGCAAAATTGTCATAAGCTTTGTCGTATTTTATAATTTTAGGGTATGAAGACATAAAGATTGGCTATGAAAACAGTTCACCATATGCTTTATTGGCAAAAGTAATGAAAATAAAGACCGATGCATTGGCTTTTTACACATTCTGGAGAACAGCACAGACAAAAGACACAACACAGATGATAGATCCAACTTGAAGAAAGGTCGATGTTAATCCCCACTTTCTATAGATAACTGTTATGTTTACTTCTGTTTACCTATATGGGAGAATCCTGTATGGGACAAGTGTCCTTAATAAAGGCAGTTCTAAGACTGATATACCTTTTCAATCAGATTTCTCTATGGTGATCAATCCATAGAAATAGTTTTCAAATGGTGGTAAGACATCTTAGAATTTCTCTCTTTAGTTGGTTCACAAATATAGTACGAGGACTTTTCCTCTTGATTTTGCTCCTTAAATCAATCATTTATTAAGAATTCATGTCTAAAAACATTGCTTAATCCAATTCAGAACGCCAGGGTAAAATGGCGGGAAAAAGCAGACGATGAAAAGAAATTGAAAACTACGAAGAGGTCGATGTTGACTGGTAGTTGGCTGACTTTGCAGATGAGATTGATATATCACAAATTTCGCAAATAAAGACTTGACTAGGCTATTTTTGATATAAATTTGCTTTCTCTTCAGAATTTTTTAATCGTTAGCAAGCAACATGCCATCTTTAATGCGTAGGTCAACCATATCGAAGAATGTCATCCTTGCGATTTCTTCTATCTACTTATGTTGTTGCTTATTTGTTTAATGTATATGTTTATTCAATGCTCTTTTTCTTAATTGTTTATTTTCTTTTTGATAATTCTGTTACCTACTCTACTACAATATGAATTATTGTAAATCGTTCCACGCGCAATTATCCAGATCGGATATAGCGTGTCTTATTTGCAACTGGTAATAAATAATAAATGTCACCCTATATTGCGCAATTTTGTTCGTATCTTATTATCTTGTTCTAAATTCACTTTATTAGGTACAGCTCAACAAGAGCAACCTAGTTTATGATAATTGTAACAACGAATAATATGTGAAGGTTATTCACATATTAAACAAAATGTTAACGCGGGATTC
>CP092877.1:62569775-62584557 GCA_030710605.1 Cordylochernes scorpioides | reverse complement strand
TTTTTTCATAACTTTTTATAAACGTTTATTGTCCCTCTTTAACGCTTCGGCGACCCACTGTTGCCCTTCTAAAAAAAAAAATTGGAAAGCTTATTAATAAAGTATTGATGTGTATTATTGACAACATTTTACTAATAAACTTGAAAAACGCTTTTTTTTTTCTTCAATAAGATTGCGTCTTTCAAACATTGTTACAGGTTTATGTTATAAATTTTAATATTTGGCGATCAAATTCTTAAGAATTTTGGTCTCCAACTTTTTAATGACACTTTAGGCAGTGGTTAAAAAATCTGATAGAATATTATATCTGGGAATAATATGATATACCTTAGTCAGTGGACGAGTGGGTAACACCCTCGATTCCCGACAGCCATGAACCGGGATTGAATCCCGCGTTAACATTTTGTTTAATGTGTAAATAACCTTCACATATTATTCGTTGTTTCAATTATCATAAACTAGGTTGCTCTTGTTGAGCGGTACCTAATAAAGTGATTTTGGAACCGAAATAATAAGATACGAGCAAAATTGTGCAATATAGGGTATAATTTATTATTTATTACCAGTTGCAAATAAGACACGCTATATCCGATCTGAATAATTTTGCGTGAAACTATTTACAATAATTCATATTATAGTAGAGTAAGTAACAGAATTGTCAAAAATGAAATAAACAATTAAGAAAAAGGGCATTGAATAAACACATACATTAAACAAATAAGCAACAACATAAGTAGATAGAAGAAATCGCAAGGATGACATTCTTCGATATGGTTGACCTACGCATTCGTTGCTTGCTAACGAATAAAAATTTCTGGAGAGAAAGCAAATTTATATCAAAATTAGCCTAGTCAAGTCTTAATTTGCGACATTTGTGATATATCAATCTCATCTGCAAAGTCAGCCTACTACCAGACGACAACAACTTCTTCGTAGTTTTCAATTTCTTTTCATCGTCTGCTTTTTTCCCGCCATTTTACCCTGGCGTTCTGAATTGGATTAAGCCATGTGCTTAGACATAAATTCTTAATAGATGATTTGATTTAAGGATCAAATCAAGAGGAAAAGTCCTCGTACTATATTTGTGAACCAACTAAAGAGAGAAATTCTAAGACGACTTACCACCATTTGAAAACAATGATTATGGATAGGGGGTCGGTAAAGGATGGTCTAAACCGTTGGTTTTTGACCGCTACGACCCGGGTTCGATTCCCACATTGGACACTTTTTTTTTTTCAAATAATAAAAATATAAAAAAATGCTCCAATGGCCACCGATTCTTTCAAAAGTCCAACCCCACCTGCGAGTGCAACTAACCAAACGGGGCTCTGGCACATTTGTAAGCGCAAAGTCGAACTGCTTTTCACATGTGGTGCACTTACAGTAAAAGCAGTCGCCTACCTCTACCCACCATGTGCTAAGGATAAGCAAAAAATATATATATATTATGGATTGATCACCATAGAAACCTGATCCAAAAGGTATATCAGTTTTAGAACTGCCTTTATTAAGGACACTTGTCCCATACAGGATTCTCCCAGATACAGAAGTAAACATAGCAGTTATCAACAGAAAGTGGAGATTAACATCACTTTCTTCAAGTTGGATACATCTTCTGTGTTGCGTCTTTTGTCTATGCTGTTCTCCAGAATGTGTAAAAAGCCAATGCATCGGTCTTTATTTTCATTACTTTTGCCAATAAAGCATATCGTGAACTGTTTTCATAGCCAATATTTGTGTCTTCATACCCTAAAATTATAAAATATGGCAAAGCTTATGACAATTTTGCTTTTTTTTTTTCTGGGGAAAGAGAGAGATTGAGATTGAAACTGAATCCTTACAATGTACATATAAGATTATATAAGGTTAAATACAGAATAAATATAAATATGAATAAATAAGATTATATAATGATAAAATTTCCATCTAAAATGATAAATATAGGGAAAATAGATATAAATAGATAAATATAATTGATAAAAATATACATATATATATATATATATAAATATATACAAGGTCTTCATTGGTGGCGCCCATTGCGGGAAAGACGCCGCCACCGATTGAGAGAGAGAGTTTCAGATCTCCACATATCTTCAAAAAATAGAGTAGAGTAAAACACCTCCATTTTAGATACTTTCTCTTGTTCCTAAACATACAATACTGAAGGGAAATTTTAGACTTTGTTGGTTCGTTGGTTAATTCGTAAGACAGAAATCAAAATAGTCAACATGATCAAATACACGGTTTTGGGAATAGAATCTGAATGGAAAATATGTAAAATAAGTCGAAAATCTATATAGGAAGAACACAGGTGGGATAGAAGAGCTTTTCCCCGAATTGTGTTTCTTCAATAGCAAATAGGGAGATTATCGTTGTCTTAAGTTATATTAACTATTATAAACATTTTAATGAGACTAAAACATTTCTAGATGTTTGGTACGGTAGAAATTCTCATAAAAAGAGTGATCGCTACTTCTTTTTGGTTTATTATTTGGGAGTTATTAGCTGAATTGCAATGTTCGATACAATATTTAAATACATTCCTACTGTCTCCTCAAACCTTATGTCTATAGTTTCCTCCTTTAATACCTTCACCAAGAATTTCTCTAAGATGTCGGACGTATAGACAAAACAGCCGAATAGAGTGGTAGAGCTTTCTGGTGGATTAAAGTATGGCAAAGAGGTTGGGATGGTTCACCACTGATGAGATATGCCTTCCCAATATTTTTGACATTTCAGTAAGGGCGCATTATAAAACTAAATTATTTTGAAAATTAAATATTTGGGCATAGATAGTTTATATTTTTTAATGGACACTTATATAGTGCTAAACTGATGCGGTCGAGGCTGTGGACTGTTGGAGTTATCAGAACTTTGTTGCTGTGTGTGTTGATTGAAATTTGGACTTCAAACTTTCTGTGTGAGGTCAGTACCCACGGTTTGTCTCTTCAAGGACATGTTGCATCTCTGGTGATAACCAATCTTATCAACTGGATGTTTTCACTGAGTTTATGGATGTTTAAAACTATGGAAAAATAGCTAGAAAAAAAGCATTCACTGTAAACCTTGAGATAATTTAAAATATCTTCAATATAAATAACATTTGCAATCCCTTAAAAGATATCTCACTTCAAAAAAAGCACCGTACAAAGAACTTTTAGTGTACTTGGGCGTATTTCCCCATTTGTGTTTATTATAAAATAAAGCTTTCAGGGCCAAGTTTCTTGTACAACCTTTTATTTTCAAGCTTTCGGACTTGTCAATCCTTCAACAGGTATTTTTGTGTTTATCTGTCAGAGAAAATAGCAAGGTGCGTTAATTAATTTCCAAGAGTCTGGTTAAAAAATTAAGCTAGAGAAAAAAATTTATACACAGTTAAATACTGGACCCTCGTGAGAGATTCTACTGTAAAAATAGTAATGTGGGTTATTATTTGTAGAATCCATTTCATATTAACTCACTTCACTATGTCAGCAGATTGAAATTTCAGTGGATCTCATCACATGTAAGCATTAGGGGGAATGTCGATGGCTTAGCAAAGTCAGAAGTTATCCTGAAAACATAGATGATATAGATGAATCCAAACAGAATAGAGATATATCCAAAGAATGTATCAATAGTATGGTCCACCACTGCTATGAAGGAACAAGACCTGGAGACTCAATATCATCACAGCTTTCTAGAAACGAAGCCACAAAAATTACAAGATTAAAGACCAGACATACTAGACCCATTATGTTCATTGATGGAAAAAAAGTTTTTCCTGTCTGCTCAAAATGTTCCAACTCCACTCCAGCACATATCCTGGACTGTATTGGAGCTAAGACCTATACAAGAACCCCAAAACTATAGTAGAAAAACTTAATGGTTTCAACCATCATGACTTGGTGTAATCTTATCCATGGGAAAATAAATAATAATAATAAAATAATCAATTTATGACCAAGTAAATTGTAATCTTCTCTAAATTGATTGTTTGAGACTTTCGAGTTTATATCTTCATCACTATGTGTGCAGTATCTGGGACCATCTGACCCGGCTGACAAGAGAACGGAACATGACTGTCATTATTACGACACACTACATCGAGGAGGCCAGTCTTGCACATATGGTAAATATACGCATACCTATGTAACTTGACCATGTGTTCGTTGTCTGGTTCAAATCACATAAATAGGTACCGCTCAGCAAAAGCAACCTAGTTCATGATAATTGAAACAATGAATAATATGTGAAGGTTATTCACATATTAGACAAATTTTAACGCGGGATCTAATCCCGGTTCATGACTGTCGGGAATCGAGCGTGTTACCCTCTCATCCACCGACAATTTTAAGTTTGTTGTCTATAGATCTTATATATATATCTTGAATAATACATAGATATTCTTTCACTGGTTTCTATTTAAAATCTCCTTCAGCCTTTTTTTTTCTTCTCTTTTCTGAGCGAGGATTCGGTTTCTTCCTTGCTTCTCATTTCTTTTTATATTCATTTCTAATAGAAGAATCATCTGTATAAGACGAAATGTCTTAATAAAGACGTGTGTGTGTGATATATCTGGAATACACAAAAAACCCTAAATAATTGCAATTAGATATTCAATGAATGAAAGGAAGAAAAAATTGCAACGAGTTTCTTTATTCTGAATGTTGGCGAGCTTTCAGGCGTTAGCCTATCTTCAGGCCGATTTCGCAAAAAATATATATTCCTGAAGATAGGCTAACGCCTGAAAGCTCGCCAACATTCAGAATAAAGAAACTCGTTGCAATTTTTTCTTCCTTTCATTCATATCTGGAATAATACTACAGTATTATTATCTCTATAACTTCTTGTAAAACATATAAAATTAACAAAAATTAATTTCATATAAATTTCTCTATATTTTGCATAGAAGAATTCGTGCTAAAAGTAGGTTTACTTTTCATAGTTTATTTTAATGCATTTGTACGTCATCTGTAATAAGAAATTTAAACTATAGCGCCTATGATTCTTTTTGAAATAAAAAAAATTCTACTGCCCTTACTGTAATAATAAAATAATGGGAGGGCCTGGCTCATCAGTGGTGAACCTTGGTAGATTAAACTGGTTGTTAGTTGTGAAATGGTATAAACTGTCGGTTTTCAACAACAAAAACCCCGGTTCGAATCCCGCATCGGTAGATCAAACTGGCGAAACCGCTGAGATGGTTCACCACTGATGAGCCAGGCCCTCCCAATAATTTTATTACTGCAGTAAGGGCAGTATACGCGTCAAAAATAATTTAAATTTCTTAGAGTTTTTGTCAGATTTCACTTCTTTATACTGGGATGAGTGTTGCTGATTATCTTCTAAAATGTTCGCAAAGTCCATTAAACCATTTTCTCTATATTTTTACTAACCAGTAGTCTTTCCCAAAGGTCAATACAGATTGGGTTCTGGAATAGCTAGTGGTTATATTCTGGGTCAAGTATGGTTTTCTATTTTCTTTCGTTTAAGATTATTCGTTCGTGTGATCTTGATTGATACTATCTAGGTTGAAAATGTATCTACACTTTATTCCATTGTACTTAGAAAGGATTCTACAAAATTTGTTTATTTATTCAATTTCTTTATATGTTAAAAAATACTAAAATGGGATATTGTAATGGGATAATGTTCATTAAGAAAAGAAAAAAGGCATCTCCTTATCGGGAAACTAAAAGTTGCTGATGGCTTGCGCCATCTATCGGAATAAATATCAACTTTTATTCCGATAGATGGTGCAAGCCATCAGCAACTTTCAGTTGACCGATAAGGAGATGCCTTTTTTCTTTTCTTTATATGTGTGAGTTCTTAGACGATGTGTATGCAAGATTGAACTGTGTTTATGCTTATCGTGGATTCAAAATGGGTACCAGTAATATCTATTTTTGTATTTTAACGCTATCTATTTATAAATTCTAAATTCCTTGTGGTTATCTTTTTTTTTCAAATGTGGAGACCAGTATCTAACGTGTTTCAAAGTGAATATTCATCACAAATATCTTGTCTAGAGATAAATTTAAAAAAATCTAACAACGGTCATGTTTTAAGTCGTTGTCACTTGCCAGCATGGTGCAGACTGTAACTTAACAAACCATAACAAGCCACTAAGGTAATTCTAATACCTCCCCCAATAAATCCTTGGAAGAATCATTTAGTCATTTAGAGATATTCTTATTTTATTTTAACAATATTTACAAATTCTGGAAGATATGTTTACGATTGTCATAGATTCAAAATGGAGACCATTTCTTCAGTACAATCCAAGTTTTATTATTATTATTATTATCCCTATTACACGTGGTACAGGCCATGATAATCATGGTGGGTAGAAGTTAGCGACTGCTTTTACTATAAGTGCACCACATATCTACACATGTGAAAAGCAGTTCGACTTTGGCACTTACAAATGTGCCAGAGCCCTTTTGGTAACTTGCACTCGCTGATGGGGTTGGACTTTTTCAAGAATCGGGGGCCATTGGAGCTTTTTTTTTTTTTTTCTTAATCAGGAAAAAAAAAGCCCAATGCGGGAATCGAACCCGGGTCGTAGCGGTCGAAAACCAACGGTTTAGACCATCCTTCCACCGACCCATCTCATCATCCAAGTTCTATCCATATGTGTTATCTACACGGAATTCATCCACCAGGACTGTGTCGATAGGTCGGACTGATGCGGGACTCCAAGATCCTCGCCCAAGACGCCCCCTCCCAGCTGATGGCCAAACACCAGGCCCCCACTCTGGAGTCCGTCTTCCTCAAGCTCTGTCTGGACAACCGGGACTCCGACCCTGATGATCCTGCCAAGATCCTGGTGAGTCCTACACACTCATACTATGGACATAAGCTTTTTGGACAATAGAATTACGTGTGAATAATTGTATCAAGCACAATGCTCTTCCACAAACAATAAAGGCAAGGCCAGTCAGGCATAAATTAAAAATAAGGCCGTAATCTTTCTATCCACCTGAAGACCATGATTTCGGGCTAATGGTCCTCGTCAGTCCATTGCGAGCTCTACAAGATCTACAAGGGATCAAATGAAATCACAATCTGTCAAAGAGGTGTGTTAGCTAGTAGTGTCTAGGCCAAATCTATGTATATACTAGCCGAATGACCCGGGCAACGCCCGTGTTTTACTCGATTGAATGTTTTTATTCAAATACTATTTGTTACAATTATAAATTGGCGCCTTAAATAAATGCATATATTAGTTAATACCTATAGCCTATGTGCTTTATCTGTCTATGTACTGTTGGCTTCCGTAGGCGTCTCTTACTGGGAAAAAGAAAGAGAGGATTCCATTTAGTTATTAACTAATATATGCATTTATTTAAGGAGCGACCCGCTCCAACACAATAGTTACAAAAACGATAAAGCGAGTGGGGGTGGCATGATGGGGGGGGGGGGGGGCAAAGGTGGCGTGATCGTAGCCAACCAATAGGAGGGCGCCATTCCAAAAAAAAGCAAACGGTGACAGAGTTGATGAGGAATGACGCTCGTGACTGTATATAGAATGTGGTAGCACAAGCACTAGCAGTCATGGGCCTCGTAGTCAGGCGTCAATAGGTAACACAAAGAACGACACAGGTTGGATGTCACCTCAGAGAGAGGCCAGCGTCGAAGACAAGGTCCAGTAGACTGTGATCTACACGGGAGATGATCTGTTGTTAAACGGTCCGTTTGTTCGGTGGGGATCGGACGTAAAACCTAATTGACGACTTCTGAAATTGGAGACGTCGTTCTCTTTTGGATGCGGCGGACTCTCAATAAAACTTTATTGTTTTGTTTGTGATTACATGATGGCCAAGCTGGCGTGTTGAATTGTATCTATACTTTAGGGATGTTACCCTATTTATAATTATGGTATATATGCAAATATAGTGTAATTGAAATATATTACTACATATATATATCTGATGTTGAGGATCCGATGTGGACTTGAGAGGTGAACTGGTGTAGGTACCCACGGACTTCCCGACCCACGGATAAAGACGGAGCAGAGACCGGCCCCTAAAGTGTCTGGGAGTCCTCGCCTCTGCTGAGATGCCAGAAGTCCTCGTCTGGGTGCCTGAAGGACCCATTCCAGCAAGATGTTGGCTCTCCTCAACAAGAACTTCATCCGGATTCGTCGAAGCATCAAGTAACTTAACTTACTGTACACATTCAACCCCGACTTATAATTTATCAACGAGAAATCCAAATTCTTGCATGCTTCAGTGCAAGAAACAACCCTGGATTTCTTGTTGATTTTTATTACTGTGTATTCTAAGGGCAATTTAAAGGTTGATGAGTCATTTTGAACTTTGTCATAGTTGGCTGCATTCGTCTCTCTATATATTCAATTAAGTCTACATTTGAGATCACAAACCAAGGAATCGGTAACTGGTGTCTTTGAAACTTATAAAACTTTGATCTCAAATTCGATTTGGTCATAAATATATTCCTATTGCTTAATGTCCTCTAACATTTTAAATCTTAAATATTCCGTTTCTTGAATTATCAGGCAAACTCTCTAGTACTAACTTTTTGATCGTTGAGGTAGAGCCTACACCACACCGACGAAGGCCAACAGCCCGAAACGCGTAGTTCGTTTTTTTTTCTTGCTTTATAATGAAAAATACAGCATAAAATTGCGGGAAGATAATATTAATGTATCTAAAAAGAGGCACCTCTCCCTTGCATGAACGAAGCATTAGATAGTTCTTCAAATTAAATATACTTCGGCCAGTAAATCTTTTTATTATCTCGACGTTTCGACAAAAATATTTTGTCCTCGTCAGGAGCGAAAAAAAAATTTAAACATTTGAAGAACTATGAATGCCGGCCAGAGGCAGCCTCTATCTTTACGAAGCATGAGATGTGAATTTAGATGGCGCAAGACCTCAACAGCGTTCAATTGCATGATCAGATGTCTTTTAGAACCTGTTGGATGTTGTTGCTCTCCGCTAAAATTTGGTCTTTCCCTGCATCCTATGGCAGCTATCCTTTTCTCAGAACAAATTTGTTTACATAGATAAAAGGATTTTTGTATAATAATCATTTATTTCATTAAGTCCTAATTATGTAAATACTTACGTGTATATATATATATATAGATTGTCTTCTGGTTTCTTGAAAAGTTGCCTGTCGAAGGACGTAAAAGTCCGAAAGCTTGCCGAATTTACAACATTAATAAAAGAAACGCGTCGCTGTTAACTTTGTTTCTTCTTCAAGATGATGTCTGGTGATTCCTTCATAGAATAAGAAACACACTCGATAGAAGAAGAAACAACAACAAAAAGCCTTTATTGAGGTCCTATAAAGGATTCGCCAGTTTACAGAGTAATTGAAGAGAAGAGAACTAAGAATACAGAGATATATGTAGTAGGTATAGTATAGTATTTTCTACACTGTGATTATATACAACAGCAGCAACAAGCTTTTTACTGGGATCAAAGTCCCATACAGGATTCGTCTACTAATCCTGACAAAGATTATTTACATATAATAATTTATTCTGAAAATAGAGCAATCCATATTGTTAGTATTGTACGATATTTATTTGCATACATTACATTTTCATTTGGATGATTTTCGCCCGAGGAGATTGTGAGACGCCCGTGTCTCAAGTGTAACGCGCGGCTTGCCGCGAAAAGGGATGAGATCCTAGAAAAAGATGGTCGTTTAGCCCATCGAAATATCGGAAATAAAAGATTATTTATTGAATCCAAGATGTGCCCTTTATGAACATATAATTATTTACATCAATTAGATTATGTATATAGCCTCCTTTTCTCTTCAGCCGATAGAAGAAGAAACACCAAGTCGGGAAGAAGAGCTTCTTTTATAAGGAGAACGATCGTATAAGCTTTCGGACAGAAGGGCTTGTACGATCATCCTTTTATATAAATAATCTCTTCTCCCAGACCTGTGTTTCTTCAATAGTGGGTAGGAAGATTATCATTGTCTTAAAAAAACAATACTTATACAGAATTAGCCTTTATTGCCTTAAATAACAAGGTTCATCTGTTTCCCCAGATTGCTCCTATGGCAGTTCCTGATGCCCACCATCCAGATCCTCCTCTTCTGCCTATGTATGGGAAACGACCCCTATGGACTGCCACTGGCTGTAGTGAATGAAGACGTCTACAGCAACTACAACCTTGGAAATCTCTTTTTGAACCAAATGGACAACGATACCATCCACCAGGTCTGTCTGAATATATATCTATTGTGTTCCATGTTACAGGAATTTTCTTTCCATATTCTTTTATTCTTCTCCCATGTTCTGTTCATTAATATCTTCTACTTCATTGATGTTGAATCGCTATAGGACGAAGGTGGATTTCCCATTCGTCTCAGTTTTATTCCACTAATTTTCTTCCTTCACCGTGGAAAATATGAATCTTTCTTCTGTTTACATTTTGAGATTTTAATTAAATCAACAAGGAATCTAGCTAAGACTCGGTTTCTTTTCAATGAAAAGAAACCAAGTCCGAGATTACTTATTTATTTAATTAAAATGTAAAAGCAGGAAAGATTCTTTATTTCGAGATTTGTCTCTTTCCTTTTAGCAGTATTCCCAACCCATCTTCATGTACTTCTTTTAATTGAAACTACACCGTTTTCTACTTTTGTTTGTTGTCGAGTACAACTTCTTCATCCCACGAATTGATTGATAGTATTCCTGTCTTTTCAGTGTTTTCTTTCTATAGCTATTCCGTGTTATCTCTTCTATCGGGAATATCCCTAGCATTAAGATCATGAGACCTGCTTTTCCCCAAGTCTTGGAATATGTACCATCTTCTCTATTGTGAGTTTTGGAAGAGTAATGTTGGTGGTTTCACCTTTCTTTCTACATCTCTTCTCATTCTCTTCATATTCCTCTGTATTCTTCTTATTTTGTGTATATGCCTTTATTTCAGTACCCTTTAACACTTCTATATGGAGTTTATGTCTTGTTTAAACGTACGTATTGGTTATACGATATCATATCTCTTATATCCGTTGTTTTTTTTTATCTATTTTCCCATCGTTTTACTTTTTTTTTTAAATGTTTTCACGTATTTTTTACTTTATGTGTGTTATATTTTTAGATATACGAGTATACATAGGTATTACAGGAAGTTAATAAAAAGTAAGCAAGAACACTATATGCAAAAGTTTAGGTGACAGAGAAAAGGTGTATGTACCATGTTTTATACTTTCAAACGTAGCATGTATATAGACGTAACTGGAGCGAATCTAGGGGGATCCGTCCCCTGACATAAGGCAGAACTTGCGTGGAGCGATAATTTGGTTTAGTTAACTTTCCACTCTCCTTTCTTTGTGTTGTTTTGTCTGTCCTATGATCTATATCCTGCCCCATGTTCTGTCCCCTCTGCCCCGTGTTCTGTCCTCTCTGCCCCGTGTTCTGTCCCATGTTCTGTGTTCTGTCCCCCCTGCCCCGTGTTCTGTCCCCTCTATCCCGTGTTGTGTCCCATGTTCTGTCCCTTCTGACCCGTGTTCTGTCCCATGTTCTGCCCCCTCTATCCCGTGTTGTGTCCCTTGTTCTGTCCCCTCTGACCCGTGTTCTGTCCTATGTACTGCCCCCTCTATCCCGTGTTCTGTCCCATGTTCTATGTTCTGTACCCTCTTTACCATGTTCTGTCCCATGTTCTGTCCCCCCTGACCCGTGTTCTGCCCAATTTTCTGTCCCCTCTACCCCGTGTTCTGTCCCATGTTCTGCCCCCTCTGCCCCGTGTTCTGTCCGATGTTCTGTACTCCACTTGCTGACCACTGTCCACTAACAGGTACCCTACACCAACCTGACCGCAGCCATTGAATCCGTGAAAGCTGGCGAAGCCTGGGGCGTCATGCACATCAAGAGCAACTTTTCTGAAAACATAATTGGCAGGTAAGTGTATCATTGAGAATGGAAGCATCCTGAACTTTTTTAATATAAAGTAAGAAATTCTACTATGCTGATTTGAAGATGAACATACATAAGTGTTGTAACAATATGGAGATGGCTCTTAAATTGGCATTATTGTTGGAAAGGTTCGCCTCTTCCTTCTCAAACTTTTTTCATTTTGAGTTCATTAATTGTAGAAAATTTTCTTCCTTTATTTTTAAAAGAGCGTTAAACTCCTGTAGAAGGGGAGAAATGCTCGAAAGCTCAGCTAAATAAATAAATAAAAACAAAAAAACTCTTCGTCTCACAATTTTGTACTTTTGATAATTTACTCCTCCAGGTTATTATCCAATTTATGATATGAATCCAAAGCTGTTATGTTGACCTTTTCACTCAACAGATTCTGTAGGATGGCAGACACTATCAATAGATAACACTTAGATTTGCTTCTGTTTTGAAGAGAGATATATCTATTTACTTTTTATGTATGTATAAATATATATATAGTTAAACCTGTCTATAGTGCCCCCCTCTTGGGACTCACCAAAATAGAGTGCTATAGAGAGTGGGGTGCTATAGACAGGTCACTTTTAATGTAAATCACATCGTACTACGTATTTAAAATCAGGCGCTATAGAGAGGAAGGCGCTATTTAGAGGGGGCGCTATAAACAGATTTAACTGTATATACCAGGTCTATTAGTATGAAACGCGAAAATTTTCAGTGAATTCAAAAGTTCACCAATTCCATACAACAAAATATTTTTTATTCAAAGTAACTGCCCTGATTAGCTATACACTCGGACCACTTTTCAGGCAATTTCGAATTCCTTGTCTGAAAATGTATATTCCTTTTGAGTCGAACCAGTCAACAAGTCATTTTCGGAGTATGTCTGAGTTCGAAAATTTCTGGTTTTTTAGGGCGTGTCCTAAATATGTAAAAAGGTGGTAGTTCGACGGCGCTAAGTCTGGTGAGTACGGCGGGTGGGGTTAGAGTTCCCAGCCCAAGTCTTTTATGGTGTTTTTGACCACCGTAGCGTTGTGGGCTGGATAGTTGTCATGCTGCAGTATCAGGTTGTTGTGCTTTTCACGCCATTCCGGTCTTTTTTCATTCAACGCCTCTCTCAAACTCTGCATTTGTTGTTCGTAGCGACTAGTATTGACCATTTTGCCAGGTTTCAGGAGCTCGAAATATACTACGCCGGTCTGGTCCCACCATATGCAAAGCATTGCCTTTTTTCCGAAGCGATTGGGCCTAGGCGTCTGTTTTGGAAATTGGCCGGGCAGGCCCCACGACTTTTGGCGCGTAGGATTGCTGAAGTGGATACATTACTCATCAGAAGTTACGATTCGATGCAAAAATGACTTCTTTTCATGCCTGGCGAGCAGCCCTTCGCAGGTTACCAGACGCCGTTATTGCTGCCTTTCGCTCAACTCGTGGGGGACCCATCTGGAAAGCTTTTGGGTCATTCCGAGGCTGTTTAAACGTAAAGAAACAGCACCTTGAGACACCTGGAGCTGTTTTGCGAGTTTCTCCTGCATTTGGGTACTGTCCTCATCCAACAAAGCTTGCAGTTCAGCGTCCTCGAACTTTTGGGGCGGTTTTCCATGTGGTTCATTATCAAGTTCAAAATCGCCACTTTGGAATTTTTTAAACCACCTGTAACACTGCGATTTGCTCCGAGCGTGGTCGCTGTAAACTTCCTCGAGCATTCGGTAGGCTTCAGTGGCACCTTTCTTCCAGTTGAAGGCGAACAACAAAACTACCCGCAAATGGGCACTTTTTGGCTCGGAAATCGCCATTTTCCACGGGCTCCAGAAATTTTTCACGATTTGAAATTTTCTAAAACTGCACGCATGCTGATGCCACGTGAGTCAAAGAACAAAACGCCTACAACAGCGCCACCGTCGGCTCAAATAAAGTTGCACAGCGGCCTCTGGCGCCCATTTTCGCGTTTCATACTAATAGACCTGGTATATGAAAAATAGTACAAATGCGATATTGTACTGGGATAAGGTGCATAAATTATGAAAAAGGCATCTCCTTATCGTGCAACTGAAAGTTGCTGATGCTCATTGCTGATACGCCATAGATGGCGCAAGCCATCAGCAACTTTCAGTTGCACGATAAAGAGATGCCTTTATCAATTTGGCCCAGCCACCTTGCCAGCAAAACACCTCTTTGGTAGATTGTGAAGATTCCATTAGATCCCGTGTGGATCTCATGGAATAAAGTCCGCCCTAGACTGACGAGGGCCATTAGCCCGAAACCATGGTCTCTAGGTGGACGCTTATCAGTTTGCCAAAGCTGGTGTTGTGGCTTTGTCACCGACCCGAGGCCGCTAGTTTGCGGGGACGGTCAATAGATGGCGTTTAGTTTAGACTTATATTTTGACGGGAGAGGCGCTCTATGCTTCTATAGATAAATTTCCTCCCGGCAAATTTTCCATATATATATATAATTTATATTTGTATGACTAAATATATAAATTTTAAAAATTGAAAAAGTATTGATGGTAGTTTTTACAGTACGAAATGTGTCCAGAGTATCGATGTCTCTGGACGATGATGACACCATCGACCAAAGTACAATCAAACTCTACATGGATATGACAAGTAAGTACTTGGTTAATTCACTGTTCTATACCTCACAACACCCTAGATCTTCAATCACTGTTTTTATACGCTATTCATTACACTCATGGACAAAACTTAAGGAAGTTGTACCTTTTAGCATGTATATTGGGATTCAAACAATAACTCTGAAATATATTACAGTGACCTTCATTGAAGACACACGAGATAACCAAGTGTGAACAATATATACATTCATGGACAAAACTTAAGTAAGTTGTACCTTTTAGCATGTATTTCGGGATTCAAACAATAACTCTGAAAGATATCACAG
>CP092877.1:62556987-62569675 GCA_030710605.1 Cordylochernes scorpioides | reverse complement strand
TGACCTTCATTGAAGACAGACGAGATAACCAAAAGTGAACAAAATTGCCTCTGACATATGATATCAAAAACTATCCACTCCCTTAAGTTTTGTCTATGAGTGTCCCTGTATTACAACTGCAATAACGGCGTGTGTTTCAGACCAACAGATCACCTACATCATGGCAAAGAAAACCAACGAAGCCTTCTTCCAATTTGCCACCTTGGCCTTGAACAAATCTGGATCGAACCCGAACGTTGCCACCCCGCCCATAGTGGTGAGTGGATCTCACTTATATTTGAATGGACACCTCGACGACATGTCTTAATATATTGTTCCATCTAGTGGAGCAGAAATGAACTAAACGTTTATTTAACTTGCTCCGCGATATTTGGCCAACCCATTTTCTTTTATGTTAAAATAATTTTTGCTGAATGTCATTTTCATTCTTGGGTTATTCTTGCGTTTACGTTTCCTTAACTTTTCTATCTGAGGTGGTAGGCTGTCAAGGTAGGTAAATATGTAACTGAGGTTAGTTTTTCGTCCTCCAGGCAAATTTGTCCTTATACTGCTGTCATCTTGGGAAGAGTATGTAGTGGTTTCCCCTTGTCTTCACATCACAACAGCATTGCTATTGTTTCTACCCAATACATCCAATTTACTATCCATCATGTAGATACAATGTGATATTAATTTGATGATATGTTCAGCTTGGAGAGCCCATCTATGGAGAATCGAATCCCACATTCACGGAATTCATGGCCCCTGGGTTCATCATCAGGTAAGATGGTTCTAGATATACACTCATGGACAAAACTTGAGGAAGTAGAAAATCTTTGATGTTACCGGTTTGTCAATTTTTTAAGGAGAGATAGGCAATTTTATTCACACTTGGTTATCTAGTGTGTCTTCAATAAAGGTCACTGTTCATGATAAAATTGTGACAATAGTATTAAAATTACAAATATATTCTCACAATGAGTATCTTTTTTATTTAAAAAAAGCTAGCTTTCAAGCGTTAATCGCTCTTCAACGGGCTTACATTAATATCGATTTTACAAAAAGTTTTTGTAAATATTTCTGGTGGGATAAAGTCGATATTATATAGTAAGCACGTTGAAGAGCTATTAACGCTTGAAAGTTAGCGTTTTTTAAATACAAGGTATGTCCCATAAGTTCCCGGACTGGGTCCATAAAAAAAAAGGTAAGATTTAAAAAAAAAAATTTATTAAAACTTTTCAAAGTAATCCCCCCTTGCTTCAACGCACCAGCGCCATCGTTTCTCCCAATTGTCGAAACAGTTTTTATAAGCCTCTTTTGGAATGCTCTTCAATGCCAACAGCGATTTTTCTATTATGTCATCCCTTGTGTCAAAATGTCTTCCTTTTAGAACTGCTTTAAGTTTGGGGAACAGGAAAAAGTCATTTGGTGCGATGTCTGGGGAATAGGGTGATTGAGGTAGGATTTGTGTGTCCCGTTTTTCGCCAAAAAACTCGTCACCAAGTGCGCTGTATGAGGGCGGGCATTGTCATGGTGTAGGATCCAGTCACCATTAGTCCATTTTTCTGGCCTTTTTTTTCGAATCGCTTCCCTTAGACGGCGAAGAATGCCCAAATACATTTCCTTAATAACTGTTTGGCCTGCAGGAAGATACTCGTGATGAACAATGCCCTTGTTATCCGAAAAAGCGACCAGCAACACCTTGTTTCTGGATTTCAATATCCTGGATTTTTTGGGTCTAGGCTCACCCTAACCTCTCCACTCGGCAGTTGAGGTTTGGTTTCAGGGTCATAGCCATAGACCCATGTCTCGTCGCCTGTGATTATCTTGTCTTTCCATTCTGGATCCGTTCTTGTCATTTCCATCATGTCCTCACAGGTTGCAAGCCGACACAGTTTTTGCTCATTGGTGAGGAATCTTGGGATGAATTTTGCAGGAGTCTTTTTGAGCTTCAAATCTTCGGTTACGATCCTTCCAATCGTTGTTTTAGAGATGCCTGTGTCTTGCTCTAGCTCCAGCAAAGTGGTTCGAGGATTTTCTTTTATCAAATCGGTGATTTTTTGCACATTTTCATCAGTCCTTTGAAATTTTGGGCGTCCTTGACGAGGATCATCTTCAATGGAAATTCTGCCAGCTTTAAATCTAGAATGCCATTCAAAAACAGTTGTTCTCTTTGGGGAGTCATTGGGGAATGCTTTATTAAGCTTTTCAAAAGTTTCGGTTGCTGATATTTGAAGTTTCACACAAAATTCTATGCAAATCCTCTGCTTCAATTTTTGTTCCATCGTAAAATCGCCGCAGCGCTAGGTGTGACCTTTAAATAAATTAGAATAACCTTGGCGCGCGCGCAAGTACCGCCTCGATATTGGTACCACCGTGTAGCCAGATATTTTTTCTATAATAAACAGTCAAATTCATTTACATTTTTCATTTATTTATTTTTTTATGGACCCAGTCCGGGAACTTATGGGACATACCTTGTAAAAAAGATACTCATTTTGAGTGATACTCATTATATTTGTAATTTTAAAGGTCACTGTGCATAAAATATCTTTCAGAGTTATTATCTGGATTCCGATATACATGCTGAAAGTTACAACTTCCTTAAGTTTTTTCTATGAGGGTATTACTTATCCAGAGTACACTTAGTAGAAGCCATGGTTTGGAACAATTTTTGATGGAGTTGGACTTGTATTAGAATCTTGAGGCATTGAACTTTTTTTTTTTTTTTAATTAAAAAAAAAAAGTGTTTTATGTGAGATTTAATCCCCGGTTCTAGTTGTCACAAACCGCTGTAAATACCATTGCACCACCTATCTCCATACTAATTCTAATATAACATGGTTATTTCAGTATTTCCTACGGAATGCCACTGGGCCTCACTGCGATTATCTTCATCCTGGACAAGAAAGAAGGTCTTCTCAACCGCAGTTGGGTAGCAGGTAGGTGGTTGTTCCTTATTTGTATATGTCACAATATATTGTAAGTTTGGAAAACAACACTTGAAGTTACACCGCATGAGTTTCTTTTCAATGAAAAATCAAAATTTATTTCAAGGTGAAATATTGACTATTTCTAACCTTTTTGGATGAGGTATGAAAGGGTGAATTATGAAGAGTAATGATGAACGGAAAAATAAAAGTATCCAGGGATGTAACTTCAAGTGTTGTTTTACAATCACAAGCCGCAGTGTATTTATTATATTGTAAGTTTGGAAAACTCTTTTGGTCTAATGCACAAGGAAATGTAGATTTGGGGAGAATAATAGAAAAGGTGTGTTAAATGAACGAATATTATTTGTAATAAAATGCATATATTGGATTGAATAAAAAGGTTTATTTGCTAATATTTCAGTTTGCTGAAAGCTAACCTATGTCAATTAAGACGACAGAAATATTGACAAATCTTTTTATTCAATCCAATATATGCCTATTATTATGTAAAGATTTAAATATGGATTTCTCTATTTTAAAAATAATTTCTAATGTCACAGTTGTGTGATATTATAAACAAAAAATGCATATCCTGACCGCACACATAAGCATTTTTAGATAGCGCCATCTAGTTGAACAAAAATAAAATAAACGTTGATTTAACTTGTTACATGATATTTGGCTAACCCAATTTCTTGACAAATCGAGTAAAGCCACCACGTAATTCCTAATGATGGGATTATAGGAAGAGTTGAAAAAATAAAATACTTTGAATGAATGGAATTTATTTGCATATATACATATAGGTGAATCTGTCCAGAAATATCATTTCTCCTATCATCAGGATATCAGGATCCTATTAGATGGGCAATCAATCCATAGCCAGTTTTCTTAATTGATGGTAAAGACGATATCTTAATTTATCTCTTGAGGTAAATCCTGCATCACCCAGACGAAGGCCAACAGCGTGAAAGGTGTGTTTCTCCTCTGTCAGGATCCTGTAAGATGGACAATCAATCCATAGCCAGTTTTCTCAATTGATAATAAGACGATATCTTAGTTTTTCTCTTGAGGTAAATCCTGCATCACACCAGAAACATGGGCGATTGTTTTGGTCATTATTTAATTCTGAATTTATAAATGAGAGATTAGTTAGTGCCCAAACTGACAGTTTTATGCAACTTTTGTGTGATGTTGGGTTCAGGAGTGAGAGCCTGGCACGTCATGCTGGCTCACTTCATCTCCCAGTTCCTCATCATGTGCATCCAGCTGTCCCTGGTGTTGGCTGTGGCATTCCTGGTGTTCCACGTGCCCGTGCGGGGGTCCTTCTGCATCGTGGTGCTCATCGTGCTGCTGCAGGGTACCTGCGGCATGTCCTTTGGTAGGTACCTACCCTCCCTGTCCTGTTCATCGGCTGCTACTTCATTTAGACTCTGTTTCAATACCTAACTCAAATTTCTTATATTTCGGCATTTACTCCATTTGATCTATTCTTTGGAACTTTCTTCATTTGGTGCCGTTACTTCAATACCTACCTCAATTTACCTATATTTTGGTACTTACTCCATTTAGCCTATTCTTTGAAATTTACTCCATTTGACCTATCCTTTGGAACTTACTTCATTTGGTGCCGTTACTTCAATACCTACTTTGCCTATATTTTGGTATTTATTCCACTTGACCTATCCTTTGGAACTCCTTCTTGTTGCCGTCACTTCAATACCTACTTTGCCTATATTTTGGTATTTACTCCATTTAACCTATTCTTTGGAACTCACTTCATTTAGTGCCGTTACTTCAATACCTACTTTGCCTATATTTTGGTATTTATTCCACTTGACCTATCCTTTGGAACTTCTTTTTGTTGCCGTTACTTCAATACCTACTCTAATTTTCCTTTATTTTGGTATTTACTCCATTTAGCCTATTCTTTGGAACTCACTTCATTTAGTGCCGTTACTTCAATATCAACTTTGCCTATATTTTGGTATTTATTCCACTTGACCTATCCTTTGGAACTTCTTTTTGTTGCCGTTACTTCAATACCTACTCTAATTTTCCTTTATTTTGGTATTTACTCAATTTAGCCTATTCTTTGGAACTCACTTCATTTAGTGCCGTTACTTCAATATCTACTTTGCCTATATTTTGGTATTTATTCAATTTGGTCTATCCTTTGGAACTTCTTTTTGTTGCCGTTACTTAAATACCTACTCTAATTTTCCTTTATTTTGGGTACTTACTCCATTTAGCCTATATATTGGTACCTACTCCGTTATCATCCAGACATTGTCCGAAGTTATCATCCAGTCTTTCAGGTTGGGAGCTGCTGGAAGAAAGATTTCAAGATTCTTGTTTATTTATTATTTGGTTAGAGTTCTATAATATATTTGCAAAGCTGTTGAATATGTTTCTTTTTAAGATAAATCAGTTTTTTCTATTTCCTTATTGCAGTAGGGGGTTACCTCTATGTTACTGCTACTACTGTCCTTACTGCAATGATAAAAGAATAATGAGAGGTCCTTGCTTATCAATGGTAAACCCTCCCAGTACTATGAAGTGTGTGATGTTGCTACAGGACTGCTGTTGTCGGCCATCAACAAGGATGAGATGTCTGCCATCATGATGGCTCTTGGAAGCTTCTACTCCAACCTTCTGCTCAGCGGTAAGTCCATCCGGCAGAATTGATTTGAATCTCCTGGTTAGAAATTAAAATTATACAACAGTTTTCTGCAATTGTGAGTTTCTTTTCATTTTTATTAATGCGATCTCTCAAGCTTTCAGGTATCCCTGCCCTTCTACAGGAGTACAAAAACGAATAATAATAATAAACGCCGTTAGAAAATAACTAATTATTTTAGTTAATATTAGTTAATGAACATTCGAAACTATTATAGACGCGTATGATTCTTTGAAAAATTAAACAATTTCTACTGCCATTGCTGCAATGGAAAAATTAATGGTAGGGCCATTTCAGTAAGGGCAGTAGATATTGTTTAAAGAATCATACGCGTCTATAATAGTTTCGAATTTTCATAACAGATAGAGCGCTAATGTATCATAATATTAGTTAATTACTAACGGTGCATGTTTATCATTATTAATATTATTGTTATTATTCGTTTTTGTACTCCTATGTAGAAGGTGAAATATGCTCGGAAGCTTGAGATTACATTAATAAAAATGAAACTATCTCTAAAAACTTGTGTTGTATTATTTTAATATTTCCGGTATGCCAACTTTTGTAATGGATAAGCTTTCTTTTAGCTCCTATATGTAATTTTTGTTAGATCACCAAATATGCTACAATATCGTATTTTCCTTCGTATTCTTGCCATATTCTCTTAAAATTGCATCAGTTTTAAGCCAGTGATTTATTTATTTGAATATCAAAGCGCTATACCCCGCAAGAGACAATTTGCGTCTAGTAGAATGTGTTACATAGTCTTATTTACATTATTTATATCAAAGTTTTTTTTTATTTATAATTAATAGAAACACTCCCACTTATCAGCTACAAAAGTAAAAAATATCTTTAGAATATTTTCATTATTTCTTTAATATTCTTGTAGGATCTAATGCAATCGATTTCACCTTTGTTATACTGAGTGCCATTGCCCGAAACCTGGGGACATTGGGAAGGGGGAAAGAGTTGGGGTGAGTATAGATGGAAAGATGTCATCTAGGATAAATGGGCCGAGTTGAGATTCAATGGAAGGATAGCTGTGATAAATGAGACGAATTAGTTAAAAGAAACAAGTCGGGTGGTCGGTGGAAGGCTGGTTAAACAGTTTGATTTTCGACCAATAAGACCCGGGTTCGATTCCCGCATTGGACACTTTTTTCTGTTTAAAAAAAAAATGCTCCAATGGCCCCCGATTCTTGCGAAGTCCAACCCCCACCAGCGAGTGCAAGTAACCAAACGGGGCTCTGGCATTTGTAAGTGCAAAGTCGAACTACTTTTCACATGTGTAGACATGTGGTGCGCTTACAGTAAAAAGCAGTCGCTAACTACCCACCATGATTATCATGGCCTGTACCACGTGTACTAGGGATAAGCAAAAAAAAAACAACTAGCAACGGTAAATCATTAGAAACTGATCTAGAGCTTATTGGGTTGGGAAAACTAAATATGGAAAAATGGTAACCTTACAGATTATCTGTATGACTAGATCTTACAGGAACTGCAATAACTGTTACAACACCCAACTCACCCCGGACCATATATACCCGGCCATCCTTGCAGCCCTCTATATGACAGACATCAATCCAGAAGAGGACATCCATACGGACAATGCACCTCAGTTGGCCGGTATTGTGATCAGGGTGTACGGACCGATCTGATCTGCTTCATGGACAAGACACCATCACAGATTATCTCTTATTTTTCATCTGAGATTAAATATTATCAAGTAAAACTCTCATTTTCGCTCAAAAACAATCAAGAATTTTACAGATTGTCCGGGGATTCATCCTTATGATTATTAATTACCCAAAGGAAATTGAGTCTAAGAAGAAATCGGTCCGGAAATTCTCAGGCTGCTAAATGCGGAAGACATTCAAGGTCAGTGTCGCCCCTGGTCTCCCTGAACTTCCGTCTGAAAGGGAGCCCCTTTAAAGGGGGCCGCCCCAGTGACCTTTTCCTCAATTCCTCCCCCCACCTGTCAAGTAACAATATGACATCTTCACCCAAATACGCGAAGATCTTCAAATTACAGAGTATTTTAAGTTAAGAAAGTACAGATTGGACTCCATATTTTATCCTTGAAGTCACAATATGTTTATTTGCTTCACAGATTACTTTTAAAAATATATGTTTTTACAAGTCTTTTATTCCCATATAGGTGTCTATAAGAAATGAACTTGCTTAACACGATTTTTTTTTTTCAAATAAAACTCCTCCTATTGTCCTTACTGCAATGGAAAATTGAGAGGGCCTGGTCATCAGAAGTGAATTCTCCCGGCAGTTACACCAGTTCAATTCAACCATACCTCTCTGATATTTCAAGCTTCTAAAATTGTATTAGCTTATTCTGCATATATCCGTACTTGAAAGGAAAATTCTTGGTTAAGATATTTAATCAATATAGGGAAACAAATAAGCTTTGAGGACAGTAGAAATATATATGTATCTAATGCATGCCATTTTGGATGTTTTTAGGAACGATTTGGCCTGTCGAATCCATGCCATGGCTGCTAAGATTGGCCAGTTTGGCTGCACCCCAAACTGTTCCCTTAAACGCCCTGAGATCCGTCCTCTCCCGTGGACTTGGAATTCTGGATCCCCAAGTATGGCCTGGACTGGCTGTATCTTCAGGCTGGATCGTCACTTTCTGTCTCTTGGCCCTTCTAATCTTCAAAGCTCAACGCTCATAGAAGTTCTACGCTGTGCGACATGTAAATAAACAGAAGTTGTATATGCAACGTCTTTTCTTTTTTCTTTGTTATATAATTTTTTTTCCTCTATATATTTTTTATTTATTTTCGTAAATTTTTAAAATGACTTTAGACTTTTTTCGTTAAAATAAATATAAAATACAACACGGTGAAATATTATCTGAATTAAAAATTAAATTTAAAAATATATTTATTCTATGTTTCAAGCAAAAAAAAGTTTTCGAGTATTTCTTTTGTTATAGGCAATTTCTTTTTTGTTAAATTTCATATTAATTTAAAGTGATATATATTTCTCTACTCTTTCTCTAAATTATTTTTAAAAGTATTTTTTCTTTAAATTACAAAAGAGAGATGTGTTACATGTATATATAGATATGCGTGAGTTTTTTTAAATTATTTAATTGTCTATTTCCTTTAATGTATTGTGGGTGTTCTTATTTGAAGGCGAATATAATGTTAATTTATAGTTTTAAAATTAAATTATGTATTTTTTTATATTGAGAGAAGGACATTTTTTCTACCTCCTTATATATTTGTTTTTCCTTTAAACTAAGTCTTCTAAAAACTGAAAATAAATTTTATTATATTTCTCTTTTGAACACAATTCGGAAGAAATTTAAATAGATATATTAAAATAATTTAAAATATTTAATAAATTGTATTTTATATTTATTTTGAATAGAAAAATAATTATTTCTTTTCTTAAATCGAATTTAATTGTTGTCAGTTTTTTTTCTTTAATTTATATGTTGAATGACGACTTTTTGAACTATTATGTATGGTTTTATTTTATATATATATATCTCTACATAAATAAAATATTTAAGAGCTGAGTGTGTCTTATTTTTAAAATACAACGATGTGTGAATTTCTTAATTTGAACAAAAATATATAATTATATATTTGAAAAAAAAACGGCATATTTGTTTTAGTAGACCTGAGAGTCAAATATTCACATGAAGATATGTGTAAAGGATTAGAAAATTATTATCATTGGCTCTGTTAAGAAATAGGGAGAATTTTAACCTTCTTGAAGAGGTCGCGAGGAATATTCTGATTCGTTTAGGGCTTTATGAGTGGAGCTGACTGCAACAGGGCGCTTCCCCAGGTAGCAGATAGGGGAACGACCTTCAGATGCAGGGCCAGCTGCGAAACAAGCAGAATAACTCTGACTTATAGCAGTCGTGGACCAACAGCAGCATTGTTGGAGGAGAAGAAAGACTTTTAAAAAATCCTGACTTCAACTGACCCGGTTGATAGACCTCAGCAAGGGTTCCTCTCCAGGGATATGGCGGAGCTGTGTCTGTACTCATGTTAGAGTCGGCAACAAAAGTGTCTGCTTCCATTTTAGAAACGGCCTCAAATTACAGGCAAAGTCAGACTTTCACTAAAGTGTGCCTGGATCATGGTGCCATGATCAACGAAAGCTGCACCCCTTACATCCCATTCTATGAGATCGCTCGAGGAGCATGAACTCTTGTAATTCGTGTAAATAATTGTTGCATCTGCACTTGCATTTTGAGGTTTGCAAATGGTCTTGCCAGGGTGATAGATCACTACTCTATTTACCTTTTTTTTTGTTTAACACTTTTTTTTAATGTTACTTATTTTATTCTGCCTCAACTGGACTTCTTGTTTATTCAACAACAACAAAAGGCTTTTATTAGGGCCCATTGCCCTGTATGGATTCGCCACACAACAACAAAACAATACAGCAATTCTTCTCCCTTTCCCCTTGTGCACGCGAGTCCCCGTTTGAAAAGGGATCCATTTACACATCCGCTCTAAAACTTTCCACACTACCTCTTTTGTGTATGAATCTATTTACAATTGATCTGTAGAAATTATAGAATTCTATTGCTATATTTTTCTTTTCTGAAATAGTTCTCAGCGTCTTCAGTGGGTTGCTAAGTCTCCAGAAGGTGTTTTTAAGAGTTTTTTCTCTTTCTTCACCTAAATATTTGCATTCTATGATATAGTGGGAGATTTCATCAGATATCATATTTCCACAAATCCTGCAGTGAATGTTTTCCTTTTTGATGATGATAATATGACTTTCTCTATCTAGAGTTGAAGTAATGTCCGTGCAATGAAGGCTATTATCTTCGATGACAGATTCCATGTCAAGTATCGTTCTGGCATAAATGAATTACAGAGAAGTTATAGTTTTAAAAAAAATCGAATTGTCGAGTCTAGCGAAGTCTTGTTGAATAAGCTGTTCTATTGTTGTTTTCATAATCTTAGGAAATTACTTTTCAATTGTATCATGGTTCGGTGGGAGGTTCAGCCTTGACTGACCACAACAGTTGATTATATCATTAACAATTTTGTATAATCCTATGGAGTTTTTTGACATTTGATGTACTTCTTTAAGTCTGTTCCAACATAATTTTGGTAGTCTGTACTCGTCCATTTCCAGTATTCTCATGTAGTATTTCAATGTTAATTTTATGGCGGTAGCAGTAAGTGAGATTCTTCCAGTTTCCAATCTTAGTAAGTGCCCCGGGATATATCTAGGTAAATCAAGAAAGTTTTTTTATAAATGAGGTTTGAAGTTGCTCTATAATTTCCCCATTATCGCAGGCCCACACTGGGGCCGCGTAAAAAATAATTGATTTTATCGAAGATTCAAATAGTTTAAATGCAACTTCTATCGAATCGGTTTTTTCTCTTTTTAGAAAACCAATGGTTGAGTTTAGTGCGGTATATACCTTTGCTTTGAAAACTAGCGCAGCTTGTCTGGTACTGTGTGTGTTTGTATAGGGGAATCCCAGATATGTTATTCTAGGGGTGACAGTCAACGGAGTGCCTCCCAGAACCAGTTTTCATTTCTTGCTGGTCTCTGAACACCATTATTTTTTACTTTTTTCTTCTTGTTTATTTTAATTCTTGTATACTTCTTGTCCACTCTTGTATACCTATATTGTCTATATCTTTGCTTTATATTGTCAACCTTTGGTAAACCTTTTATACACTTCTTTTATATTCCGTGTCTATTCCATATCTACTTTGTATTTTATTTTCTACTTCTCTCTCTATCTCTCTTGTATACTTTTGAATATTTCTTGTATATTGGTTTTATACTTCTCTTGTCTACTTCTCGTATCCATATTTTTTTCTTCTTTATACTTATCGGCTACTCATCTGCACCCTGACGGTTGGTTGGGAAAATTCTTCTGAATGGAACCAGGAGAGCATACCGGGGAATATGAAAAAGTACAGATCGCTACTTGAAAAAGAGAATCTCTTTGTACAGAAACTTGGAAAAACGCAGGGCTCTCATGGAATACTCCGATTGACACTATAGTGACACTTATTGGCTACTCCGTTTATAATTATTTTCTCTTTCTCTCTTCTATATATTATTATATATCTGAATGACACGTGTTCTGTCTGAATGGATGTTTGTCAACGTAACATGTTTATATTTTATAGCCTGAATGTTTAACCATATTTGCGGCTACCTACATATGGAATTTCATAATGGTTTATTTAGTACTTATGGTAAATGAGGTAACATTTTTTTTATCTCACTTTTATATTTATAAGGATTTACTAGCCGAATGACCCGGGCAACGCCCGTGTTTTACCCGATTGAATGTTTTTATTCAAATACTATTTGTTACAATTATAAATTGGAGCCGTGGATGTCACTCTTGTGAAACGTCCCGCTCCAAACTTTACATGTACATTAGGTCAGCTGGTATTACCCCTCATTTTCACCGCTAGAGGCGCGAACGAATTGATTTTTTTGTAAATATACATAATTATAAAGATAGAAGCTTCTTTAGAAATAAATGAAATAAGCCGAAATAGCTCAGTTAGGAGAGCGTTAGACTGAATATCTAAAGGTCCCTGGTTCGATCCCGGGTTTCGGCATCTTTTTTTAATTTTTAAATTTCTACTTACCGTAACTTGACACTTAACGTGACAGAATTGTGCATGACGCTGATAACTGTATTAAATATAATCCAAATTGTGCCTTATCACACACTATTTATTTATTTGGATTAGGTCTTATTACCTTGTGTTTATAATCTACTAGACGAATGGCCCGGGCATTAGGTTTTACCCGAGTGCGTATATATTTTAAAACGTTTTAATTCAAATACTATTCGTTACAATTATAAATTGGCGCCGTGGATGTCTCTCTTGTGAAACGTCCCGCCCCAAACTGTGTGTGTCTTGAAAATATAAAAATAAAAATGTGAATTTTCATAAAGATTTCATCATGTCGATTTTTTTTTTTTTTGCATTTCACCTACTAAATCGATAGAGATAATTACATTTGCAACATGAACTTAGGTATATTGACTAAATAGAAAACTGCATAGTAATAAAGATCATTTTTTAAAGGCACCATATCGTTTTTTTTTTCA
>CP092877.1:62531479-62556887 GCA_030710605.1 Cordylochernes scorpioides | reverse complement strand
TTGTTGGTCCCAAGCTTGGATGTAAAAGGAGGAGGGGAGCAGTAACAAGCTCACTAAAAAACTTTGGCTCAGCTGGCCTGGTTGATAGTACCCTGTAAGGACTCCTGATCCAGGTATAAAGGATGAGTCTGTACTCCAAGTTAGGAACAGCTGCACACAGCGTCTGTTCCTCATGTCAGAGGCGGCAATTTCATATTGGAGCTAAGTTGGCCTGCTACCGAGTAGTGCTCCCAGTCTTAATGACAAAAACAGACATATTCGACTTCACCCAATCATTATGGAGCTCTACAGGCTTGATGCCCTAATATGATTGGGTGGAGATAAGAAAGAAGAAGAAGACTTAACACACACATTTTGGAGGTTCTGTATATTTTCATTTCAAGTAAAAGAAATCTGTGGGTGATGAGATGATGATTGCAAAGATATCTCGTTGAAAATGTATATGTTACAAGTTCCACAACAAAATGAATACACTCATGGACAAGTGAAAAATGTGGTTTACACAATAACTATCAAATAACCTTTTCCCCCCTAATTTCAGATTGACAATATTGGCCAGAACATTCAAGGATGAATGATAAGGAAATAAATGCCTTGTCATCAATTATCATGAACTAAAGAACTTGGACTGGTTACATTTTTTAAAAGTCATTTTATTTTGATAACACTGTTGTGCTTTGTCATCGTTAAATAGTCCATCATCTCTACCTGCTAACACCCTATCAACCTCCCTAAAATGCCCTTTTCTCAAAGACACTGATTGATTTTCACTAAAATCCTCATCAAGTGCTAAATAAAAGTCATCATTCTCTCCTTCCTGCAAGTCTCTTAAAGTGGTCTATCTAATACAGGTTCCATAGTCAAGGTCTGAGGTACATTTCATGCTGTGTGACCCCTGGTATATTTAGTAAAACCCTCCCCCGATGCTCTTCTCAAGACCTCTTTAGAGCAACCCACCTTCCTAAATTGGCCATATTGGCTTTGTATATGAGGTGGCTGCTGCTGTTACCCACTTCTCCTATGTAGTATTGGGCCATGATAATCATGGTTTGCAATTATTTGTACACACCACACATGTAGAAAGAAGTTCTACTTTGTGAGGTACAAAGTTCCAGAACCATGTTTGATGACTTGCACTCACTGGTGGGGATTAGACTTGTGCAGATCAGAGAGACAGCAATTTATAAATTGAAGGTAATAAGACCAAATCCAAATAAATAAATAGTGTGTGACGTTTCAGTAACAGTGTTGTTACCATCTTCAAATACCATCTTGTTACCGAAATGTCACACACTATTTATTTATTTGGATTTGGTCTTATTACCTTGTGTTTATAATCTATAATCCAAATTGTGCCTTATCAATTTATAAATTAAAAAACAGAGCTCACAATCTCACCAGATTTGATCCAAGCTCTCAACAGTGTCTACTACTAGAAAAGGCTATATGGTGTGTGTGTATATATGAGGGCAACTCGAGTAGCATTAACTCAGGGAATCTTTACACAAGGGGATAAGAAACAACAACAACATATATGAGGGCAAGCTACCTAGAGGCCGGGACCTTTCAGCTGAAGGGATTTGTTGTTGTTGATGGAGTGTTGCTCCTCTCCCCACTGGCCGAGTGAGTTCTGGAGCTGCTGCTTCTCTCTGCACAGACATCATTGTACCATTTCCTGGATGAACAGGGGATTAAACATGTCCAGTAATATCTTGCTATAGCAATGGGAATGAACTTTTGATTCACTATATGGGATCACACACACATATTGGGGGATTATTTTAGGTCTGTTCAGAACTTATAGCCATCTATTTTTTTTTTCTTATCCCTAGTACACGTGGTACAGGTCATGATAATCATGGCGGATAGAAGTAGACGACTGCTTTTAATGTAAGTGCACCACATGTCTACACATGTGAAAAGCAGTTCGACTTTGCACTTACAAATGTGACAGAGCCCGATTTGGTTACTTGCACTCGCTTGTGAGGTTGAACCTTTGCAAGATTCGGGGCCCATTGGAGCATTTTTTTAATAAGAAAAAGTGCCAAATGAGGGAACCGAACCCGGGTCGTAGGGATCAAAAACCAACGGTTTAGACCATCCTTCCACCGACCCCCCGAACAGGGGATTAAACATGTCAAGTACTACAGTAATATCTTGCTATAGCAATGGTAGGGAACTTTTGATTCACTATATGGGATCACTCACACATATTGGGATTATTTTAGGTTTGCTATAAGGTTGCTATAGCCCCCAGGGTTTATTTTAGCAAGGTTTTACAGTAGTTTGTCTTTTTGATACGGTACAATTGGATATCAGATAATAATCACAAGGGAACAATTTCATCACTCCTGTCTATACACAAATTTCAAGGCTGCCTGTGTGTGCCTTTGAAAGCACTATGTCAACTTATAACCCATTGAAAATTAAGATAATTTTTTTGGAGCAATTATTTATGACTTAGAAATATGAATACATATACAGTTAAAGCTGTCTATAGCACCCCCTCTAAATAGCGCCTTCCTCTCTAAAACGCCCGATTTTAAATACGTAGTACGATGCGATTTACATTAAAAGTGACCTGTCTATAGCACCCCCTCTCTATAGCACCCTATTTTGGTAAGTCCTAAGAGAGGGCGCTATAGACAGGTTTAACTGTATATATGAATTTATCTGGTATTATTCATTTGTTTTTCAGATAATACACACACAACATGCATATACAATAGAACCTCTTTTTAGTGCAAACCTAGATGCAGACTAAAGTGTTCTATAGAGAGAGGTGTTCTCTTATCCGAGAGCAGCTTAACCCCCCCCACGAATAGATATGTTAAAAGTTTATTTAAAATTTAACATATTTTAAAGCAAACAAGCCATCATTCTATTATTTTAAATTATAACTCTGATAAAAGAGCATTTAAAAAATCCTTATTGTGCACAAGCAAGTCTAAAAAAGCCAGTATAATCAAAAATATATAAATATACAGTAAAACCTCTCTATAAAGGACACCTAGTTGTAGAGCCAAAGTATCCTTTAGGGAGAGACATCCTCTTACCAGAGAGCTGCTAAAGAGTAAAACTGGTAATTTTGGTGATGTGAAGACTGTCCTTTGTATGAGGGGTGTTCCATAAGTCTGTGGCCCGACCATGAGAACAAAATATTAGAAACTAATATATTTTACCATATATACCTTAAAGCCTTGTATAAAGATATGTAAAGTTTTAAGTTTCTACAACTAACCGTTTTTTTGTTATAGGTCCTGAAAGAGCACAAGAAACAGGAATCATCTAAAATGGAGACAAACGAGATTCGTGCTGTAATAAAATATCTTTGTAAGAAAGGAATGTCGCCGAAGGAAATCTATGAGGGTATGGTGGATACATTAAGAGAAGATTCTCCTTCCTATAGCATAGTAAAAAAATGTGTAGCTGCGTTTAAATTAGGGAGGATCAGCACCGAAGACGAACATCGACCAGGAAGACCTGTTGAGTCAGTTACTCAAGAAAACATCGACAAGATACATGATTTGGTTATGTTGGACAGAAGAATGACAGTTCGTCAGATAGAAGAGACCTTGGGTAATCCAAAAACCACAGTGGATCGGATCATGAGAGAACACTTGGGCCTCAGGAAGCTTTCTGCCCGTTGGGTTCCTAAACTTTTGACACCCGATCAAAAGGCTGTAAGGAGAAAGTTATCTTCGGACAATCTTGCGTTAATTGAAGCTAATCCAGAGGAATTTGTTAATAGATTTGTTACCATGGATGAGACTTGGGCCCATCACTTTACACCAGAGTCCAAGCAACAATCCATGCAATGGAGACACTCCGGTTCCCCTCCCCCCAAGAAAGCCAAGACAGTTCCATCAGCATGGAAGGTTATGGTGTCTGTCTTTTGGGATTCCGAGGGTGTACTTATTCTAGACTTTCTGAATAAGGGTCAAACCATCACTGGCAATTATTATGCGACTCTTGTGAAGCACCTACGAGAAGCTATTAAAGAAAAAGAGAAGAGGAAAGTTGTCCAGGAAGATTGTTTACCATCAAGACAATGCTCCGAGTCATCGGTCGCTGCAAAGCAATGGCTGCTATTTATGATTCTGGCTTTGAACTTTTACCACATGCACCCTATTCACCAGATCTAGCTCCGTCTGACTTCCACCTACTTCCTCATTTGAAAAAATCACTTCCTGGCATTCACTTTAGGTCAGATGAAGAGGTCATTGATGCTGTAACCTTATTTTTTGAGTCACTTGAAACATCGTTCTTTTTGGAGGGCATAAAAGCATGAGAACATCGTTGGAAAAAGTGTATAGACCTTAAAGGGGATTGTGTTGAAAAATAAATCATAATCATTTTATTAGTCATTTTCTTTATATGTCGGGCCACAGACTTATGGGACACCCCTCGTAGAGAGGTGTCCTCTTACCGGAGGGCCGCTAAAGAGTAAAACTGGTAATTTTGGTGATGAAGACTGTCCTTTGTAGAGAGGTGTCCTCTTACCGGAGAGCTGCTAAAGAGTAAAACTGGTAATTTTGGCAATGAAGACTGTCCTTTGTAGAGAGGTGTCCTTTTACCGGAGAGCTGCTAAAGAGTAAAACTGGTAATTTTGGTGATGAAGACTGTCCTTTGTAGAGGGGTGTCCTCTTACCGGAGAGCCGCTAAAGAGTAAAACTGGTAATTTTGGTGATGAAGACTGTCCTTTGTAGAGAGGTGTCCTCTTACCGGAGAGCCGCTAAAGAGTAAAACTGGTAATTTTGGCGATGAAGACTGTCCTTTGTAAAGAGGTGTCCTCTAGCAAGAGTGTCTTCTCATGGAGGTTCTATTGTATTTACTTCTCAAGGAAATGCATTTAAATTGTCAAAAAATTTAAATGAGAGAGAGAGTGGACTATATTGAGTGAATAGTGCCGATATGCAACAAATTCACATATATCTAAATAAGAGAATAGGAGAGAATAAGTTGAAGAATTTAATAACTTTTGCTAATCAGTTTATATTCATGTTAATTCATATTAATAGAGCTTTCAAATATAGAAGAATAGAAATAAATAAAACATTCTCTGGGCTTTTAAAAATAAATAAACTTTCCCAACAAAAACAAGGTTATAAGACCAAATCCAAATAACTAAATAGTGTTTGATGTTTCGGTGACAATGTTGTTACCAGAAGGTCACACACTATTTAGTTATTTGGTCTTATTACCTTATTTTTATAATTCATAATCCAAATTGTGCCTTAGCATTTCCCACAAAATGTTCCAAATAGGAATGTGTAGATATTTGGGGATGGCGGAACAAAATCAGTCTGGAAATCTCTATGATGATTTAGCATGCTTCTTCCTTCTTTTTTTCAGCCCTTACTGCACAGAGAAAAAAATTGGGCGAGCATGGCTTATCAAGCCTTGCCAGAGGTTTTCACAGCTTAATATATGAACAGAATTCCACTGATGAGCCAGGTACTGCCAATGTGTTTTCTCATTGCAGTAAGCAGCTGTATATATATATGTCATAATATATGCTCTTCCAGGAATAATAAAGCAAACCTACAGTCAACCCAGAAAGAGAGACGGGCGGGTAAGGACAGGTCACTTTAGACCTCAGCGACATTCCAGGGGGCGACTACTGGGGCCCGTTACTTGGAACCTCGGGACTTTTAAGACAGTTGGGGATTGTGTGCGACACAAACGGCCGCCCGGCTTTGCCAGGCCCGTCTCTCTCTCTGGTTGTCTGGGATTCCTCTTCCAAACTTGTGGTGTCCTTATTTCTCTTTCCCCACCTTATTATATTGTCACATATATATTTACGAGGGTGAGTAGAAAAGTAAGGTCTCCTATTTTTTTTTTCATAGAAAAACACATTTAATCACAACTTTTTATACATCATTGGAAAGGTTGGACACTTTGCTATTTTTCTACATAGTCGCCTTGATCTCAATCACTTTTTTCATCCTGTCAACCAACTTTGTAATTCCGGTGTAGTACCACTCTCCCGCCACCTCTTTGAGCCACTTGTCGACCCACCTGGCGGACACCTTTCTGTAGCCGAGGGTCTCAGACACAATCTTGTGCACGGAGAAGTGGCTGCAATCTTCATTCAGGCCATCCTCGATCTCTTCAAGGGTTATCCGCCGGTTTGCGCGCACCATTTCGTCAATTCGAGCCACGGTTGATTCCGGCAAACTCGGCCGCCCAGACCGCTGTTCATCGTGGACGTTTATCCGCCCCTCGTTAAACTCCCGGCACCATTTCCGCACATTTTTGATGTCCATGCACTTCTCACCATACACTTCCACTAACTGACGGTGAATTTCGACCGGAGAATTATTTTTCGCATTTAAAAAGCGTATAACTGAGCGCAACTCGCACGCGGCGGGAGAGTGGTACAACACCGGAATTACAAAGTTGGTTGACAGGATGAAAAAAGTGATTGAGCATCAAGGCGACTATGTAGAAAAATAGCAAAGTGTCCAGCCTTTCCAATGATGTATAAAAAGTTGTGATTAAATGTGTTTTTCTATGAAAAAAAAATAGGAGACCTTACTTTTCTACTCATCCTCGTATATATCATGCTAAAAACCTTTTAAATTTATAAATACAGATGGTGCACTTTTTGGGTTACAATTGATGATGATTAAAATACCCCAAGTACAGTCCAATTTTTTGAACTCAATAAGAACTTTCCGTTGAATTTATAGTCGGTTAAGTTCATTATCAATTCATCCCATGCAAAATTCAGTTTGTGTTAGTGGAAATTTTTCTGGGACACCGTTTCACTGTCACACTTAAGGGGGTATTGAATTGAAGCTGGTTAAACTAAAATAGGCTGATTGGGATTAAAAAAAAAAAAACTGCTGAAATTATAGTGTCAAAGTATAGTCGGTTAAGATAAAGAGGATATACCTAAACTCCGCCTTTGCCGGTCCCAAGCCCGGATGAAAAAGGAGGAGGGGGATCAGTAACAAGTTCACTAAAAAACCTGGGCTCAGCTGGCCCGGCAGATAGTACCCTGTAAGGGCTCCTGATCCAGGGATACAGGATGAGTTTGTACTCCATGTTAGGAGCGGCTGCACATGGCGTCTGTTCCTCATGTCAGAGGCGGCCATTTCTTTTGGAGCTAAGTCGGCCTGCCACTGAATTGTGCTCCCAGTCTTAATGACAAAGGCAGATGCATTTTACTTCACCCAATCATGATGGTTGTCAAAGACACCATCAAAAGTCTCCTTAATATGATTACTTACCTTAATATGATTGAGTGAAGATAAGAAAGAAGAAGAGGATATACTATATATAACAAACTTATAAAAATACAGTAGAACCTCCATGAGAGGACACTCGCGCTAGAGGACATCTCTATAAAGAACAGTTTTCATTTGCCAAATTAGTTGTTTTACTATTTAACAACTCTCCAGTAAGATAACACCTCTCCCTAAAGGACACTTTGGCTCTGCAATTAGATGTTGTCCTTTACAGGGAGGTTCTACTGTACCAACAAAAAGGAGATGTTGTGAGTAAATAGGATGAACTTACCCTTCGTGTTAGCAGCCTGTCACCTCTTCCAAACACCCTCGGCGGCGGTTGTTCATCACCCATCTCTAAAATAAAAACAACAAGAGAATTGTTAAAAATGTCAGTTTAATAGAAACCATAACAGTGAATCCCCATTTATGTTAACACTGTTTTCTGTGGGATTTATTGTTTAATATAGAAATTATAGGAATATACAGTTGGGTCTCTCATTAAAATCACATCATTTGGGACCAAGATGTTGTTATAACACCATGTTTTCTAATTATAACTACAAGTGTTCAAACAAATGGGACTTTAAAACTTGGGGCTTTAGAATTATGAGGTTATAACCAAGTTACTCTGCGTGATAAATATGGCAGCGAAAGAGGTTCCATTGTAGATTATAAGGTTAATCCACAGTAATTTATCCAGCCCAGAAATTCAACCCCTACTCTACGAGGTGGGCGGGAGAAGCAGCACAAGTAAGGGACTGCCCTGTAGGGTGAAGTACAGTGTCATGAGCCCCGAGCCGCTACGGTAACCGTGAACTGGGAACTCTGAAATGTGGCTGACTAACGGGGCAATGGCACCCCCCCCCTTTCCATTACCTCAGTTAGCTGGTATTGTGATCAGGGTGCATGGACCAATGTGATCTACTCTATGGACAAGACACCACCACAGTAAATTATAAATTGAAAAAGTGCTGGGAGGAATTCTACTAAAGTCTCCAATTTTGAATTCACCAAAACTGACGTCTTGTGGCTTTGTCACCAACAAGAATGTGCTAGATTACAGAGACTGTCGATAGATGGCACTTAATTATTGTGTCTATTTTGACGGGAGAGGAAATTTTCTGTTTATAAATGATCTTTTTAAAGATTTGGTTCCATGTTGCCTTTTAAATTTTAATCTGTGATACATATTTCATTTATTATGAATTTTTTTCTTAAAAAAAAAAAAAGTCAGATGGTAAAAATTGTGAAAGATGGCCACAAAGAAAGATTTAGAGCAGTACATTCTAGAAATGTTTTCATTTTCCATACTTCCTTCACCATCTCCTAACCATACGCAATATTTGTGTCAGCTTGTAATTTGGTGAGAGTCTGTTGAAGAGCTACGGCTCTAGAATTGCCGAAATATTGAAAATTAAACTTTTTTTGAGGATTAATGCATCTACATCTAGAATGGGGGGGTCGGTGAAAGGATGGTCTAAACCTTTGGTTTTCATCGGCTACGATCCGGGTTCGATTCCCGCATTGGGCACTTTTTTCTGATAAAAAAAAAAAAAATGCTCCAATGGGTCCCGATTCTTGCAAAAGTCTAACCCCACCAGCGAGTGCAAGTAACCAAACGAGGCTTTGGCACATTTGTAAGTGCAAAGTCGAATTGCTTTTCACATGTGTAGACAGGTGGTGCACTTACAGTAAAATCAGTCGCCTTCTTCTACCCACCATGATTATCATGGCCTGTACCACGTGTACTAGGGATAAAAAAAATCTAGATTTAATAATAATGATGATGAAATTTATATTGATGGACATTTTTCCAGGAGGAAATTCATCGATAAAAGCCGACGAGGGCTATTAGACTGAAACCATGGTCTCTAGGTGGACACTTCTCAGTTTGCCAAAGCTGGTGTTGTGACTTTGTCACTGACCTGAGGCCGCTAGTTTGCAGCGACAGTCAATAGAGTGTGTCTAAACACAAGGTAATAAGACCAAATCCAAATAAATAAATAGTGTGTGACATTTCAGTAACAACGCTGTTACCGAAACGTCACACACTATTTATTTATTTGGTCTTATTCCTTGTGTTTATAATCTATAATCCAAATTGTGCCTTATCAAGAGTGTGTCTAGTTTTGACGTTTATTTTGACGGGAGAGGCGCCCAATGCTTTTAAAATAATATTTATTGTAAAAACCTTTCAACTTTTATTAATATGCCTTTCTCTTAATTATTGCATAAAAAGGGGAATAAGGAATTTTTAAACAAAATTGTTCAATATTTCCTATGTTTTCACAGAGAGAGGGTGGATTATTATTTCAGGATACATGGTGTAATATTACACTGGCCAACATGTATTTGTTACTGGATATTTTAGATCTGTTTCTCCTGGTTTTTGATTAGCAGAATCCAGAAATGTTAACTCCGCCTTTGCCGGTCCCAAGCCCGGATGAAAAAGGAGGAGCAGTAACAAGCTCTGTAAAAAACCTGGGTTCAGCTGGCCCGGCTGATAGTACCCTGTAAGGGCTCCTAATCCAGGGATACAGGATGAACAGCGTTTGTACTCCATGTTAGGAGCGGCTGCACATTGGCCATTTATTTTAGAGCTAAGTCGGCCTGCCACTGAGCAGTGCTCCCAGTCTTAATGACAAAGGCAGACGCATTCTACTTCACCCAATCATGATGGTTGTCAACAGACACCATCAAAAGTCTCAAGCTTGACACTCTAATATGATTGAGTGGAGATAAGAAAGAAGAGAAATGTTGTTCATTTTGCTCTATCAGCTCTCATTTTAGAGATACAGTAGAACCTCCCTGTAAAGGACACCTGATTGCAGAGTCAAAGTTTCCTTTAGTGAGAGGTGTCCTCTTACTGGAGAGTTGTTAAATAGTAAACATGGTCATTTTGGAGATGAAAACTGTCTTTTGTAGAGAGGTGTCCTCTAGCACGAGTGTCCTCTCATGGAGGTTCTACTGATTATACTCTACATATAAACACAAGGTAATAAAACCAAATCCAAATAAATAAATAGTGTGTGACGTTTTGGTAACAGTGTTGTTACCATCTTCAGACAAATGTACTGAATGAGGAATTTTACCACAGCATGTTTTAAATAGTTACTGTTATCAAGTGTGTAAACAATATACAGGGTGTACCAGGTAAATTGGGGCTAACTTTGACAGTCCATAAAACAAAAACTACTTGAGATTAAAAACTTGTTTTTTTTTCATTACGTAGCCATATTCATGTAAAATGCAACAGTACATGTGTGCGCAGTGTAGTGATGAAGAGTAACCGAGAATTTGAAAATCGAGCTGCCATCATCGTTGCTCTGCGCGCCGGAAGGAGCCCCAAAGAGATAGTGGATTTTCTTAAGTTGCCCAAAACCACTATTTATCGTGTCAAGAAGCAGTTTGATGAGGCCGACAGTAACAAAGAGGGGATAGCTACAAAGAAAAAGCACTCGCGTCGATCGGTCAGGGTAAGAGGCGAAGAATTTGTCAAAAATGTCAAGGAGAAGATTGATGGAAACCCTGGGAAGAGCATGAGGGCCATAGCCAAGGAAATGGACGTTGGCTCTATGACAATTGTCAGAACTATCCATGAGGACCTTGGTCTCAAGTCTTATGCCCTTCGGAAAGGTCAGTTGCTGACTGAGAATATGAAGAATAACAGAAAAGGAAAGGCTGCTGCCCTCCTCAACAACCTCAAACACGACTCTTTTGGCATGCTAAGGTTCTTCTCTGACGAAAAGAACTTTGACGTGGACCAAAAGGTAAATCCCAGGAATGATCGCTGGATCTGTAAAGACCCCTCAGAGATACCTGTCGTGATGCACACGAAATTTCCTGCCTCCGTAATGGTCCTTGGCGTTATCAGCAGTGAAGGTGATGTCATGCCTCCCCATTTCTTTGAGAAGGGCCTTAGGATGAACGCTGACACCTACATCAATGTTCTGGAGACCGTTGTGAAGCCTTGGATGGACATGGTGGCCGCAGGAAGGAAGTATGTCTTCCAACAGGACTCAGCTCCAGCCCATAAGGCAAAAAAGACACAATCGTGGCTGACACTTAACGTCCCTAGTCACTGGGGTCCTGATATTTGGCCCCCTAATTCTCCAGATTGTAATCCCCTCGACTACTATGTATGGGGCGTTGTTGAGAGAGATGTCAACAAAGCTCCTCATACCACCATCCAGTCTGTCAAGAAAGCAGTTCACACGGTGATGACCCAAATGGACAAGGTCATCGTCGCCAAGGCCTGTGCTTCATTCCGCACTCGCCTCGAGACTGTTGTAGCTAATAATGGAAACTACATTGAATAAATAAAAACTATATCCTTTTATCTACTACTGTGTCAAATTTCATTCGGATATTTTAATTTTTACTTGCAAAAAATTTCAGTTAAAATACCATTGTTGAAATTCCCAATTTACCTGGTACACCCTGTATTTAAAACATGCTGTGGTAAATTTCTCATACAGTACTTTTGTCTGAAGATGGTAACAACGCTGTTACAGAAACGGTACACACTATTTATTTGGATTTGGTCTTATTACCTTGTGTTTATAATCTATAATCCAAATTGTGCCTTATCACTCAACATAGAAATAATGAGCCTTCTAAAATGAGTAGTTATCTTTTTTCATTAATCCCAAGGTAATAAGACCAAATCCAAATAAATAAATGGTGTGTGACGTTTCGGTAACAGCGTTGTTACCATCTTCATACAAAAGTACTGAATGAGAAATTTGTAGCAGTGGCCACCCAGACCTTTCAGTCCATAAACCGGAGCATGCGATAGCATACCCATTGCTGACATCCAGGTCACCCAGCCAAAAAGAGAATGATGCATTCTCCATGCACCGAGCGGCCATTGTTTGGCCCCTCACGCCCGCCATTATGGTCTGGCTCCATGGGGTCGACCAATCAAACCCACAGGCGTCTCCGAGAGTTCATGGCAAGGTTGCTGACCGAGCCCTCCCATTCGGACTTAGTTAAACCCGTCCTACGCTCCAATAGACTCCCCCCCCCCCCCCCCCTTTGGCCCTCGAACCCTTTGTTCACAGTACTCCCTGAATCTGCCGACGAATCAAGGACCTCTGAGGTTTACACAGGGAACCAATGCGAAGACGGGAGGGTGTTACTACTGTGTACACCCCTTGGTTTTTCATGGCGCGCACGGCAAGGACGCTCCCAATAGCGCACACACAGAGCGAAGACCCAAGAGTTTCAAGACTCGTGCACCTCGCGCCAGCTAACCAAGGGCCGATGGCCAGCTTACAGCTTCACTGGCGATCAGCCAGTGGCACTCCGACGCAAGGCAAACACGCAGAGTCACCTCTCCACTCCCCTATCCTCAAGGGTGAGTGAGGGGTGGGCGTCCCTACCCCTTTCCCAGCCCTAAGGCTGGTGCCAAGACAGGGCTTCTTTCCCCATGAATGAGAAATTTTACCACAGCATGCTTTAAATAGTTACTGTTTTCAAGTGTGTACACAAGATAGCAGATATGAAGAAGATAGTTTTCTGATAAACACAGAATATTGTTCTTAGAATTAAAAGTTGAAAAAAAAAAAAAAAAACACTTTTTTTTTTTTAAATATAATTAATAGCATATCTATAAATATCATTTATATTTCCTCTTTCTTCCATTCTGTTAATTGTAGCACATTTCTTTTGAATGAAAAAGGCTTCTTTAAATTGTCTCTTAAACGTCATACACTATTTATTTGGATTTGGTCTTATTACCTTGTGTTTATAATCTATAATCCAAATTGTGCCTTATCATTTTTTCATTAATATTCAATTTTGCTTCAATATTAATAAAATATTGGCATATCTCTGCTGAAACCAAAGCATCTTCACCATTCTGGTTGATTTTCAAACTAGAGTTAAGTCTAGCTTATGTCCATAGTTCATACCTTTTTCCAAGAGGTCAGATTCAGTATAAAACCAAAACAGTCCAATGCAATATTACAGAGGTATGGAAGATTCTTCTTCTTTCTTATCTCCACATAATAATATTAGGGTATCAAGCTTGAGACTTTTGATGGTGTTTGACAACCATCATGATGGTATGGTAGATTAAACTGGTGAAACCGCTGGAAGGGTTCACCACTGATGAGCCAGGCCCTCTCATTAATTTATCATTGTTGTAAGATTGTAGATAATTATTTTATTTTAAAAAAGAATCATACGTATCAAAAATAGATGTTTTCCGGGAGGATATTGATCTAAAGAGACAAAGGTCGCCTCTCCCGTCAAAATAGACATCAAAACCAGACACCATCTATTGACTGTTGCCGCAAACTAGCGGCCTCGTGTCGGTGACAAAGCTTTGGCAAACTGAAAAGCATCCATCTAGAGACCATGGTTTCGGGTTAATGGCACTCGTCAGTCTAGGGCGGACTTTATTCCATGAGATCCACACAGGATCTAATGGAATCTTGACAATCTGCCAAAGAAGTGTTTAGCTGGCAAAGTGACTGGGCCAATCTATATCTATCTTTGTATCAAAAATAATTACAATTTCTTATAGAGTTGAACTCTGTACCTTTGTAATAGAAACATAGCCAAAAGGATTTTTGATGGGATAACTACACCTTGAAAACAGTAACTGATAGAAAGAAAAGATTTGCATATTGGAATCAGCACACTGAAGAATCCCTTGCAGGCAACAGAACAAGAAAAAATTTTGGTTAGACTGTACGCCTGTATTGTGGTTTGTTGGTTTAGGGGTATGATTCTCGCTTTGGATGTGAGAGGTCCTGGGTTCAAATCCCAAACAAACCCTTTTTTTTAAACCATTTTGTTAAATGGGCTAATGTTCAATATTTTATGCCTGTGTTACAGATGCTGATTGTTTGGCAGCTGTCATATCAGCTTTTTGAAATCATTTAATACAAAACAAATGATAAGTCTTTTGGTCATAAATTCAATAATTTTTTTAATAAACTAAATTAAAAACATTTGGTATATAGTTTTATGTAATTTAAAATACTGTTTTTTAAATTGGTAAATAAGAAAATGAATTTACATAATTAAGAATAGGTATTTATATTGTTCATTTTAATATTCAAGGAAGTGTTTAAAATTCAATTTATATTTTAATACATTCAACAAATTAATAAAAATGTAAATGACAGCTATCACCCATGTAACCAGTGAAAGCTCATGTAACTTAAACGTTATGGTTAATGGTTAAAGGTGCATTTTTAACTATAATAATGTTATAAGTATGTGCCAATATTCATTGTACTTGTAAAACTTCTTTATGGTAGTCACTCTTGAATATATAAAATGTAAACTGCTGCAAGATCTATGTTTAATCTCTATTTATAGAGAATATTTAACTTTTATACGAATTCGTACACACGTTTACATAGCATGATTGTCAAGTAAAAATTCGGGTCGTTTTAAAAGCAAATCTTTGTATAATGGTTATTGTTTGCGTGTGATTTCATATCTGTTCTAATTTTAATAATAATTGGGACTTAATAAATGTAATTTTATCGACAAAATAATGATTTTATAGCATGTCAAAATGGCACATGAACTTAATATATATAAGCGAGTGAAAATATTAAGCTCTTGACCTACTTATTGTTTTATTAGGCTTTAAAAATATATATAAAGCTAATTTTTAAAATTTTCAAATGGAAAAATAGACTTTTAAAATGGTAAACAAGAAAATAAGCCCTAAAAATATTTTCATAATATGATGATTCTAAATATAAACACCTCAAGAATATACAGATTATTATTCTTTTTTTTTTTTTTTAACAATATTGCAGTATTTTTAACAATTATAAATGTTTAAAATATATTTAAAATAAATTTAAAACAAAAGATTTTTTTAATAAATAAAATAACGTTCTCAAAATATAAATTTCCTAAATTAGCTTGCATAGTTGAGAAAAGGTTTACAATTTAATAACTTTTTGCATCCAATATAACAGCATTTATCATACCTTTTCAGTACCATTTTAACAAATAATATATATATAATTTTATATTTATTATGTGGAGCTCTGTCTGTAAATTCGAGGGAAAAGATTGTCCATATCTTTCTCGTGGACTAAAGAATCGCCCGCTTCTTCTTGGTCTCGCGGTTGCCAGCTAGCTCTCTACCTGGTTACATCTCTGCCTCCCTGCTCTCGCCATGGATCCCGCTAAAAGAAAAGGAAGAATACCTACAAGCCCATCGTGGAAGTCGCAGCGCTGGAGAAGGAACATGAAATGGTCATCTCCCGCAGTCACCAGATCCTGCGCTCCATCGGCCATCCCTCCCTCAAGTCCCTGCACGAGGACATGATCCGCTTCATCGCAATGCGAAAGGAGCTTATCAAGACCCTTCTTGCTGAGGTGGAGAACCTTACTGGCACCTTCGAGGCCTTCGAGGAGCTGGACGACGTCATGGAAGAAAACAAGCCTCAGACTACCTGCTGTAGCACCCAAACCAGCCCAGTTCCTTCCTGCAAGGACTCCTGCTCCCAGACTGACCCAGTCAAGCCCGCCACCCTTGCTCCAGCTGCTATCCCTGCGAAAGCACCTGCCCCCAAGTTGCCTGCTCCTGCTCCAACAAAGAGGAAGCAGCCTGAAGCACCCAACCCGCCTGCAAAGAGGACCAATACGCAAGGTTCTTCCAAGCCAGCGCCTTCCCACGCCTCCAAGCCAGCGCCTTCCCACGCCTCCAAGCCTGCGGCCGCCCGAATGACCCTCCATGGAGAAAAATCGGCGGTCCACACAGTGGTTATTTCAGATAACCCGCAGGCTGACCCAAGGGAAATGCTTAAAGCAGTCCGCGCTGCCCACACTCTCCCCCAAGGCGTCTGGACTTCCCTGCGCACCAAGGAGAAACTGGTCCTGCATTCAAGTAACCCAGACACCATCCCCGCAGTGACAACCTCCCTGACCAACAAGCTGGATGGTATGAAGGTCCGCCAGCAGAAGGAGATTCTCCCTCGCATCTGTCTCTTCCAAGTGGACCAGGAAACATTCAACTCCACCATAGAAGAGACCTTCCTGGCAACCCCTGCTGTCAGCCAACTCCCTGGGGACAAGGTGGTGCGCGTGGCGCACCGTTCTGCGACCAGAAACGGGACCTGCACCGCCTTCATCGAGTTGGACCTGAAGACCTTCAGAGCCCTGGGTGTGCGCGGAAGGATCGTGGTGGATGGAGTTATCCTCAACTTCGAGGAGTCCATCCGCGCCCGCGTCTGCTTCCGCTGCTGTGGCTTCAGCCACAACTCCGCACAATGCTCCAGGGCCCCAAAGTGTTTCCACTGCGGTGAAGAAGGTCATGAGGGCCATGCCTGTCCATCCCTTGCCAACCAGCGCACCTCCAAATGTGCCAACTGCTGCGCCAAGGGCCTGCCTGACAAGCATGAGGCGAGAGCCTCAAGCTGTCCCATTCTGAAGTCTAGGGCCCTCAAGTTCTAGGCTTCCAGGACCTCCTGCCTCCACCTTCGCCTGCCTCATCTACTGGACTCCATCCCCTGCCAAGACTCCTGCTTCTCACTGCTTCAAGGCGCTGTTTCCCTGCAATCTCCAAGCTCCCTCCACCCCTGCGAAGGCCTCTCTACTGCCAGATCTTAGGATCCCTTGCCACCAGTTCGCGTTCTGCAGCCATGATGGGGGCTAGACGACCTTGCTACTAAAAGGCCAATTAGCCCGGTAGAAAAGAAACTCGTTCTTCTTGGTCATCTGCGTCGTTATTGTGCCAGATTGTCAGACATATGTTGTTCAGGGGAAATGTCTTTTCTGAAATATTGTGTGAGCGTCTAATGAGGCGGCCCTAATTTTTCAAAAATCTCGCTGACAGTCATCTCCATCGACCATAGGTCCGCCTTTAACCACAGTGGACTGAGAGTTCTTCACCTCCCAGCTGTTTACCAGTGGCTTGCCTCGCCCTTTATGGAATAGTTCCAGCTGCTGTACACCAAGGCCATTGCGACTATCAAAGTTAATAGAAATATATCACTCCCCTGTTTAGGATGCGCAGGGGACTTCAGCACTGTTATGTCTTTAGCGCATGATAATATCCCGATGATCCGCAAGGATCTTCATCTAATGAAACATTTGTTAAAATGACCCAAAGTATTAAAAATATTAATTTGATCGTGAAAGATGAAATCATACCATTTATATAATTAAAAATTATTTTAATGAATAATGAATTATTTGCAAATGTATGTAAGTGAAAAAAAAGGAGGGGGAGTAGCATTATGCAGTAGCTAATATAAATTGAGCAATAGGTAAAAGTATATGCGATTAATAATAACTTGATCAGTTTCTGCGCGTTTATTTACAGGGTGATCCAAAAGTCCCGCACTATTTTAAAAATTAATAACTCCGCGAATATTTGCGCTAGAGCAATGCGGTAAACACCATTGTATTCAGGATGCAATGGGATTTTTTATGGCAAATAATGAAAAATTCGAAATTGATTTTAGTTACAATTTTATTCGCCAGATGGCGCTCTACCCGAATCAAAGATTCAGCGGCCAAATTGTTTGATAAATTGAAAAATATAACTGATCGACACGTATTTTTTCTTTTTGAATACCAGGAAAGAACCCTAATAATATCAAATAACAAATTAATAAAACACCACTTCGCCAAAAGTATGAAGAATTGGTTAACGATTTTCAAATACAATTAGAGATATGTAAAATAGGTAAATGCAAATTAAAACATGTAGCAAAATATTTATTTTTATATGAGGTTTTGTGAAATAGATTGAATGTTTGAAAAACACTGCTGATATCAATACACGAATTTTTGAAATGTTAATATAGTACCAAAAATTATGATGGCACTATTAATAGGATTTCTTGCTATAAGAAATGTGTAGTTTCTTGACTGATTGGCGACCCTTGACTATTTAACTGGATATATGTCATGATCCAACAAATGAAATATAGAGGGGAGTGACAAAATATATTTGTCGTACTTTATTCAAAATATCCTATGGGCTTGTCAAATGTTATCATTGTTTATTATACTGTACACAATTTTAAAAATGTGTCCCCTCAAATAAAAATAAATTTTAAATCGACCTTTTGCGTTGAAAAACGTGGTAGTAAAATCATTTTGTATTATTTTTTTTTTCACAAAATTTCTAAAGTTATTGGTGTACAGAAAATATTCCTTATGCTAAATGTATTTCTTATGTATGTATTTCTATGTTATCTATTATCTATGTATTTCTTCTAATGAGCGAAAAGCGAAAAACTAAACATAAGGGGTAAAATTGTGTGTACCAGTGTTATTCGAGAAGTTCTAACACTCTGGTTTGCACGACATAATATGTGAGCAAATGACAAACAAAATATTACTGTTCACAAAAAAAAAGAGTCAAGATGTGAGGACAGCATTTATTATCCCCATATCCCAACACAAAGAGCTGCAAAATATTGATAGATAATATAATACATGGCGGCTTATACAACACATGAGGTAACTGCCTTCTCTCTTGTATTAGGTCACAATCCTTGCTCAATGTGGCACCCTTCATTCTCAATCACCGCCTGCAGACGATAAATGACAGAATGGTCACAATTAAATAGTTGAAATTTATAAAACGTGCCATCTGATAGAAGCCTTCAACATGGCCAATGTGGTAGGCCGGCATCGATAAAAACGCGACTTAATGTACCCCCATAACCGAAATTGTAAGGCGTCAAGTCTGTTGATCTTGGAGGCCACTGGTATATGAAGTGGCGACCTATCACACGATTTTCACCGAACGTATCCTTCAGCAATTGTTTGGCACCTCGGGAGATATGAGGAGGTCCTCCATCTTTCATGAATGTTATTTCGCTTAGTGCATCTACCCTGCAATATGGGAATACCCTTTTCTCATAACGTTCACCAGTTACAAAAACGGTTTTAAAAGTTCTTCCATTGATTTTTCAAAGAAAAATGACCCAATAATAAAAGAAGTGAACCCACACAAAACTGTAACTCTAGGCTGGTAAAGTGGCATTTCTGTGAAAATCCTAGGGTTTTCTGTTGCCCAAATGCGGCTGTTTTGAATGTTAAATTCTCCGTTTAGAGAAAAGTGAGCATCATCTGTCCACAGAACATTCGACAGCCAGTTTTCATCAATATCAATTTGCCGGAAAACCCATGCAGCGAATTCTTGACGCATCTCAAAATCGCCAACTTTCAGCTCGTGAAATCTTTGCATTTTGTATGGGCACACACAATAGAGACATTAAGTGAAGCGTCTTCGGATATCACAATCATACTTCGGCGAATTTAACGCCAAAAGTTCAATTCGGGGATCACCTGTCCAGGATAACAAAAGTCAGTAGGATGAGGACATGCTAACCGACCTCGACCTTACACCGTTAAATAACGGAGAGAACACCTATCTATCTAAGTCCACAGGCACAGAATCCGCAATAGACATCACAGCGATAAATTACAACATCGCACCCACAACACAATGGAAAATCCTGAGAGGTGCAATCAGTGACCACAGACCAATTTTAACAACCTTAAACTTCAAAATTGAGAATGTCCATTAGAATAAAAGAACATGGAACTTTAGGAAAGCCGACTTGAAAAAAAAATCACAGAAAAGCTTGAAGAACTGTGCAACGAAAAATTGAATTACAGAACGCTTGACAAAAGCTTGGAAAAATTCTCTTCGAACATTTAAAAAGCTGCAAAAGAGCATCGATAACTAGAGGTAGACGTAAAGACCTGTGGATACCTTACTGGAAGGACCACAACATCGAGGCAATGATTTCAGAGAGAGAGACAATATCAATGGACTTCTTAAAACAAATAAAACAGAAAGGAACTCATTGAAATTATTCACAAAATATAACAAGAAATTTGGATATTCAAACAAGAAAAATGGCAGAATTCTGCGAAAAAAATGGATCCAAGAAAGGACAGCCAACACTGGAATATAATTAGAGTGTTAGAGAACAATCAAAACCAACACCAATCCTCCAATACTCTAACCGATATGAATAGAACAGCGAGAACGAGAACAAACAGATGGCTGACATAATTGCTGAATATCTTTCAAGCACTTCCATTCTCAACTATACGAATGAAGAAAGGACTCTAAAAATAATATAAACCAGTTAGTTAAACAAGAAAGAAACTTCCATCAACAAGATATTTTCTCGAGAGACTTCACACTGAATGAGCTAAACTCATCAATAAAAAAATCCAAGAGGTCACCAAGAGATAATCTAATCTTTGGTCAAATGATTAAACACTTTGAAGTCAAAGCTAATAATCAACTCCTACGAATACTGAACATTTCATGGCAAACTGGTAAACTACCAAAGAATTGGAAGATATTGTCAAGTAGCTCCATCCAGATGGGACAACTGTCAATCATCCCTGGACCCCGGGGGGGACCACCGGTGTGGGGGCTGCTGGGAGGCTGATCTGTAAATAAGGAAAACGGGACGGTGGCTAACGCCGGTCATTCAGGATTAACCTTAACTGGGGGTAAGTTCTACAAAAACTCTCTCTCCCTATACTCCTTATACTCCATATACTCTTTATAATAAATTAATTATCCCCAAACTTGCCCTTGCTTTATTTATCTCCGCGACATATTTTGGTGGAGACGCTGGGTAGCGTGACGGAACTTCGAAGAAGTCGACGTCTACAGGGACGTGAACCAATTCTTCAACCTTTGCCACAACGAATAGAAATGGAAGACGACCACAGACCTACTGTTAGCGGATCCTACCTCCCTTGTCAGCGCCAACGAGATCCTTCTACCTTTTCGGGAGATGGAAATATAAACCCTGGACAATGGTTGAAAGAGTACGAGAGAGTGTCGAAGTACAACAGATGGGACGAGACCATGAAGCTTGCCAACGTCGTATTTTACTTGAACGGAACTGCTGGAAGGTGGTTTGATAATAACGAAGAATCACTCAACTCGTGGAGAAGCTTTGAAGACGCATTCCGCGGTGTGTTCGGACTGCAGGAGGATTCTGCTCGACGCGCCGAGGAAGTTCTGAAGTCAAGAGCACAGAAGGCCGAGGAATCCAGCGAGTCATACATCCAGGAGATTCTTAGTCTCTGCCACCAGGTTAACCCTCGCATGGAAGAAGGTGAGATAGTTGCTCACATTATAAAGGGAATTTCTGAGGACACATACCAGGTATTGGTGGCGAAAGACATACAGACAGTAGATGAGATCCTGAAGTTTTGTCGTCATCTGACAACCGTCAAGCAGCGCAGGATCGGCCGTACGAAATTCGCCAGGTTGTCAAACGTAATGCCCATTTCGTGTGTTGACGACTCAGACGACTTGGCCGGCTTAATTCGCCGCATCGTTAGAGAAGAGATACAAAAGGTTTTCTCAGCACCTGAAGTGGTCAATCCTCTCCGAGAGGTGAACGCCCTGGAACAGACTGTGAGGGAAGAGGTCAGCCGTGCTCTACAACCTACCAGACCACAAGTCAACGTGGTACAACAACAACCACGAACGCCCTATTATAATATCGACCGACCAACCCAACCCAGGAAGACGGAACATTGGAGAACCTACGACGACAAACCTATCTGCTTCCACTGCGGACGACCCGGACATGTCGTCCGTTATTGTAGGGAACGACGGCAGGTCTTCGCTGAAGCCAGGTCAAGGAATGGCGGAGAAGGAAGAAATGTTGGATTTTCGAGTCGACCCCCGAGATATGACGCCGACGACGACTATGTAACGCCCCAAACCTCGACGTACTTCTACCGGAGCTCTTCCCCACATCCAAGCCGCGCAAGGTCGCCAGCCCGAAGACAATCCCAGTCGCCAGCCCGTCGTTTCAGCCGTTCTCCCATGCCTCAGAATGTGAAAAACTAAGTGGAGCGGCTTCTAACGGGGGTGAGGTCGCCATTGAGGAAAATCCTCCAGGGTATATCGCCGCTAAATTAAAAGAAAATTTTGTTATGGTCGAAATAAATGGACGCAAAATTAAAGCATTGGTGGATTCAGGAGCCGACTTTTCTGTTATTTCAGACAAATTTCGACGCGAACTAAAGACACCTCTCTTCAAAGAACCAGGTCCCATTCTTAAAGCCGCAAATAAAAATTTAATAGAGACCCTAGGAAAATGTGTCCTGAACATAGAAGTTAATGGTCTGAAGATATCCTTTGAATTCGTTGTTATGGTGGAATGCAGCCATGACATCATATTCGGATGGGACTTCTTCAAGGCCACCGAAGCCGTCATTGATTGTGGCAGAAATGAACTCCATCTCGGGGAAACCTCCGTCCTGGAATCTCGAGAGGAGGAAAACCAGAGATTGTTTGCTTCCGACGACTTTGTCATTCCGCCTAAATCAATAAAGAAGATCAGTGTGATAAACGAAGAAGTATGCGGTGTTAGAGATGTTTTAGTCTCAACTTCTAAGGACTTATTATTAAGAAAGGAAGTTTTTATACCAAACTCATTGGTTACATTTCGACACGGCCGAGGTAGCATTTGGGTGGCGAATGGAGCGTCTTGGCCGCAACTGATTCCATCAGGAATGAATATGTGCACCATGGAAAGTTATGAGAATGGGAATATCTGCAGTCTTATTGAATCCAGCGATAAGTTACAAGAAACGCAGCTAAAGTCACGTGAATGGTCACAGAAGATAAACCTTACTCTAGATCCAGGGCTGTCTGAAATTCAAAGGTTACAGCTTGTTTCATGCCTTGACGAGTTTATTGACATATTTGACTTTGGGAGTACTCCTATTAAGCCCACCAGTACTGTGAAGCACAAGATAAACACAGGCGACCAGTCTCCTATCAAACAGCGGCCCTATAGAGTAGCACCAAGTGAACGACGACTAATTCAAGATGAAGTGAACAAGATGATTGAAAATCACATCGTGAAGCCCTCTGAAAGTCCTTGGTCATCTCCAGTTATTCTAGTTCGAAAGAAAGACGGGACCTGGAGATTCTGCGTAGATTACCGTCGATTAAATAAGATAACAAAAAAAGATGTTTACCCGCTGCCACGCATTGACGATGCCTTGGACAGTTTAGCCGGCTCTAGTTACTTCTCCACGATGGATCTTCGGTCCGGGTATTGGCAGATTGAAGTGGACGAAAAAGACAGGGAGAAAACTGCTTTCATCACTCCAGATGGGCTGTATGAATTCCAAGTAATGCCTTTCGGTCTTTGCAATGCTCCAGCAACGTTTGAAAGGATGATAGATAGTGTTCTGGGCAGTCTTAAATGGAACATGTGCCTTTGCTACCTGGACGACATCGTAGTTTACGCACCTACCTTTGAAGAACATCTACGTCGTCTACAACTTGTATTAAGCTGCATCCAGAAAGCTGGACTAAGCTTGAACCACAAAAAGTGTCTTTTGGATCAAGGAGGATAAAGATTTTGGGACACCTTGTTGACGCCAATGGAATTCATCCAGATCCAGATAAAGTTGAAGCCGTCTCTAAATTTCCGAGGCCAAGGAATATCTCTGAACTGAAGAGCTTTCTTGGATTATGTTCCTATTACCGAAGATTCATTGAGAACTTTGCCGACAAAGCTAGATCTTTGCATGACCTACTGAAGACTGAAAAACAATTTTATTGGGATGCAGCTCAAGAGAAAGCGTTTGAAGTCCTTAAAACAGCTCTAATTTCAGAGCCTGTCTTAGGACACTTTGATGAATCCGCTGATACCCATCTACACACGGATGCAAGCGGACATGGTATTGGAGCTGTTCTTCTACAAATACAAGGTGGAAAGGAGCGGCCTATAGCTTATGCATCTAGAAGCCTGACAAAGGCTGAAAATAACTATTCTACAACGGAAAAAGAATGCCTTGCTGTAGTCTGGTCTATTAGCAAATTCCGCCCATATTTGTTTGGTCGACCATTCACGGTTGTCACTGACCATCATTCTCTATGTTGGTTGGTAGGGCAGAAAGATCCTTCTGGCCGTTTGGCAAGATGGGCGCTGAAGTTGCAAGAATTTGACGTGACCGTTATCTACAAGAGCGGACGCAAACATAAGGATGCCGATTGTCTGTCAAGGAGCCCGCTTGAGAACGATCCACCAAGTGCTGTGATGTCACTAACCAACGTCGATATAGAGCAGACTAAAGACCCGGATTTAGCTAAAATAATCGATAATTTAAACTCGGGCTACACCAGAAAGGAATTCAGCATTATCGACGGCATCTTATACAAGAAAAACTATAGCACAACTGGAAGACCCTGGCTTATGATGATCCCTAAGCACTTAAGATCGGAAGTTATGGCAGATTTACATGACGCTCCTACAGCTGGGCATTTGGGTTTCGCCCGAACGTATGACAAAGTCAAGAAACGATTCTATTGGCCTGGCCTTTATAGAACTGTTCGCCAATATGTAAGCCATTGTCGGGAGTGTCAACGAAGGAAGAAATTACCTCGACGTCCGGCTGGACAACTTGTATCCATACCGCCCGTAGAAAAGCCATTCTATAAGGTCGGGGTCGATCTCCTTGGAAGATTTCCAGTTTCTAAAGATGGAAACCGTTGGATCATTGTGTGCACCGATTATATGACAAGGTATGCCATAACGAAAGCGATCCCAGACGGAGGAGCAATCGAAACAGCTAAGTTCCTGGTTGAAGATGTTATCTTGAAGCATGGAGCTCCTAGAGAAATGATAACAGATCGCGGAAGAAATTCATTTCTCAAGTAATAAAAGAGATCAATGCTCTGTGCGGAATTGTGCACAGATTTACAACGGCCTACCATCCCCAGACCAACGGCCTGACTGAAAGGTTCAACAAAACTCTGGGAGACATGTTGTCCATGTACACAGGTGTCGAGCAGAAGGACTGGGACCAAGTTTTGCCCTATGTGACTTTTGCTTACAACACTGCTAAACAGGAGGCGACCGGCTACACTCCGTTCTTTCTTGTCCACGCCCGCGAGGCCGAGACCTACATCGATGCCGTACTGCCCTACCTACCAGATGAGATCTCTGACGACTACGTTGGGGAACTTGTGACCAGAGCTGAGGAAGCGCGTCAACTCTCCCGATCACGCCTTCTACAATCACAGGCGAAAGACCGTAGACTTTACGACCAGAAACATACTCCAGTCTATTACCAGAAGGATGATCTTGTGTGGGTTTTTACTCCCATCCGAAAGTAGGGCTCTCAGAAAAGCTACTGAAGAGATACTTCGGTCCCTACAA
>CP092877.1:62447310-62531379 GCA_030710605.1 Cordylochernes scorpioides | reverse complement strand
AAGCAATAACGCGCCATCTATACATATAAAATAAAAGGATTTAAAAGCGCGAATGTTTCTTTTATACATAAACGAACTTCTACTGTCCTTACTGCGATGAAAAAAATATATTGGAGGCTTGGCTCATCAGTGGTGAACCCTCCCACGGTTTCGCCAATTAATCCACCAGACCGCTTCTCAGAGCTCTAATACTGTATTGGATCATTCTGCTTTTATATGCTCCACTGAAGGATGGAATCTTAGAAATGGTTTTCAAGTAAACTATGGACATAAGCTTATAGGACAGTAGAATTACATTCAAATATTTGCTTCGAGCAATGCTCTTCATGCCCTTCTTGTCTTATAGTTTGCTGAAGAGCATTGCTCGAAGCAAATATTTGAATGTAATTCTACTGTCCTATAAGCTTATGTCCATAGTTTACTTGAAAACCATTTCTAAGATTCCATCCTTCAGTGTAGCATATAAAAGCAGAATGATCCAATACAGTATTAGAGCTCTGAGAAGCGGTCTGGTGGATTAAATTGGCGAAACCGCTGGGAGGGTTCACCACTGATGAGCCAAGCCCTCCCAATATATTTTTTCATCGCAGTAAGGACAGTAGAAGTTCGTTTTATGTATAAAAGAAACATTCGCGCTTTTAAATCCTTCTATTTTATATGATCCAAACTAAAATCTAGAAAGAAGAAAGAAATTGGCTATGCATCCAGACAATGGGGTTTACCCTAAGTATTATCAGCATGAAAATATCACCAGATAGTTTATATTTTCCGATAGATGGCACTAATTATCAGAAACGTTCAGTTGCATGATCAGGGGAAGTGTTTTTTCATATATTATTATCAATTTATATTTTGGATCAGTAAAACAGTAAGTAAACAGAATTACCAAATTTGGACTTTGGCATTTTTGTGAAATTTGTTAAGAAATCTCGGAGTTCTCCATAAAGAAAATACTCATTTTTGTAAATTAAAAAAATTTTACATGGGAAAAGTCTAAATAATAAAGGATTGAGAATTTAGCTTTGTTAATATTGCTTAAGTTTTATAAATTGAATCAATATTCTATGTATATGTTATGGATGTTTTTAAACATCGTTTTATTATTAACATAATACTAATCATTGAAGTTGATTGTTTACTTAGGTTGTTTACTTCACGAACAAAGCACATAAACCGAAAGTATTATTTTGTGAAAGAGGAAATTCAAAATGGAATCAAGCTGGAATACACTAAAAGTGAAGACATGGAGGCGGATATACTAACGAAGAGTCTCCCTAAGGACAAACTACGGAAATGTGCAGATAGCCTTGGACTTGCTGATTAGGGCTTGCACACAGGGGAGCGTGTGTTGTATATATATTAATTAATTGTTAGCACAGAGTGTGTGTAAGCTCACAGGTAAATATGCGCTAACCGAAAGAAAAAGTTCCTTTGTTCAATATTAGTTTCCCTTTTATATTTTGATATCTCTCTTGTAAATCAATAAATATAATGTTTAATTAATAATTATTGGAATCAGTTTCATTAATAATTCTAAACAAAGTCAACAAATGTTGAACAAGTTTCAAAGCCTATTATAAAGGCTTTGGTTATTTCTATGTGTAGATAGGAACTTTTGAAGCTAAATTATAAAATGAATTAGTTTGTTTGAAAGAATGATTTATTCTAATGATCAATAAAGTTATGTCTGTGAATTCAGAAAGTGTTTTAGTAGAATATTATGTTGCTTTTTTTCTCTATTTTTTTTAATTTCAATTTAAAGCTCTATCCCCCTAGGGACACTTGCTGTCATACATGTATGTCTTTACATTTGTCTATACATATATATACAATAATTTTACGCCGTGAATAGAATAGTCATATGATGTTAACAATGAGAAAGAGAGGGGGGAAAACGAGAAAAAAAGAGCTATGTATAAAAAAAGAAGTGTTTGGCAATATGTAAAATAAGCATAATATAAAGAATATTGTTTTTCTAGTAGTGTAAATGTCATGTACAGAATGTTGGGTGTATGTGTAATAAGAAAAATGAACATCACTGACCCAATCTGGATAATGGAGGAAAGAGGACGGCAATCTCCAAGATCTTGGATCCTAGAACAGAAACTATCTTAAGAAAAAAAACTTCTTCGAGCTCTTTGATTTTAAGACAAAATAGCAAAATTGACAATAAGAATTTCTAAAAAGAATATATTGAAATACCAAATAAGTTGAAAATGTTCGATAATAATTATTCACGACCTTTGTCACCGTTTATAAAACAAAGGATTCTAGAACAGAAACTATCTTAAGAAAAGCTTCTTTTTTCTCTCTTTGATTGTAAGGACATAATAGAAAAATTGACAATAAGAATTTTTAAAAAGAATATGTTAAAATATCAAATTATTTGAAAATGTTCCGATAATAATGATTGTAGACCTTGAGCACCGTTTATAAAACAAAGAAAAATTAACTCTTGAAACGTTTAAAGAAAACATTGAAAATGTTAGGTTAAACATTTTTATAATTTTAATTAAAATATGGTTTCTGCTAAATTATAAAATATGCCTTACAGAAATTTAATATTCACTGTAATACATTATCAAAGACTAAAAAATATAGTATAATATAAGCTAAAATTAATATGAAAGCAAATGCTATATTCAAACCATGTATTTATTTTGAAAACTTGCACTATTTTCATTTCATAAGTTTTATTCAAAGAAAACGCATGTGCTCTGAGAGAAAATAAAAACGATGAATCTTTTAAAAATCGAAAAAGGCTAAACATTTCGCCATCAAGCAAGCATCTTTGCAATAATACAAATTGAAATTGATGAAAATACAACGATGTCAACTGTGATGAATATGGAAAGTTCTCAACTTACAACTCTTCTGTTTGAAACTATGGCACTGGACAATTCCGAGCGACATCGACTCAAAAAATACTATAATTCAATATAATAAATCCTCTTCAGAATGTAGCATATGCAGTAGAGTCTCCTATGAGAGATCATCTAAAGACATCGTTAAATCTGATCCCTCAAAGAGTCCGTAATGTCTGGCCAAGTCATGTAAAGTCATTCAATCAAAACATAGTTCCATCATGAGAAATTACTATATCCATAAAAATATAACAAAAACAGATGCCTTGTGAGATATAGAATTTGACATACCTGCTTCTCTTGTCACCAGGGTATGGGATATCTTTTCTGAAAGGGAAGGAACTTCAGCGCTAGAAATTTGCACAGGAAAAGAGCACATATTCAGGAATAGCAGAAAGTCGAAAAGAAGAGCTAATAACGTCAACATTTTTTTCACATAATTTATTCTTCTATCTTTTTTTAGATATTATTTTCTTGTTAGATTTCTTTATCAAAGAACTTTTTTTTATGGGATTTATCGACTCTGAATTAATCATTTTTACGATTCACAGGTGATTTGTGGCAAAATAATGATTATCAAAAATTGAAAACTATTTCTTGTATGTCTGGGCTGTTTTGATTCAGCAGGGTAAGTCATAGTTAAGTATTGGCGGTTTATTAGGTTTGAATTTTTCTGAGCCTCAGTGAACTTTTCCTTCCAATATTCATCTGTTTCAATAACTTCTCAAAGGTTGACGTACAATTTCAGTTTGTGAATTATCTTTTAAATAATATATTTATCGCGATTATAACCCTTTCCAGAAATGCTCGCAAAGTTGACAAATTTGACAAAGTCGCTGCTATTTTCCCGTGTAATATAAACATGTTTGTTTATGTTTTGGCTAGCTCGGACAGCACGAGTTTACACGCTGTGCTTGTTAAATGGTATTGGCGTATGGGAACGCGAATTTGGTATTCAAGTTGTATTTTACTGTGAGCCACATCTCCATTTAGATCATCAGATCGTCATTAGATCGTCAAGTTTTATTTTCTTTTTCCATTCCTGAATCGCTTCTAGAAGTTGTTTAATTTCATTTTTAGTTCCAATCCTTTAAGTTTTTCTTTCTTCTATTCCACTGTCACTTTCTGAGCTGGATCATCTCTAGTCAATGAGCAAGTTTAATTCTGAAGTCAATTAATCTTGTAGTATTTGCGAAGATAGAGGATGCCTGGCCGCATTCATAGTTCTTCAAATTTTTGTTCGCTCCTGACGAAGACAAAAGATTTTTGTCGAAACGTCGAGACAATAACAAAAAGATTTACTGGCCGAAGTGTCTTCAATTTGAAGAAGTATTTGAAAAGTTATTCTCCAAGTTGTCTTTTTTTTATTACTATTTTATTGTTCCTCTTGAGAATTAGATTTTTCGCCTTCTTCCATCAAAAGTTTTGAAAACTATTTGACATTATGAATTTGATAGTCATCTTGTGACAGCTTTCAAGTCGAGAAGCAATACTTTAGAAGATTATATCCTCACACAATGCTCCAACTTCAGATATTATTCTTTTCAAATGTAACAATCTCTTATTTAAAATTTAAATAGATTTGAGTTCCCATGTAGAAATAAATTATCTTAGAGATTTTCACGCGATAAATTGTATAAATTTTATTTTGAAAGGGTTTGTAAATTCCATTGTTACCTTGGACGCCATCTTTAATCAAATACAATTCAAATTACACTCATGGACAAAACTTAAGGAAGTGAAAAGTATTCGGTCGTCTATTTTTTTTTTTTTTAGACAGTATACTTTAATAAAGATCACTGTAATATCTTTCAGAGTTATTGTCTGAATCCCGATATACATGGTAAAAGATACAATTTCCTTAAGTTTGTCTATGAGTGTAAATACTTGAGTAATCATTAATTGTTGGATTGTTTGTCACGTATCTAAAAATGACATTAATCTGGTTCAAAATCACATTAATAGGTACCGCTCAGCAAAAGCAACCTATTAAAAAAAAACATAAAACTTCCCTTAATTCAAGGGATTATTTTATCGAATTGCAAAAGCAACTTAGTTCATGATAATTGAAACAGTGAATAATATATGTGAAAATGACATTAATAGTAATTAAACTGGCGAAACCGCTGGGAGGGTTCACCACTGATGAGCCAGGCCCTCCCTTTAATTTTTCCATTGCAGTAAGGACAGTAGAAATTGTTTTATTTTAAAAAGAATATTACGCCTCTAAAATAGTTTTGTAATTTGATAAAAAATGACGCGCTAGTGCATAGTAATGATACACCTCGGTGTTTTTTTTTTTTTAATATAGTAGAACCTCCCTTTAGGGACACCTCTCCACAAAGGACAGTTTTCATTTGCAAAATTTCATTTTTTACTATTTAGCAACTCTCAGGTAAGAGGACACCTCTCCCTAAAGGACACCTTGGCTCTGCAAGGTGTTGCCCTTTACAGAGAGGTTCTAATGTATATGATATATACGCTGGTATAAGAAAATTTGAACTATTTTTAACACGTGCTTATTTTTTAAATAAGCTAGTTTAATACCGCCCTTACTGCAATGACAAAATGTAGTTTTTTAAATAATTACAACTCTCTTTAAAGCAACAAAAGAATTATTTATTGCATTTAGCAAGAAAAGAAAAAAAGTAGGAATACCAAACAAAACCCTTTTAGGTTAATCAACCTGCAACCACCTACCGGTTAGTTCCTATTCAAAATCTAGCTTTCACACAGAGTATTGAAAAATAAAATACGACAATCCCTCCCCTGTGTGGAAGCTTCTATCAAACAAGTCCGAGAGAGTTTATACAGTTTTTAAGTTTCTCCTTGGAAGACTCTTTGTTAATAGGTCCGCTTCCATTTCGTCACTCCTAACAAATTCAAGGTCGATTGTTCCTTCTTCCACAGCATCTTTTATAAAATACAATTTTCGGTTTATATGTTTCGTCCGGGAAGTTATTTTTTCAGATTTAATCCACTCTATAGCAGATTGACTATCTGTTTTAAGCATTGTAGGAAAGTTCGCATCCTTACATAGTTCTTCTAAAAGTCCTTTAATCCTTTTTACTTCGCAGATCCCTTCGCATATCGAAATCAGTTCGGCTTCGCATGTAGACAGAGCCACCAAACTTTGTTTCTTGCTTCTCCAACTGATCAGGTTGTTTCCCAGTTTAACTGTGTATCCGGAATAGGACTTTGCGTCACTTGTTGAACACCAGCTTGCATCTGTGCTGACAAGAATGCTATTTTCTGATGGGGCTTATATCTTAACATTTTATCTCTGGTGCCCTTCAGGTATCTATATATTCTCTTAACTCCTGTTAAATGTACTTCTCTTGCATCATTGCAAAATCGGGATAAATTGCTCACATTAAAAGAAATATCTGGACGAGTTCCGGTTGCCAAATACATCAGAGATCCGATCATCTCTTGATACAATGTCCTGTCTACTGGTTTGGAGTCTTGACATTCATCAAAACTTTGGTCTCGATCTCCCGGAGTTTGTACAATGTTACATTCTTCGAGTGCAAATTTCTTCAAGATTTTATCGATATAATGGGCTTGTGATAGATCAAAACCGTATTCTGTTTTCTTTATCTCTATACCAATGAAAGGTTCATTCTCCCCTTTTTCTTTTAAAGCAACAAATCTTCCTATCTCTGATGCTAGTTTTTCATTAAAGGTTTTATCCGTTCCGGCTATTATTAGATCATCCACATATAAACCCAATATTCCATATTCCTTTCCTTTTCTAAAAGTGTACACACATGGATCATATTGCGATCTTTCCATTCCCAGTTGTATCAGTATCTCGTTGTGATCTTTTTATTCCAACAATGTCCCGATTGTGGAAGTCCATATATACTTTTTAACAATTTTCAAACTTTGTCTTCTTCACCTTTTTCAACAAATCCTTCCGGCTGTTTCATAAAAATAGTTTCCTTCAATTCTCCGTAAAGGTAGGCGGTCTTCACATCATATGATGTTATAACCAAATTCAACTGAGCTGCTAGGGCTACAATTGCACGAAGACTTTCTTTTCTGATCACTGGTGAAAAAGATTCCTCATATTCTACGCCATATTTTTTATTACAACCAATAGCAACTAATCTAGCTTTTCTTCTATAAACACCTTCATTAGGCGTACTCTTTATGCTAAAGATCCATTTGCAGTTTATGATCTTCATATTCTTTTCTCTTTGAACGAGAGTCCATACTTTATGCTTGTTAATAGAGTAAAGTTCTTCTTTCATTGCTTCGAGCCATTCATATTTATTCTCGCAGTTAATCGCCTCATCATAATTTTCGGGAATACGTTCTTCTGGTTCCAATATAAAATTCACGTTATTTCTTTCTTTTATTCTTTGCGAACGTCGGACGCCTTGTTCAAGCAATTTCATTTCTCCTTCTCTCAGTTTTGCTCTGTGTTTTTCCTCTAAAACTTCTTGTGTATCTCCCTTTTTGCGACCTGACCTTACAATTCTTTCCTCGTTAGGTTCGTCTAGCGTTGAATCGTTTCTTCATTTAGTTCTGAGGTTTCTGGACGCGTCCGATGGTCGATTTCAATATCATCTTCCTCTTCCTTTTTATATGAAAAATGGTCGTAATTTGTGTCTTCTTGAATATTTTTGCATAATCAATTCCTTTCTCATTTTCGACAAATTTTACTGATCTTACTTCTTCTATTTTCTTAGTGATTATGTCATACACTCGATAAGTCTTTCTTTTCAGAGAATAGCCTACAAAAATACCTTTTCGACTTTTAGGCATAAATTTACTTCTATGTTGTTGTGTAATGGGCCAAAACGCCAAACAACCGAATATTCTGAAATATTGAATGGAGGGTTTTCTTCCTTTCCATTTCTCCATTGGTGTATCAAGCTTGATTGACCTATGTGGAGTACAGTTTTTGACATATGATGCAGTAGCGACTGCCTCCGCCCAGAAAGCCATGGGTAATCCTGAATCAAACAATAATGTCCTTGCTGTTTCAATTAGGGTTCGGTTTACTCTCTCCGCAACTCCGTTACTTTGTGGCGAGTAGGTGGTGGAGAGTTGGTGGTGTATTCCATTTTTAATTAAGAAATTCTTGAATCTGTGATTAGTGAACTCTGTGCCATTATCAGTTCGCACATCCTTTATTTTCAGGTTTAGCTCATTTTCCACTCTTGCCTTAAATTCTTCAAACTTCCCTAAAGTTTCCTCTTTGTTTTTCAGAAAGTAGATAAAGGTTCTTCGGCTGAAGTCATCAACCAGAACAAAAAAGTATTTTGATCCATCTAGAGATTGGTATGGCATTGGACCACATAAATCCATATGCACCAATTCAAGGGGTTTGGTTGTACAGTTGGTGGTAACGGGATGGTAAGGTTGTCGAGTCAATTTCCCCATTATACAAGCTTCACATTCTGGCAAGTTTCTTAAATTTAACATTAAACCCCAATACCACATTCTGTTGAATTATCTCTTTCATGTACGCTTCGTTCAAATGATTCAGTCTTCTATGCCACAAGCTGATATTGTCATTTGAGAAATCATCTTTTGTGGTCATGACATTCTCCGTCTTTTCCGAGTATTCATCTCTGGACCTTGTTTCCATTACATACATCCTATCCTGGATTTGAGCCTCTGCAATTAAATCATCCTGTTCATTGTAAATCTTTGCTCCATCTCTATTAAAATTACAGTATTTCCTCTGTTAGTTAATTCGTATATTGATAAAAGATTAGACCTTAAGTTAGGTACATGCAGAACTCCTTTAATTTGAACATTCTCAATTCCGTTTTCGGTACAAGTAGAAACCTTGATATCACCTTTAGCTGTAGCATGTGTAACTTTACCTTCTTCTGCCAAATTTATCTCACTTTCATAAGGCATTACATTTTCCATCCAGTCCAAGTGTGGGGATAAGTGCGTAGTACACCCTGAGTCAAGACACCAGGTTTGTATCTGACTATAATTATTTGAGGAGTTTCAAAAACTCGATCTGTGCTGGTATTGAAAGTTTGTTCCGCAGGCTTGCTTGAGACGGTATTCGCATTATTTCTGAAATTTTGTTTGTTATAGTTCGTATTTGAATTTGCATTTCTTCTCCCATGTTGTTCTTGAGTTCGCTTATTTTTGAACCAGCAATCTTTAGCTAAATGTCCTTTTTTATGGCAAACAAAACACTCCTTTTGTCGATTCTGTTGATAGTGATTTATTCTGTCTTTACTTCTGTAAGCCTGTTCATTTTCATCAGAATGACTCCCATTCATCTTAGAATTCATTCGATTCTCTTCCTCTCTAAGTGACTGCCGAATTTCATCAAGAGTTAATTATCTTCTAGTTCTCAGTACAACAGCGATCTTTTCCAATCTTGGATGGATACCTCGCACAATATGAAACGCTAGTTCTCTTTGGGATATTTGGTGTCCGAGTGAAGAACTTTGAGAGGCAATATTTTTGGCTCTAGCCATATATTCGTTTATGGATTCATTATTTTTCATCTTGATATTTTTAAGTTCAAGTCCAATATCAATGATCTTATCTTCTAGGTTGCCCGTGTAGATTTTCTTTAATTCATCCCATACTTTCTTTGCTTTAGTTTCATCTAGAAACATTCCTGCTTGTTCATCTGATAGAGTTGTAACTATAATTACAAAGGCTTCGTCATTCTTTTCACTCCATATTTGCCAAGCGACTTCATCTTTTATATCAGGCTCGGGATCCGAAATTACGCATTTTAAATAATTTCTTTCCACGTAAAAGTGCTCCTACTTTTAAAGCCCAAATCGGATAATTTGTTCCTGTTAAAGGTTCAATTTTTGTCGTTGTCGAAAAATTGCAATCCATTTTAGCCTTGTTTTTCAACTTTTAAAAATTAAACAATATAGTTTAAAGGTAGTTTATAATTCAAAAATGTTTTTTTTTTCAATCCTTCTATTTAAAACTTTCTTTTATCAATATAATTCAAATTCTATCGAAATATATTTCAAAATTTACATACGTTGATGCAGAAGATATCTTTGTTTACCGATTAGAATAAACGTATCAAACTTCTGATAAAATATTTTCGCTTTTTCTCAAGTTTTAAATTGAACCACGCTCTGCTACCATAAATTGTAGTATTTTAAATAATTACAACTCTCTTTAAAGCAACAAAAGTATTATTTATTGCATTTAGCAAGAAAAGAAAAGAATTAGGAATACCAAACAAAACCTTTTTAGGTTAATCAACCTGCAACCACCTACCGGTTAGTTCCTATTCAATATCTAGCTTTCACACAGAGTATTGAAAAATAAAATACGACACAAAAATAATGGGAGGGCGTGGCTCATTTTGGTATTGTTCAAATCTGAAATATATACTTACCACCCTTAAATGTTAAACTGGTTTAAACGAAGAACTTCTCATTGTCAAGGCAATGATTCCAATTACTGCTGAATTTGCCTATTTGAAGCAAATATTCCCTAGCATAAGTGATACGCAAATTAAAGAAGGGATTTTCATTGTACCTCAGATTCGAGAATTGCTGCTGGATTGGAATTTTGAAGATAGCTAAAATGAAGTTGAAGAAGCAGCATGGAATTCTTTTAGAAACGTTTAGAAGAACTTTTTTTTTGGAAATGTGAAGGCTGAAAACGAAAGTGACTTAGTTAATGAACTCTTGCTTTCCTACAAACACTGTGATGTAACATGTCTCTCAAGATCCATTTCCTGAATTCATATCTATATTACCTTCCCTACAATCTTGGTGCAGTTAGCGATGAGCATGGTGAGAGGTTTCATCAAAATATATCAAGTATGAAGAAGCGGTACCAAAGTAAATGGAGTCCCGGTATGCTTGCTGACTACTGCTGGACACTCAAGAGGGATGTACCACAAGCAAAGTATAGAAGAAAATCCACTGTCACTACTTTTCAATAAAATAAATATATTTCGTTCATATAGACCTATATATTAAAAATATTTTCAAATTTCAAGTAGATATCTCTCAGAAACCTTGCGTGATAGAAAAACTAATGATATATTTGGAATCAGCACAAAGAATTACATTTAGATGAAATTCTGTTCATTTTGGGACAAATAAAAATATATTTTTAGTTAACCAGTGTAATGTAATAAAGTTTATACAAAAATATATGCTTACGTAACATTGTTTGCATTTTTATTATACTGTGTTTATCCCAATATTAAAAAAATATTGTCAGACAAAAACATGGGTGATGGAAAATTTCTGATTCGATTTTTGAGTTCAGCATGAAAAATTACTATCAAGTTTTCTTGGGAGAAATGTTGTTGACCAATTTAATCAATACTGTCTTTAAATGGTTAATGCACTATAAGAAAGTACCAAGGTTGTTCAAAAAAAGGTTAGATTCTCCAGGACAGGGAAGATAAAAGAAAGACTGTGTGTGTGGTGTTGAAAGGTGTTGATTAGATAAGAAGATAAACGGGTGTGGTATGTCGATTTATTAGTCCAGGGATGGCCCAGAAAGTATTTCAAAGTTAGTGTTTTATTGGAATTACTTATTAGCTATATTTTAGAGGAAAACAAAGGGACAACACCCTAGAATGTCTATTGGGTTCTTTTGGCTTCCGCCGATCTGCCGCGCCACGCAGCGGTGGCCATCCGTACTATTTCATGGGGCCGCTTGTATGTGGCCCCCACAGTACTCCCCTTCCAGTGGCGAAGTCACACGGGAATAAATCAACAAGTGCTGGGAAAAAATAGATTTTCTACTTTGTAAAATTTTTAAAAAAGGTTTTAGGTAAAATAATTGTTAATAAAAAACTTTGGATTGGACGAGATAGAATAGATGAATTATTTAAATAACACGAGTCTGTCAGGATTCCAATCTGTAATCTTCTGATTCACTACATTGTTCCATATAATCTTCATGAACCCATCGATGCTATAGTCTGCTAACAGTCTTGAGATCTCGACCAACGAAAGTAACCTATTTGGTATAAATACGTTGAAAATCTTATTTGTATATCACAGCATCTTCTTCCTATCGTGTGACTTTCACATCTGTAGCATGTCTCCTTCTTGGTGTATCAGTTTTAATGGTTAGTACTGTGTTCATACAGACACAACACAAAACCTAATTAATATATTCAACTATAATAACATATTCTATATAAATATGATATAATAAATGAAGACATTAAGATGCGAATGTTTCTTTTCACAAATAAATCAAACTTCTACTATCCTTACTGTGATGAAAAATATTGGGAGGGCTTGGTTCATTAGTGGTGAACGCTCACAGCATTTACACCAATTTAATCTACCAGACCGCTTTTTTTAGAGCTTTAATACTGTATTGGATTATTCTGCTCATATATGTTACACTGAAGGGTGGAATCTTAGAAATTGTATTTAAGCAAACTATGGATATAAGATTTTAAGACTGTAGAACTATATTTGATTTTTTTTTTCATCGCAATAAGGATAGTAAAAATTTGATTTATTTGTGAAAATAAACATTCGCGTATTAATGTTTTCATTTGTTATTGCTTTGTATTAGATACGGTATATGACTGTCTATCTGTCAGTGAGGAAGGATTTCAACTCAATAACTGCTTGGACTTTTTTCAGCGATTGTTTATGACTTAAATGTAGAAACAAATTCAATAATCTTTCTCCAACCTTATTGTGATAGGCTTAGCAAAAATACGATGTTTCTTTTAAGGATTTCAAGTTATTTTGTACTCACGTATTTTGTAGTTAAGAGGACATCCCTTTTGATATAAACTAATATATATTTATTTAAGGAACGACTTGTTCCAATACAATTGTTGTAAACAAGCGAGCGAAGAATCAAAACAGAAAAGTCATGAAGCGTAGTGAGTAGTTAGTGACGTCAGCACCGATGATAATAACGTCAAAGTCTGCGTAACATATTGGAATTACAACAAAAACTGATAAAATAAATATGAATATTAATTTAACACTGTTATTTATATGAAAAATATGAATGCCGGTCAGGCAGCCTCTATCTTTACAATTAACTGTTATTATTATAAGTGATGTATATAATTGTTTATATATTTGTTTTGCATAATATTTCATTCATAGTTCAAAATCACATTATTAGGTACCGCTCAGCAAGAGCAACCTAGTTCATGATAATTGAAACAGTGAAAAATATATGAAGGTTATTCACATATTAAACAAATTTTAACGCGGGTTTTCAATCCCGGTTCATGACTGTCGGGAATCGAGCGTGTTACCCTCTCATCCATCGACTTATATTTCATTTATAAATTAATCTCATAATTTAGTCTGTGAAAATAAAAGATATTGGACCGGTGACAAAAACAAAACTGAAAAGAGATTGTTTAATGTTATGATATATAATTAATTGTGATGTTTATGTAATTTTGATCTTCATTGAATAAAATATATTGACACGTTTCTGAATTTTGTAATTAATTTTGTAATTGGTTTTTCATTGATTTTTAATGTGTGATCAATAACTCTTATCATCATTGGAAAAAAAGAACAATTAAAAAACAAAAGAACAACAACATGGTAAATTTGCCTCTTTATTTAAAACAAACAAACAAATTAGATAAAGATTTAAAATAAAACATTTCTTAAAAGTTAAAGCAAAAATAAAACGTTACATAAAATATTTGGCGCAGCTACGAAAGGATTAAAATATAAATCAAAAAAGGCTTCGACGAAAGAAAAAGTAAGTACAATGGCAGTAAATGTAAACAAATTAGAGAAATTTAGCGGTGATAAAGGTTCAATTCGGCCTGAATCATGGCTTAAACTATATGAATTGGAAACTGGTAAACTAGATGAAGTCGATAGAATTAATAATCTAATTTATTATTCATCAAAAGATGCTTTAGAATGGTTTGCTGATGAAATATTGAGCAACGCATCCATTAAAAAATGGGATACTGTTAAACTCAAATTAATTCAGCGCTTTGGTTATAAAGTTGAAAGCCCTATAGTTGCAGCATCAAAAAGAAGACTTAAAAAAGAAGAAACCGTGGAAGATTATTTTAGAGATAAAATTAGATTATTAAATCAAACAAGCCTCAATAATGTCGAGAAGCTAAAAATGTTAACGGATGGATTGCCATTAGATTGGAAAAATTATCTCGTAACAGCCCAGCCTAAAGATCCATCACATTGGATGCAGATTGCCATGGAGATTGAACAAAACAATAATCAAATAAGGCAACAACAGAGAAGTAAAACCAAGGTTTTTAATATAACTACACCTACAATCTCAAAAAATTGCCCATATTGGTGTCCTATTTGTAAGAAAAAAGGATTGTATTTTAAACATCGGATAAGTGATTGCAAAGATTATGATCCTAATTATAAAGACAAGCTTAAACACCAAGCAACTAATATCACCACAGATGTTAAACAAACCATAGCTGATTCACTTTGCATAGCAAATACCAATTTTCCTTATAGATTTGTTAATGTTGAAGTTTTACTTAATAATATTCCAGTTTCATCTTTTATTGATACCGGGTCAACTATTTCATTAATGAGCTGTTCGCTTTTAAAACAACATAAGTTAAAATTGAATGTAAACGATAGAATCAAAATTAAACAAGTAGATAGTTTTGCATATACTTTAGGATCAGTAGAAGTATTTTTGAAAATCCATTCTAAACTTGTCGGGTGTAAGCTTCATGTGGTGAAAAACTTTAGCTATCCATTGCTTATTGGACTTGATGTAGCAGGAAAAATTGGATTAATAATTGACACAAAAGACAAAGCGGTGTATGTTAAAGGAAATGAATGTTTTTATATATCTCCTGAAACGCATCTTCCATCTGTTCAGCAAAAAGAGCTTAATCAATTACTTAAAGAAAATCAAGCATTGTTCAGCCAGCATGAAACTGACATCGGAAGGATTGCTGTTCAACACAAGATCCATACAATTGAACATCCACCCATCAGTTGTAGACCATATAGAAGACCACTTGCCGAATATGATGAAATAAAAAGACAAGTTGAAGAATTGAGTAAAAAGGGACTAATAAGAGAATCTCAGTCACCTTGGGCCTTCCCCGTAGTGTTGGTCTCTAAAAAGGATGGTTCACAAAGGATGTGCATAGATTACCGAAAACTGAATGCAATTACAATTGATGACAAGCAGCCTCTTCCATACATCCAAGATATGTTTGATCGCTTACATAATGCGAAATACTTCACAACACTTGACATAGCATGGGGCTATTGGCATGTTGAAATACATCCAGACTCTGTTGAGAAAACTGCTTTCATTACAAATGACGGGCATTATGAATTTTTGGTTATGCCATTTGGCTTGAAAAATGCTCCAAGTACTTTTCAGCGAATAATTCAGCATATTATTGGAAATCTTCTTTGGAACGGTGTTTGTAATTATCAAGATGATATTCTAATTTACAGCAGTACTTTTAAAGATCATATTGAACTCATGAAGAAAATATTTGACAGGCTTAAAGAAAACAATATCAAACTCAAGTTGAATAAATGCTCCTTTGCAAAACAAGAAATAAGATATTTAGGTCATATCATAGGACATAACAAGATTAAACCTGACCCTGAAAAAACAAAGGCAATAAATGAGTTCCCTCAACCTAAAACAGTGAAGCAAGTAAGGCAGTTTTTGGGTTTAGCAGGTTACTACAGGAAATTTATTCCTAAATTTAGTGAAATTGCAGATCCTTTAACAAGCCCTCACAAGAAAAATAAGTTATTCAAATGGATAACTGAAGTTAACAAATCATTTCAGGAACTAAAGTCTCATTTATCCACAGATCCAGTTCTTTCTACATATGATCCTTCATTACCATGTAAGCTTTATACAGATGCATCTAAACTGGGAATTGGTGCTATTTTAGCTCAAATTGGAAATGATAATCAAGAACATGTAATTTCCTATTATTCAGGGAAACTTCTACCACATCAACAGAACTATTCTGCATTTGAGTTGGAATGCTTTGCTGTAGTTCAATCAGTTGAATACTTTGAAGTTTATCTTGAGAACAATACATTTGAAGTCATTACAGATCATTCGGCTTTGGAATGGCTCTTCAACGTAAAGAAACCAAAGGCAAAATATCTCCGATGGATAATTGAATTATCAACCAAGTCAATGAAAATAGTTCACAGATCAGGATCAAAGCAAACGCATGTTGATGCATTGTCAAGATCACCAGTGTCATTTCATATATCAATCCCCACTCTTCGACTACACCAACAAAAAGCGGATCTCAGTTTTGTAAAGAACTCTCATATTCATCGAGATCTTATTATGGTGAAACATAATGGAGTTCTAAAAACAGTTGTTCCAGAATCATTCCAAGAAGAAATTCTCAAAGAATACCACGATAATCATTCTCACCCCTCAATTAACAAGACAGTAAGATTGATAACACCATTTTATTGGTGGCCGAATGCTATCAGATGCATCAAAGACTATGTTCGCTCATGTAAAATATGTCAAATAACTAAATGCAGTCATAAACCATTTATTGGAGAATATGTTGCACCAAACTCTGATATCTGAAACCACTGGAATTAATATCAATGGATACTATTGTGCTAGGCTCTGCAGCAAATGAAACCAAGCACAAATACATTCAAGTAATAATTGACCACCTAACAAGATTTGTTTGGGCTTTCCCTACTGTCACCAACACTTCTCAAGCAGTAATTCAATGTTTAGACAAAATCAACAGAACTGTTCCCCAAATCAAATGTATTTTAACCGACAACGGAAAGAATTTTACATCAAAAGAATTTAACAAGTTTTTGAATGAGCATCAAGTTCAACACACCTATTCGACGCCATATCATCCGCAGAGTAATGGACTGTGTGAAAAGATGAATGACACTATACTCACCAAATTAAGAACAAACCTTCAAGAGAATCCAAGACTAAAATGGTCATCAATACTTGCCAAAATTGTGAAAGATTATAATAGCACACCCCATGATGTCACTGGGTTTTCTCCAAATTTCCTACTTTTTGGTGATTGTGCAATACCAGAATTTTCTGAATCACCACATTTCACCATAGAAAATGCAAGGAAGAAAGCAATAGAAAATAGCGCAAAGCATAGAGAAAAGTGGAAAGCACGACACGATGCAAAACATCCGCAGTCGTCATTCAAAGTTGGTGATCTGGTCCTTCGTAAAATAGCTAGTAATGATCCAAGTATGGTCAAAACATCCCCAAAGTATGAGGGTCCTTTTCAAATAACAAGAATAATATCTAGTGTTACGTGTGAATTATTGAAAGATGATTCCTCCTTGGTTAAAGTTCATGTGTCACAATTGAAACCATTTATTTTGCGAAAATAAATCCTTCAAGCCGAGGGATATGACACGTTTCTGAATTTTGTAATTAATTTTGTAATTGGTTTTTCATTGATTTTTAATGTGTGATCAATAACTCTTATCATCATTGGAAAAAAAGAACAATTAAAAAACAAAAGAACAACAACATGGTAAATTTGCCTCTTTATTTAAAACAAACAAACAAATTAGATAAAGATTTAAAATAAAACATTTCTTAAAAGTTAAAGCAAAAATAAAACGTTACAATATAAAGTTTAAATGTGTTTAAACTTTAATAACAAGCACAAAACAATAAGTAATATGCTTTTTTCTTTAGCGTATTTTAAAATAAATATCAAATAAAAGAATAAATTAATAAAAAAAATATAGACGTCTGGAATATTACTATGGAAACAAAGATTAGCTGTTAAGTCGTAATTATGGTTAAGAGATCTGGTTTTACTATTGCTATTCTGTTTATATAAAAGGGCGTACGTGGATCTGTAAAGAAAAAAGATTTTTTTTTTCTCAAAATATTTCGAGAGATTGTTCCCTATTGACTGTACAATAAATTGATAAAGAGGGAGCAATCTCTCGAAATATTTTGTAAAAAAAATTTTTTTTCTTTCTTTACAGATCCAAGTACAGTAGAACTCCTCAAATTCGGAAAGCTTGGGGCGCAAGGTATTCCGAATTTGAGGATTTTCCGAATTTGAGAGAGTTAGATTTGTGAATATTTATGTGGCATAAATAGGCATTTAGATGACTGAGACAAAGATTTTAAAGCATATGAACAATTTTAGGTTGAATATTATATGTACATTACATAATTTTAATTACGATTTTTAATCAAATGTTCCTTGACTTTTATGAGTTTTGAGCATGAAACCGATGAAAAATAGTAAAATATTTTATTATGTATGCAATGCAATTGATGGCCAAGTAAGTTATGGCTTGGCAAAGAAGTTGCTGATTGTTGTCTGTTTCTTTGGCTTGTTTAACAAAGCTTCTTCTTCTCTCATAAGCATAGTTCGAAGACTATTGATGGTGTTGTAGCTTGCAAGCATTTCTGGTTCAGTGCGCTTTTCCAAATATTTTAATGCAACATCCAAACTTTTCAACGCTTCGCATCTGGGAACATCCGGCTCCAAACTGTCTTCAGTCTTTTTTACTTGAGAAAACTTTTTGACATCTTTTTCGGTAGAATCAACAAACTTTGTAAGTCTAAGCTCAGACTTTTTTATATCATAAACAGTTGTCTTAGAAATTTTATACTTTTGCATTATCGTTGTATAGCTTAATCCTTTTTTAATGTCACTAAGAACATCTAACTTTTCACCAAGCTTAAGAATTCGGTACTTGCCTCGTTTTTGCCGCTCCTCTTTGGATGCCATTTTGTTGAAGAACAAACTTGTAAATGCAAAAAATTGAGAGTTGAATAAAAGAATTTGAAACTTGCAATGTCTGAAAATGTTTGATAATTTGAACTTTAGGTGAATCAACTTTGCAATAAAAAATGCGTGAATGGCTTATGACGTAATAATGCTGCCTTCTTATTGGACAATATCCTAAACTAAGCACAAAGGTCAAATGAAACTGTTGATTTATTTAAGCTTTTAAAAAAAGGGGATAAACCCCTAATTAGCGATTATAAATAATCGGTAAAAGTAAATTAATTAAACACTTAAATTAAAAATAAATTACTAATAAAAATTAAATTAAATAAAATAAAAGCAAAGCAAAAGTAAAAGTAAATAAAATAAAATAAAATAATGTTGAAATATCAACAAAATAAAAGCATGTGAAAATTGATTTTTTGTATGTAAAAAAAAACATTACAATACTTTCCGAATTTGGGAGTTTCCGAATTTGAGAATTTCCGAATTTGAGGAGTTCTACTGTACGCCCTTTTATATAAACTTAATTGATCGCCTTTTGACTCAAACTATTGCTATTCTGTAAATTTTCCAAATTTAGCTTCTGTATTTTTAAAGAGAAAAATGTATAAAACAGTTAGAGTCTGTTGTAAGTATCATAGTACCTAGTTATGTGTTAAACATAAAGCCATAGTTGTGTGTGGGCGTAGTCTGGTTTGTAGATAGAATTAATCGCTAAATGATTCTATTAGCTTGTTGGTACTATTGAAACATCTCTGAGATGGCATATTTGGACATAGAGTACCATTTTTCTTAGTAGATTACTGGAAAAAAATTTTATTGGGGAATAAGACACAAACTTTCGTGCACGATTCCTTTCTACAGGACATATATGTATATACACTCATATATTTTTAATTAAAGAGGCATATATTGAAGTAAAAAATATTATTTATTTTACCAATATTTCAGTTGGCTGAACGCCAACATTTTTCAAGGTGTTATAACAGATTAATGTGTGTAAACAACAAACTCAGCACCACAACGTCAATAGAATTAAGTTTAAAAATATTTTTTGCCTATATTCAATTCAATTCTATTGACGTTATGTGGTGATGAATTTGTTGTTGACACACATTAATATGTTATAATACCTTGAAAAAGGTTGGCGTTCAGCCAACTGAAATATTGGTAAAATAAATTATATTTTGATCCAATATATGTCTTTTTAATTAAAGATTCATTTATGAATTGCTCTATTTTCAAAACACTCATATATATATAGACAGAGTGATGCTACGCTACCACCATTAAAAAGCTATGCTCTGTCCAACTGACTTTATTTCAGGAACTACTGTCATGGGATTAATCTTTGTGTAACATCTTAGAATCATTTTAATTGGTGGTTGTGTACTTCCATACATTAACTTGGAATGAAACACTCAGATAGAATTTTCATATTTCAAGTTTTAAAATATTTGACTTTAATATCTTTCAACTGCTATTTTTCTCCAATTTTTGACACTAGTTGCGACATAAATAATTAACGATTGAACTCTACAGATAATAAAACCAGAGATTAATACTTAACTGGAACAAAGCCTCGACACACATTTATTTAGAAATGTTTAACTTGGAGTAAGTTTGTGGCTCAATGGTCAAAAATACATTCAATAAATTTCGAACATTATTTTTATTTGGACTTGATAATATGGATCGTCACATGGCTGGTCTCTTGGAATTGAGAATAGGGACTTGGATCGTCATGGCTGGTCTCTTGGAATTGAGAATAGGGACTTGTATCGTCATGGCAGGACTCTTGGAATTGAGAATAGGGACTTAGATCGTCATGGCTGGTCTCTTAGAATTGAGAATAGGGACTTGTATCGTCATGGCAGGGCTCTTGGAATTGAGAATAGGGACTTAGATCGTCATGGCAGGGCTCTTGGAATTGAAAATAAGGATTTAGAGCGTCATGGCGGGGCTTTTGGAATTGAGAATAGGGACTTGGATCGTCATGGCAGGACTCTTGGAATTGAGAATAGGGAGTTGGATCGTCATGGCTGGTCTCTTGGAATTGAGAATAGGGACTTGGATCTTCATGGCAGGACTCTTGGAATTGAGAATAGGGAGTTGGATCGTCATGGCTGGTCTCTTGGAATTGAGAATAGGGACTTGGATCGTCAAGGCAGGACTCTTGGAATTGAGAATAGGGACTTGTATCGTCATGGCTGGTTTCTTGGAATTGATAATAAGGATTTAGAGCGTCATCGCTGGCCTCTTGGAATTGAGAATAGGGACTTGGATCGTCATCGCTGGCCTCTTGGAATTGAGAATAGGGACTTGGATCGTCATCGCTGGCCTCTTGGAATTGAGAATATGGACTTGGATCGTCATCGCTGGCCTCTTGGAATTGAGAATATGGACTTTGATCGTCATGGCTGGTCTCTTGGAATTGATGTACCCGCTTGTTCGGCGGTACATATATTAAGATTGGTACTCTTGGAATTGATAATAAGGATTTAGAGCGTCATCGCTGGTCTCTTGGAATTGAGAATAGGGACTTAGATCGTCATGTCTGGTCTTTTGGAGCTGAGAATTAAAATTATTTCCTCAAGGGGCTGGGTTCTAATATTTGAGAATGGCTTTCAGCATCTCCGAGCTTGGATCCTGGATTTCAGAAGAGGATCCCGGTCCAGGCTATAGGTCGGCTTCTCCCTAGACACACCTCAAAGGCCAGCACATCGCCATTTTTACAAGAGATAGTTCGCGCGATTCTAAAATATTTCTATAAACTATATAAAACGATCATTTTCGTATGGTTAAACGAACGTGCAAGAAGGCCCAAACGTACAGTGGAAGCAGGATGAATTACTGAGGACGCACAGATAAGAATGCCCCAGGTGAACGAAAAATCTAGGAGTGATTGAATGAACAAGGCGACTGGACGGACTAGAAGGTGCTAAATAACCTGACTGGACTGTTCTAACAAACCTTGAATTCCCGCACGAACTAGCCGAAAGATCAGGCTAGAACGAACAACCAGTCTAGAGTGACTAGAGCGAATGAGGCCCTGGAATTAACAACCAAACTTGTCTAACAACCTAGAATTCCCGCACGAACTAGCCGAAAGATCAGGCTAGAGCGAACAACCAGTCTAGTACAATGGTGAGCCCAAGCACGTCTGGACGCCCCAGCTGAACGAACAACGCTAGAACGAACGCGCGAACTAGGTCAGAACAAACACCCCAGAGCATTGGACGCACTAGAACGCACAGTACGCACTAGACCGCACGACGCCTCCTGGACGAGCAATACGACCTAATACGCATGTACGCGATAGATACGAACAACACCCCAGAACACCTGAACCAACACTAGGACAGGGCGAACGAACTAACGGGAACGCACAGACAAGAACGCCAAACGTCAAGGACAAACGAAAGTCCTAGGAGTGATTGAACGAACTAGGTGACCAGACGGACCAGAACGAACGAGGCCCTGGATTACACAACCGAACAGTTCTAACAAACCTTGAATTCTTGCACGAACTAGCCGAACGGTCCGGCTAGAACGAACAACCAATCTAGTACAATGGTAAGCCCAAGCACGCCTGGACGCCCCAGCTGAACGAACAACGCTAGAACGAACGCGCGAACTAGGTCAGAACAAACATCCCAGAGCATTGGACGCACTAGAACGCACAGTACGCACTAGACCGCACGACGCCTCCTGGACGAGCGATACGACCTAATACGCATGTACGCGATAGATACGAACAACACCCCAGAACACCTGAACCAACACTAGGACAGGGCGAACGAACTAACGGGAACGCACAGACAAGAACGCCAAACGTCAAGGACAAACGAAAGCACTAAACTGATCGAACGAACTAGTAGACAGAACGAACTAGAACGAACAAGGCCCTGGAATAGCCAACCAAATTAGTCTGACAAAGCTTGAATTCCCACACGACCTAGTCAAACAGTCAAGCTAGAACGAACAACCAGTCTAGTACAATGGTGAGCCCAAGCACGCCTGGACGCCCCAGCTGAACGAACAACGCTAGAACGAACGCGCGAACTAGGCTAGAACAAACATCCAAGAGCATTGAACGCACTAGAACGCACAGTACGCACTAGACCGCACGACGCCTCCTGGACGAGCGATACGACCTAATACGCATGTACGCGTTAGATACGAACAACACCCCAGAACACCTGAACCAACACTAGGACAGGGCGAACGAACTAACGGGAACGCACAGACAAGAACGCCAAACGTCAAGGACAAACGAAAGCACTAGGACTGATGAACGAACTAGGAGACCGCAGTGACTAGAGCGAATGAGGCCTTGGAATTAACAACCAAACTTGTCTAACAACCTAGAATTCCCGTACGAACTAGCCGAAAGATCAGGCTAGAGCGAACAACCAGTCTAGTACAATGGTGAGCCCAAGCACGCCTGGACGTTCTAGCTGAACGAACAACGCTAGAACGAACGCGCGAACTAGGTCAGAACAGACACCCCAGAGCATTGGACGCACTAGAACGCACAGTACGCACTAGACCGCACGACGCCTCCTGGACGAGCGATACGACCTAATACGCATGTACGCGATAGATACGAACAACACCCCAGAACACCTGAACCAACACTAGGACAGGGCGAACGAACTAACGGGAACGCACAGACAAGAACGCCAAACGTCAAGGACAAACGAAAGCACTAGGAGTGATTGAACGAACTAGGTGACCAGACGGACCAGAACGAACAAGTCCCCATAAAAGATGACCAAACTTGTTGATCATATGAACGAATGCGATGGAAAACCCGAAATCCAGCGCGAAAAATAAAGATAGACTGGTTAGGGAAAAAAAGACCAATGTCCATAATACAGTCACACCAGCAAAGCAAATGTGCTAAATATACAGAGGTTATCGATATGAATGGAGGAAATGTAAAAGACACTGAAAATTTTGACCAACATGAACCAAACTAAATTCTAGCAAGAAGAAAGCAACTGAGCAATGCAACCAGAAATTGAAAAATTCGAACATGATCCAAACTGAAATCAAGCAAGAAGAAATAAACTGTACTATGCATCTATTAATTGAAATTTTTGACAAACATGATCCAAATCAAAATCGGGCAAGAAAAAGGATCTGAATTATAGAATCAGAAACTAAAATATTTGACCAATAATATTCAAACTGAAAAAATAGCAAAAAGAAACTGAATAATCCAACCAACATGATCCAAACTAAAATCTAGAAAGAAGAAAGAAATTGGCTATGCATCCAGACAATCTGGTTTACCCTAAGTATTATCAGCATGAAAATATCACCAGATAGTTGATATATTTTCCGATAGATGGCACTAAGCCATTAGAAACGTTCAGTTGCATGATCAGGGGAAGTGTTTTTTTCATTATATTAATATCAATTTATTTTTAGGATCTGTTAAACAGTAAATAAACAGAATTACCAAATTTGAACTTTGGCATTTCAGTGAAATTTGCTAAGAAATCTCGGAGTTCTCCATAAAGAAAATCCTCATTTTATTAAATTAAAAGAGATCTATATGGGAAAAGTCTGAATAATAAAGGATTGAGAATTTAGCTTTGTTAATTAATATTGCTTAAGTTTTATAAATTGAATCAATATTTTATCTCTATGGATATTTAAAAACATCATGTTATTATTAACATAATACTAATCATTGAAGTTGATTGTTTAATGTTGAACAAGTTTCAAAGAATATTATAAAGACTGGCTATTTCCTTGTATAGATAGGAACCTTTGAAGCTAAATTATAAGATGAATTGGTTTATTTGAAAGAATGATATATTCTAGCGATAAATAAAGTTGTATCTATGGATTCAGAAAGTATTTTAGTAGAATATTATGTTGCTTTTTTTCTCTATTTTTTAATTTCAATTTAAATGATGTCCCTCTAGGGACACTTGCACTGTCATACATGTATGCTATAAATATATATACAATAATTTTAGGCCGTGAATAGAATAGTCATATGATGTTAACAATGAGAAAGAGAGGGGGAAAAACGAGAAAAAAAAAGAGCTATGTATAAAAGAAAGAAGTGTTTGGCAATATGTAAAATAAGCATAATAAAAAGAATATTATGTTTCTAGTAGTGTAAATGTCATGTACAGAATGTTGGGTGTATGTGTGATAAGAAAAATGAACATCACTGACCCAATCTGGATAATAGAGGAAAGAGGATGGCAATCTCCAAGATCCTGGATCCTAGAACAGAAACTATCTTAAGAAAACAACTTCTTCTAGCTCTTTGATTTTAAGACAAAATAGCAAAATTGACAATAAGAATTTCTAAAAATAATATATTGAAATACCAGATAAGTTGAAAATGTTCGATAATAATTATTCTCGACCTTTGTCACCGTTTATAAAACCAAAGACCTTAGAACAGAAACTATCTTAAGAAAAAGCTTCTTTTTTTTTCTCTTTGATTGACAATAAGAATTTCTAAAAAGAATATGTTAAAATATCAAATAAGTTGAAAATGTTCGATAATAATTATTCACGACCTTTGTCACCGTTTATAAAACAAAGGATCCTAGAACAGAAACTATCTTAAGAAAAAGCTTCTTTTTTCTCTCTCTCTCTCTTTGATTGTAAGACATAATAGAAAAATTGACAATAAGAATTTTTAAAAAGAATATGTTAAAATATCAAATGAGTTGAAAATGTTCGACAATAATTATTCTAGACCTTTGTCACCGTTTATAAAACAAAGGATCCTAGAACAGAAACTATCTTAAGAAAAAACTTCTTCTAGATCTTTGAATGTAAGACAAAATAGCAAAATTGACAATAAGAATTTTTAAAAAGAATATGTTAAAATATCAAATAAGTTGAAAATGTTCGATAATAATTATTCTAGACCTCTGTCACCGTTTATAAAACAAAGGATCCTAGAACAGAAACTATCTTAAGAAAAAGCTTCTTTTTTCTCTCTCTCTCTCTCTCTGATTACAAAACATAATAGCAAAATTGACAATAAGAATTTCTAAAAAGAATATATTGAAATACCAGATAAGTTGAAAATGTTCGATAATAATTATTCTAGACCTTTGTCACCGTTTATAAAACAAAGGATCCTAGAACGGAAACTATCTTAAGAAAAAAACTTCTTCTAGCTCTTTGATTTTAAGATAAAATAGCAAAATTGACAATAAGAATTCCTAAAAAGAATATATTGAAATACCAAATAAGTTGAAAATGTTCGATAATAATTATTGTAGATCTTTGTCACCGCGTTTATAAAACAAAGAAAACTTAACCCTTGAAAAGTTTAAAGAAAACATTGAAGTTGATAGGTTAAATATTTTTATATCATCAATTAAAATGTGGTTTCAGAAATTTAATATTCACTGTAATACATTATCAAAGACTAAAAAATATAGTTATAATATAAACGTAAATTAATATGAAAGCAAAGGTTATATTCAAACCATGGATGTATTTTGAAAACTTGCGCTATTTTCATTTCATAAAGTTTTGTTCTAAGAAAACGCATGTGCTCTGAGAGAAAATAAAATAATGAATATTTTAAAAATCAAAAAAAGCAAAACATTTCGCCATCAAGCAAGCATCTTTGCAATAATACAAATTGAAATTGAAGAAAATACAACGATGTCAACTGTGATAAATATGGAGAGTTTTCAACTTATAACTCTTCTGTTTGAAACTATGGCACTGGACAATTCCGAGCGACTTCGGCTCAAAACAATACTATAATTCAATATAATAAATCCTTCAGAATGTAGCATATGCAGTAGAGTCTCCTATGAGAGATCATCTAAAGACATCGTTAAATCTGATCCCTCAAAGAGTCCGTTATGTCTGGCCAAGTCATGTGAAATCGTTCAACCAAAACATAGTTTCTCATGGGAGATTACTATATCCATAAGAATATAACAAAAATAGATTCCTTGTGAGATATAGAATTTGACATACCTGCTTCTCTTGTCACCAGGGTATGGGATATCTTTTCTGACAGGGAAGGAACTTCAGCGTCAGAAATTTGCACAGGGAAGGTGCAACATCTTCAGGAATAGCAGAAAGTCCAAAAGAAGAGCTAATAACGTCAACATTTTTTCACAGAATTTATTCTTCTGTATTTTTTAGATATTATTTTCTTGTTAGATTTATTTATTAAAGAACTTTTTTGATGGCATTTATCGATTCTCTGAATTCACTCATTTTTACGATTCACGGATGATTTGTGGCAAAATAATGATTTTTCAAAAATTAAAAACTATTTCTTGTATGTTTGGGCTGTTTTTATTCGGCAGTGTAAGACATAGCCAAGTATTAGCGGTTTGTTAGGTTTGAATTTTTCTGAGCCTCAGTGAACTTTTCCTTCCAATATTCATCTGTTTCAATAACTTCTCAAAGGTTGACGTACAATTTCAGTTTGTGAATTATCTTTTAAATACTATATTTATCGCGATTATAACCCTTTACAGAAATGCTCGCAAAGTTGACAAATTTGACAAAGTCGCTGCTATTTTCCCGTGTAATATAAACATGTTGTTTGTTTATGTTTTGGCTAGCGCGGACAGCACGAGTTTACACGCTGTGCTTGTTAAATGGTATTGGCGTATGGGAACGCGAATTTGGTATTCAAGTTGTATTTTACTGTGAGCCACATCTCCATTTAGATCATCAGATCGTCATTAGATCGTCAAGTTTTATTTTCTTTTTCCATTCCTGTATAGCTTCTAGAAGTTGTTTAATTGCATTCTTTAGCTTCCAATCCTTTAGGTTTTTCTTTCTTCTATTCCACTGGCACTTTCTGAGCTGGATCATCCTCTAGTCAATGAGCAAGTTTACTTCTGAAGTCAATTAATCTTGATAGTATTTGCGAAGATAGAGGATGCCTGGTCGGCATTCATAGTTCTTCAAATTTTTGTTCGCGTCGAGACAACAAAAAAGATTTACTGGCCGAAGTGTCTTCAATTTGAAGAAGTATTTGATAAGTTATTCTCCAAGTTTTTTTTTTATTGCTATTTTATTGCTCCTCTTGAGAATTAGATTTTTCGCCTTCTTCTATCAAAAGTTTTGATAACTATTTGGCATTATGAATTTGATAGTCATCTTGTGACAGCTTTCAAGTCAGGAAGCAATACTTTAGAATATTATATCCTCAATGGCTCCAACTTCAGTTATTATTCTTTTCAAATATAACGATCTCTTATTTAAAATTTAAATGGATTTGAGTTCTCATGTAGAAATAAATTATCTTAGAGATTTTGTTATGCACTATAAATTGTAGAAATTTTATTTTGAAAGGGTTTATAAATCCCATTGTTACCTTGGACGCCATATTTAATCAATTACATTGACAATTATGAAAAATCTATACATTTTTTTTTTGTATCTAATTACACTCATGGACAAAACTTAAGGAAGTAGAAAGTCTTCGGTCGTCAATTTTTTTTTCTTATTTTTTTTTTTTTTTTTTTTTGAGACAGAGGCTATTTTGTTCACACTTGGTTATCTCGTATGTCTTTAATAAAGGTCACTGTAATATCTTTCAGAGTTATTGTCTGAATCCCGATATTCATGCTAAAATGTACAACTTCCTTAAGTTTTGTCCATGAATACTTGAAGTAATCATTAATTGTTTGTCGCGTATATCTTAAAATTACATTAATAGTAATGATATACCTCGTTTTTTTAATACAGTATAACCTCCCTTTAGCGGACACCCCTCTAGCAGACACTTCTCCACAAAGGACAGTTTTCATTTTCAAAATTACCATTTTTACTATTTAGCAACTCTCCGGTAAGAGGACACCTCTCCCTAAAGGACACTTTAACTCTGCAATTAGGTGTCCTTTACAGGGAGGCTCTACTGTATATGATACTAGCCGAATGACCCGGGCAACACCCGAGGTTTACCCGATTAAATGCTTTATTCAAATACTATTCGTTACAATTATAAATTGGCGCCGTGGATGTCATTCTTGTATAACATATAAATGAGTTTTAAAAATTGTAAAAAAAAAAAATGCATCGGCCGGGTGTCAAATTAATTTGACAAACATTTTTAGTTTTTTTTTTTCTCTGATCAGGTTTTAGAGGGAAGAATGTTGTCTTCGTTCGTTTGTGAACCAATCTCTCACGCCTTCTCATTGGACGAATGTGGCCATGTTTGTATATAAAGGGGACGAGGGGAATGCGGGGAGAACAGAGAGTGCGTGGATAATCTGTGTGGAGCCACTTAAAGTGGTTTTTCTACTGGCGGTTTTCCCTGTCTGGCTGTTCTCTTGGCATCCCTGTGTCCCCAGTCCGATCCCTCCCAACGCTACAATAAAGCTAAGTATTTTTTATTTTATTTAACAAATCGTGAGTTGTTTTTATCTCCCTTTTGTTGTTAGTTTTGCATTCTTGAGTGTACGCTTTTCTGTGTATTAAGGTACTTTAATTTAGGCCCTAGCTTATTCCATTTGTGTGTTAAATCCGCAAAAGTAATAACTTTTGTCATTGACGAGCCTGCCAGGATTACTGGTGTTTGCACGTGTAAATCCCTGTAATTTTTACGTGCGGTTTTATTTTCTTTGATTGAGTGGTTTATTATTATTATTATTGTACTCCATCATGTTTGTGAACTCAATGCTCAACTTGTCAGTGTTTAATGGGGTTGGTATCGAGTCTTTCATTCGGGAAGTCGAGCTTAAAGCTCGAGTAGGCAAATGGGATCCTGAGGTCAAAGCACTGCTCATGTTCGAGGCTCTATCCCCTGAAGTTAGGTTGAGCTTAGAGGAGATGGGTATCCGTAACGATAGCAGTTTCGAAAGTATTGTTAGTAAACTGAACATATTGTACCCTAAGAAAGCGCGTGGTATTAGGGAATGCCTTAAATTAATAGAAGGTCTTAAGCAGAGAATTGGGGAAAGTCCTATGGTTTTTAAAGAAAGATTCTTGGCCATTAGAGATAAAGTAGAGCACAGATTTGACGATAGTTTAGTTAGTAGTTTAGTTTTCGAAATTTTCCTCGAAAATGTGCTCGAAAAGTATAGAGAGGCTATTGTTCGCAGTGAGGCTAAATCAATAGACAAAGCAGTCAGTGTCATGGCCACGGAGGATAGTGTAGAACAACGTTGCAGCTTTATGAAAGGGGTATGTTCAGTAGAAGGGGTTAAAGAAATAAATAGCATTAAGGGTGAGATGAAGATGCTTAGTGCCAGTGTAAACAGAATGAAGCACGAAAATGAGCAGTGTATTGAAGACCTTAGGGGTGAGATAGAAAAACTGACTAAATTGTTGGGCGAAATCAAGCTGAGTCTTGACAATGCTGAAATTGTGAACATACGTTCTTATGGCGGTGATCAGAATGGAAATCTGCCAATAGTTAAGGTGAATATTAACGGCAATATGTGGCACCTGTTATATGATACAGGAAGCCAAGTCAGTATCATTGATTCTGAAAAGTGCAAGGTCTTGAAGGAGAATTGGGATGATGCACTTAAAACTTTACGTATAGTGTCAGTGACAGGCCACGAGCAGACACTTACACGTGTTAAAACCTGTAGAGTTGGTAACAAAAACGGCACCGTGCTAGGAGAGATAAGGTTTTGGTTAATGTCACTCGGAGATAAAGGCTACGACGGGATTCTGGGAATCAATGATATAAGGAGATTGAATATCCAGTTGCCTCCCGTACGGGAACGTTGCAACATGATTTCCTTGAAACCAGAGGACCATGAGTATGTAGACCTTAGCTGCATTGCCAGTGCACATAGACCAATGGTTCCAAGCTCCTTAGATGAGAAATCAGTGAGGCGCATTGAAAACGAGGCCGTAAAGTTGCCACCTACTGAGTTTAACAGAAACTGTAAGTGTAGCGCTGGGTCTGTTAATAGTTTTAGAATGCCTACTGGGGCTGAGAGGTTAAGGGGGATGCGGAAATCAAAGGAGACTGTCAAACAGTTTATTTCAGGTAATTCTGTTAAAAAGCTTATGAATCCTAGGCCACCTTATACCAAAAGTTTCGACAGAGGAGATATGGTAATGCTAGCTGTTCCTAAGACTGAGGGTTACTCCAACGTCTATGGGCCTTTCCGTGTGGAAGCTAGGGTCTCCGATGTTAACTTTAGAGTAAGAGGGGTCACCATGAACGATGTGAAAGTTGTACATGTCGATAGGATGAAAGCGTTTAGAAACTGACGTTAAGAAGAGTCTTTAGCTCTTGGACTTGAGAGAACTGAATGGAATTGGATCGTTCGGTTTCTCATCAAGCGAGCCTCTGTCAGTTCCCAAAGTCTCTAACTTTCATGCTCGGCCGGTCCTAGATGAGTGCTTATTAGTCCCCCCATTAAACTCTGTCTATTAAAGCATATTATATATGTGTGTGCTTGGTAATCACTCATGGTAACTCACGTAGTTTGCGCAGATTTTTGGTTATTTTCTCTTTGGGAGGAACAAGATGGAAGGCACCTGTATGGAACGACCTGGATGACTACTTCTCCTCTCTTTAGTCAATCCCTTTTAATTTTATAACATGGCTCCTGTGAGCTTTTCCCTCCCGATAGCGGGAGGTTTTCCTTACGGGACAATGAGAATGTTTGGGAGATTGGTTAGTTCCTTTTTTTTTTTGGAAGGATACCTTTTGTCAAATTAATTTGACAAACATTTTTAGTTTTTTTTTTTTCTGATCAGGTTTTAGAGGGAAGAATGTTGTCTTCGTTCGTTTGTGAACCAATCTCTCACGCCTTCTCATTGGACGAATGTGGCCATGTTTGTATATAAAGGGGACGAGGGGAATGCGGGGAGAACAGAGAGTGCGTGGATAATCTGTGTGGAGCCACTTAAAGTGGTTTTTCTACTGGCGGTTTTCCCTGTCTGGCTGTTCTCTTGGCATCCCTGTGTCCCCAGTCCGATCCCTCCCAACGCTACAATAAAGCTAAGTATTTTTTATTTTATTTAACAAATCGTGAGTTGTTTTTATCTCCCTTTTGTTGTTAGTGTTGTATTCTTGAGTGTACGCTTTTCTGTGTATTAAGGTACTTTAATTTAGGCCCTAGCTTATTCCATTTTGTGTGTTAAATCCGCAAAAGTAATAACTTTTGTCACGGGAATCGAACCCGGGGCGCCCGCGTGGCAGGCGAGCATTCTACCACTGAACCAAAAGCAAACGGTGACAGAATTAAGAACGCATGACGATGATAACTGTATATTATCCGTGACAGAGGTGGCCGATGAGGAAAGACGGTCGTGACTATATATAGTAATAAACCAAACTTTACCTTATCATGGATGTGGTCTTGTTACCTTGTGTTTATAATCTATAATCCAAATTGTACCTTATCATGGATGTGGTCTTGTTACCTTGTGTTTATAATCTATAATCCAAATTGTACCTTATCATGGATGTGGTCTTATTACCTTGTGTTTATAATCTATAATCCAAACTGTACCTTATCATGGATGTGGTCTTGTTACCTTGTGTTTATAATCTATAATCCAAATTGTACCTTATCATGGATGTGGTCTTATTACCTTGTGTTTATAATCTATAATCCAGACTGTACCTTATCATGGATGTTGTCTTATTACCTTGTGTTTATAATCTATAATCCAAATTGTACCTTATCATGGATGTGGTCTTATTACCTTGTGTTTATAATCTATAATCCAAACTGTACCTTATCATGGATGTGGTCTTATTACCTTGTGTTTATAATCTACAACGCCCGGGGTTTACCCGATTAAATGCTTTTATTCAAATACTATTCGTTACAATTATAAATTGGCGCCGTGGATGTCATTCTTGTATAATATATAAATGAAAATTTTTTATTGCCCTCTATCGTTAAAATTTTACACAAATAAATTTACTGGCAATGCGTTTCTTTTTTAAATCTCTACAGACCTTACTGCAATGATATGATTTAATGAATGAGAGGGCTTGGCTCATCAGTAGTGAACCCTCTCAGCGGTTTCGCCAAATTAATCTCTAGACCGCTCTACTATTGTATTGGACTGGTTTTGTTATATACCCTGCATTTTCTATGGAAGGCAGCTAAATGGTGTTTAGTGAACTATGGACATAAGCTTATAGGTCTGTAGAGGTACATACATATAAATTTCAAGGTATTGCATCGAGCAAAGCTCTTCCGCGCAAAACATGTTTTCATAACCATTATATATTAGTAAATTAAAATTTTTTATTGCCCTCTATCGTTAAAATTTTACACAAATAAATTTACTGGCAATGCGTTTCTTTTTTAAATCTCTACAGACCTTACTGCAATGATATGATTTAATGAATGAGAGGGCTTGGCTCATCAGTAGTGAACCCTCTCAGCGGTTTCGCCAAATTAATCTCTAGACCGCTCTACTATTGTATTGGACTGGTTTTGTTATATACCCTGCATTTTCTATGGAAGGCAGCTAAATGGTGTTTAGTGAACTATGGACATAAGCTTATAGGTCTGTAGAGGTACATGCATATAAATTTCAAGGTATTGCATCGAGCAAAGCTCTTCCGCGCAAAACATGTTTTCATAACCATTATATATTAGTAAATTAAAATTTTTTATTGCCCTCTATCGTTAAAATTTTACACAAATAAATTTACTGGCAATGCGTTTCTTTTTTAAATCTCTACAGACCTTACTGCAATGATATGATTTAATGAATGAGAGGGCTTGGCTCATCAGTAGTGAACCCTCTCAGCGGTTTCGCCAAATTAATCTCTAGACCGCTCTACTATTGTATTGGACTGGTTTTGTTATATACCCTGCATTTTCTATGGAAGGCAGCTAAATGGTGTTTAGTGAACTATGGACATAAGCTTATAGGTCTGTAGAGGTACATACATATAAATTTCAAGGTATTGCATCGAGCAAAGCTCTTCCGCGCAAAACATGTTTTCATAACCATTATATATTAGTAAATTAAAATTTTTTATTGCCCTCTATCGTTAAAATTTTACACAAATAAATTTACTGGCAATGCGTTTCTTTTTTAAATCTCTACAGACCTTACTGCAATGATATGATTTAATGAATGAGAGGGCTTGGCTCATCAGTAGTGAACCCTCTCAGCGGTTTCGCCAAATTAATCTCTAGACCGCTCTACTATTGTATTGGACTGGTTTTGTTATATACCCTGCATTTTCTATGGAAGGCAGCTAAATGGTGTTTAGTGAACTATGGACATAAGCTTATAGGTCTGTAGAGGTACATACATATAAATTTCAAGGTATTGCATCGAGCAAAGCTCTTCCGCGCAAAACATGTTTTCATAACCATTATATATTAGTAAATTAAAATTTTTTATTGCCCTCTATCGTTAAAATTTTACACAAATAAATTTACTGGCAATGCGTTTCTTTTTTAAATCTCTACAGACCTTACTGCAATGATATGATTTAATGAATGAGAGGGCTTGGCTCATCAGTAGTGAACCCTCTCAGCGGTTTCGCCAAATTAATCTCTAGACCGCTCTACTATTGTATTGGACTGGTTTTGTTATATACCCTGCATTTTCTATGGAAGGCAGCTAAATGGTGTTTAGTGAACTATGGACATAAGCTTATAGGTCTGTAGAGGTACATACATATAAATTTCAAGGTATTGCATCGAGCAAAGCTCTTCCGCGCAAAACATGTTTTCATAACCATTATATATTAGTAAATTAAAATTTTTTATTGCCCTCTATCGTTAAAATTTTACACAAATAAATTTACTGGCAATGCGTTTCTTTTTTAAATCTCTACAGACCTTACTGCAATGATATGATTTAATGAATGAGAGGGCTTGGCTCATCAGTAGTGAACCCTCTCAGCGGTTTCGCCAAATTAATCTCTAGACCGCTCTACTATTGTATTGGACTGGTTTTGTTATATACCCTGCATTTTCTATGGAAGGCAGCTAAATGGTGTTTAGTGAACTATGGACATAAGCTTATAGGTCTGTAGAGGTACATACATATAAATTTCAAGGTATTGCATCGAGCAAAGCTCTTCCGCGCAAAACATGTTTTCATAACCATTATATATTAGTAAATTAAAATTTTTTATTGCCCTCTATCGTTAAAATTTTACACAAATAAATTTACTGGCAATGCGTTTCTTTTTTAAATCTCTACAGACCTTACTGCAATGATATGATTTAATGAATGAGAGGGCTTGGCTCATCAGTAGTGAACCCTCTCAGCGGTTTCGCCAAATTAATCTCTAGACCGCTCTACTATTGTATTGGACTGGTTTTGTTATATACCCTGCATTTTCTATGGAAGGCAGCTAAATGGTGTTTAGTGAACTATGGACATAAGCTTATAGGTCTGTAGAGGTACATACATATAAATTTCAAGGTATTGCATCGAGCAAAGCTCTTCCGCGCAAAACATGTTTTCATAACCATTATATATTAGTAAATTAAAATTTTTATTGCCCTCTATCGTTAAAATTTTACACAAATAAATTTACTGGCAATGCGTTTCTTTTTTAAATCTCTACAGACCTTACTGCAATGATATGATTTAATGAATGAGAGGGCTTGGCTCATCAGTAGTGAACCCTCTCAGCGGTTTCGCCAAATTAATCTCTAGACCGCTCTACTATTGTATTGGACTGGTTTTGTTATATACCCTGCATTTTCTATGGAAGGCAGCTAAATGGTGTTTAGTGAACTATGGACATAAGCTTATAGGTCTGTAGAGGTACATACATATAAATTTCAAGGTATTGCATCGAGCAAAGCTCTTCCGCGCAAAACATGTTTTCATAACCATTATATATTAGTAAATTAAAATTTTTTAATTGCCCTCTATCGTTAAAATTTTACACAAATAAATTTACTGGCAATGCGTTTCTTTTTTAAATCTCTACAGACCTTACTGCAATGATATGATTTAATGAATGAGAGGGCTTGGCTCATCAGTAGTGAACCCTCTCAGCGGTTTCGCCAAATTAATCTCTAGACCGCTCTACTATTGTATTGGACTGGTTTTGTTATATACCCTGCATTTTCTATGGAAGGCAGCTAAATGGTGTTTAGTGAACTATGGACATAAGCTTATAGGTCTGTAGAGGTACATACATATAAATTTCAAGGTATTGCATCGAGCAAAGCTCTTCCGCGCAAAACATGTTTTCATAACCATTATATATTAGTAAATTAAAATTTTTTATTGCCCTCTATCGTTAAAATTTTACACAAATAAATTTACTGGCAATGCGTTTCTTTTTTAAATCTCTACAGACCTTACTGCAATGATATGATTTAATGAATGAGAGGGCTTGGCTCATCAGTAGTGAACCCTCTCAGCGGTTTCGCCAAATTAATCTCTAGACCGCTCTACTATTGTATTGGACTGGTTTTGTTATATACCCTGCATTTTCTATGGAAGGCAGCTAAATGGTGTTTAGTGAACTATGGACATAAGCTTATAGGTCTGTAGAGGTACATACATATAAATTTCAAGGTATTGCATCGAGCAAAGCTCTTCCGCGCAAAACATGTTTTCATAACCATTATATATTAGTAAATTAAAATTTTTTATTGCCCTCTATCGTTAAAATTTTACACAAATAAATTTACTGGCAATGCGTTTCTTTTTTAAATCTCTACAGACCTTAGTGCAATGATATGATTTAATGAATGAGAGGGCTTGGCTCATCAGTAGTGAACCCTCTCAGCGGTTTCGCCAAATTAATCTCTAGACCGCTCTACTATTGTATTGGACTGGTTTTGTTATATACCCTGCATTTTCTATGGAAGGCAGCTAAATGGTGTTTAGTGAACTATGGACATAAGCTTATAGGTCTGTAGAGGTACATACATATAAATTTCAAGGTATTGCATCGAGCAAAGCTCTTCCGCGCAAAACATGTTTTCATAACCATTATATATTAGTAAATTAAAATTTTTTATTGCCCTCTATCGTTAAAATTTTACACAAATAAATTTACTGGCAATGCGTTTCTTTTTTAAATCTCTACAGACCTTACTGCAATGATATGATTTAATGAATGAGAGGGCTTGGCTCATCAGTAGTGAACCCTCTCAGCGGTTTCGCCAAATTAATCTCTAGACCGCTCTACTATTGTATTGGACTGGTTTTTGTTATATACCCTGCATTTTCTATGGAAGGCAGCTAAATGGTGTTTAGTGAACTATGGACATAAGCTTATAGGTCTGTAGAGGTACATACATATAAATTTCAAGGTATTGCATCGAGCAAAGCTCTTCCGCGCAAAACATGTTTTCATAACCATTATATATTAGTAAATTAAAATTTTTTATTGCCCTCTATCGTTAAAATTTTACACAAATAAATTTACTGGCAATGCGTTTCTTTTTAAATCTCTACAGACCTTACTGCAATGATATGATTTAATGAATGAGAGGGCTTGGCTCATCAGTAGTGAACCCTCTCAGCGGTTTCGCCACTGAACCAAAAGCAAACGATGACAGAATTAAGAACGCATGACGATGATAACTGTTTATTATCCGTGACAGAGGCCACGACAGACGGTCGTGACTATATATATTAATATACGCTGGTATAAGGAAAGTTGAACTATTTTTAACACGTGTTTATTTTTTAAATAAAATAAGTTTCTACCGCCCTTACTGCAATGACAAAAATAATGGGAGGACCTGGTTCATTTTGGTATTGCTCAAATCTGAAATATGTACTTACCACCATTATATACACACACAAAAAAAAAAAACTTTATTATGACACACAGGTCTTACAGAGGATTCTACTTGGGGTTACAAGACGGAGAAACCACCATTATATATTAAACTGGAATTAATGAAGAACTTTGTCAAAGCAATGATTCCAATTACTGCTGAATTTGCCTATTTGAAGCAAATATTCCCTAGCATAAGTGATACGCAAATTAAAGAAGGGATTTTCATTGGACCTCAGATTCGAGAATTGCTGCAGGATTGGAATTTTGAAGATAGCTTAAATGAAGTTGAAGAAGCAGCATGGAATTCTTTTAGAAACGTTTAGAAGAACTTTTTTTTTTGAAATGTGAAGGCTGAAAACGAAAGTGACTTAGTTAATGAACTCTTGCTTTCCTACAAAATACTGGGATGTAACATGTCTCTCAAGATCCATTTCCTGCATTCGCATCTAGATTTTCTTCCCAACAATATTGGTGAGAGGTTTCATCAAGATATTTCAAGCATGGAGAAGCGGTACCAAAGCAAATGGAGTCCCGGTATGCTTGCTGACTACTGCTGGATACTCAAGAGGGATGTACCACAAGCAAAGTATAGAAGAAAATCCACTGTCACTACTTTTCAATAAAATAAATATATTTCGTGTTCATATAAACCTATATATTAAAAACATTCCAAATTTCAAGTAGGTATATCTCAGAAACCTTGCGTAATATGAAAAAAAAAAACTAATGGTATACACTGCGTGACATTGAAAATGGAACGCCAAGAAATAGTGGCCAGAAAGTGATGAAACTCGGCAGACAGAGAGAGACAGGGACGAACAATAAGTGATCTTTATTTCAAAATGATAGTCATAATACAGAGCGAGAACGGCGTCGGCTTAGTAGCAAGTAGGACCACCGCGGACGGCGATGCACGCAGCAACACGTCTAGGTAGAGAGTCAATCAGAGTACGGATGGCGTCCTGAGGGATGGCTCTCCATTCCCTCTCAACCATTTGCCACAGTTCGTCTTCTGAACGCGGCTGTGGCAAGGCATGCAAACGGCGTCCAATGATGTCCCAGACGTGCTCGATTGGTGAGAGATCAGGAGAGTACGGTGGCCAGGGAAGCATCTGTACATTTTGCAGAACTTGTTGGCTAATGCGAGCAGTGTGCGGTCGGGCGTTATCCTGCTGATAAAGGGCATTGGGTACCCCCTGAAGGTACGGGAGTGTCACCGGTCGCAGCACATCATCAACGTATCGTTGGGCCGTCATAGTGCCCTGAATACGAAGTAAAGGTGACCTGGAATCATACGCGATTGCGCCCCAAACCATGATTCCACGTTGTCGCACGGTGGGGCGTTCCACAATTGCTGCCGGATTGGACCTTTCTCCACGTCGACGCCACACGCGTACACGGCGACTATCACTGGACAAGCAGAAACGCGACTCATCTGAGAACACGACCCTGTGCCATTCCGTCATCCACGTCGATCTAGCCCGGCACCATTCCAAACGTTGGCGCCTATTCGGTGGGGTCAATGGCAGTCTTCTTAGCGGACGGCATGAGTGCAAGCCATTAGCAACCAATCGACGGGAAATGGTTCTGGTCGAGATGGAATGATCTAGGGTGTCTTGCACTGCACATGTTGCAGGATGGCGGTACAAGTGGCTTGTGGGGCCGCCACTGCTTGTCGAAGGATACGCCGATCCACACGTGCTGACGTCACTCTGGTTGCACCGACATTCCTATAAATTGCCACATTTCCTTGTTCCAACCATCTTCTCCACAGTCGGTGCACCGTGGACGCACCAAGGTGTGTATCAGCTGCGATTTGACGTATGGACCAACCTGCCCTTTTCAGTCCGATCACCATGCCCCACGTAAAAGCGTCTGTCTGCTTGAACTGCCTCCGTTTACGATGACCTGGCATTCTCTGTTATTACACGTGTCTTTTGACACAAGAACAAAATTTCTACAATGATTTTCCTTGAAGAAATAACGACACGAATACTGTCCTTTCTGCAAGTTCCTTCCCTTATATCTTACTCCATGTGCGCACGAGAGCTGCGCATTTTACATCATTTGCATAACTCGGTTAGGCGCGTCTACCCTGAAATTTGCATAATTTTCTGGCCACTATTTCTTGGTGTTACATTTTCAATGTCACGCAGTGTATTTGGAATTAGCACAAGAAAAATATTTTTAGTCAACCAGTGTAATGTAATAAGGTGTATATAAAAATTCTTACTTAACATTGTTTGCATTTTTTACTGTATTTATTCCAAGACTAAAAAAAGGCTGTCACGCAAAAACCATGGATGATGGAAAATTTCTGATTCGGTTTTTGAGTTCAGCATGAAAAGTTACCATTAGGTTTTATTGGGAGAAATGTTGTTTACCGATGTAAAAATACTCTCTTTTCATGTATAATATTACTGTAAATTGTAAATTTTAATAATTTTTCACTTTCTCTCTCTTTTTAATACGAGAAATGATTTGTATAGACAGTAGAACCTTCCTGTAAATGACAACATCTGATTGCAGAGCTAAAGTGTCCTTTAGGGAGAGGTTTCCTCTTACAGGATAGTTGCTAAATTGTAAAAATGGTAATTTAGCAAATGAAAACTGTCCTTAGTGGAGAGGAGTCAGTCCTCTAGCGGGGTGTTCTCTAAAGGGAGGTTCTACTGTATATATATATACACCCATACCTCGCTTTGCGTCGGGGTTACGTTCCAAAAAAAACACGACGCAAAGTGAAAATATGTGAAGGCGCAATCAAAAACAAAGGTGTTGCCATATTTTAGGGAAAAAAAATTAAAAAATTAAAGACTCGAATCCAAAACAACGCAACTTCGAAAATCTAACAGTGAAAATCGCACAGTGAAAATCAGTAAAAATTAATCAGCGGCGCAACTTCGAAAAAAACGCAAAACGAAATGACACAAAGCGAGGTATTGGTGTATTTATTGAGAACATGTTTATAAAATTGAACATTCACACACAAATATCTACATAGGATATAGAGCGTGTTTTATAATTTAAAACAACCAGCGTTATACAATTTCATCTTTTGTTTTCTTGAAAGCTATCAAGATTTTTACTTATTTATTCACAGTACCTTTCATAAACGACCCATCTGATTTTAGCAATCATATTTGTAAAAAATACATTGAATTAATAAAACCTCCAATGTGGGATCGCCTCCAAGAGAGACCACTGGAGTGTCTAAGATTTAAAGCGATCTTCCTTAATTAGATTTTAAAAAAAAGGAGATACCGGATATTGATCCCAGTAACTCTCTCATGCTAAGCGAGCGGTCTACCATCTGAGCTACAGCTCCGGAATTCAATGTTCCATCAGCTGTTTATTCTGATGCAGCTGAGGTTCGGAAGAACATTCTGAAAAGGAGGGGAGAGATATCGCCTTTAGCTATCGCCACTAGCACATACCGAGCCTCCCCCCATCACCTGTGTAAATAGAGAGAGAGATGCAAATAAATAAACAGGTATATAGGCTGATCGTTGGGAGTTAAATCTTCACCTTAGCTAATCCTTAAAAATAAATTTCACAATAAAGTACGTTACAAATAGCTCAATGTTTTGTGCTTTGGTATCCTTGATACCACCTATGTAAATAGAGAGCGAGAGAGATATGCAAATAAATAATTGGAGATAGGCTGACCGTTGGGAGTTAAATCTTTACCTTAGCTAATCCTTAAAAAGATATTTTACAATACAGTACATTACAAATAGTTCAATGTCTTGTGTCTTGGTATCCTTGATACCACCTATGTAAATAGAGAGCGAGACAAATAAATAACATAGTTTTATTGACATCCCGTCAAAATATAGACAAAAGTGTACAGTCCGCACTATTCAAGTAGATATGAAAAATTTAAAATGATGATGATTATTATAATAAAAAAAATAATAATAATAATACAATAAAATATATTACGATGCACTAGCGCGCCATCTGTTATCAAATTACAAAACTATTTTAGAGGCGTAATATTCTTTTTAAAATAAAACAATTTCTACTGTCCTTACTGCAATGGAAAAATTAAAGGGAGGGCCTGGCTCATCAGTGGTGAACCCTCCCAGCGGTTTCGCCAGTTTAATTAGCTTGTTTCTGTTTTATTTTACAAACCCTTTCTTAAAAATTATTTGCCACACTGTGTACACCTTATTACATTACACTGGTTGACTAAAAATATTTTTTTTGTGCTAATTCCAAATATAACATTAGCTTTTTTTCTATTACGCAAGGTTTCTGAGAGACACCTACTTGAAATTTGAAAATATTTTTAATATATAGGCCTATATGAACGAAATATATTTATTTTATTGAAAAGTAGTGACAGTGGATTTTCTTCTATACTTTGCTTGTGGTACATCCCTCTTGAGTGTCCAGCAGTAGTCAGCAAGCATACCGGGACTCCATTTACCATTAAACTGGCGAAACCGCTGGGAGGGTTCACCACTGATGAGCCAGGCCCTCCCTTTAATTTTTCCATTGCAGTAAGGACAGTAGAAATTGTTTTATTTTAAAAAGAATATTACGCCTCTAAAATAGTTTTGTAATAAAATATATACAATGAATATGTACATGGCGTCACCGCTGCAGAGTTTGATGGAAGATCTCCAATGGGTCTCCAGCGACACCACGCATTTCGCGATCTACGAAAAAAAAAACGTAGATCGCGTGCTTCGCCACTAAAGAGATGGTGATGACGTGGTCCTCGAGACCCACCGTAAAGATCCAGGACTGAAGGTTCGGGGGCCGGCCGATGATGGAGAACACCTCTCGGATGAGAGGGCGGACGGCGCTACAGGATCAGTAGCGGTGGGCCAGCGACAGGTCGCTAGTAAATAATTAGATAGGCTGACCGTTGGAAGTTAAATCTCTACCTTATCTAATCCTTAAAAAGATATTTTACAATACAGTACATTACAAATAGCTCAATGTCTTGTGTCTTGGTAATCTGGGCTCAAAAATCATACACTATGGTTAGTAACCCGTAAAACCATATTATCTCTATCTTGGTATTCTTGGGGCTCAAAAATCATCTATTTTGGTTCACAGCCCCGTAAATAAAGATATTTCCATTGTCTTGGTATCCTTGGAGTACTTATGGGACTGAGTTTCTAATTGGGAGCGTAATCCTTTTGAAATTTATTCCCATATTCTCCTAGCTCTATAGTTTGTCTCCATTTCTCATAGTTTATTTTTTATCGATTCATTCTTCACGTTTGGGGCACATTTACTATTCACCGTTAAGGGTATATTTTATAAGATAAATAAAGTTTCCAGGTATATATATATATAGACTAGCCGAGTGAGCCGGGCACTCGCACTAGAGGACACCTCTCAACAAAGAACAGTTTTAATTTGTAAAAATACCATTTTTACTATTTAGTAGCTCTCCGATAAGAGGACACCTCTCCCTAAAGAACACTTTGGCTCTGCAATTAGGTGTTGTCCTTTACAAGGAGGTTTTACTGTACTACCAGATCAAGCACTTATCTAGAAGGAGAGATATATTTATAACCCAGGGAGCGCAGAACGCCAACTACCTGGGAAGTCCAGCTCACCAGTATGGACTAGTGCAAAGCGCTTTTACTCGCGTCCTGATTTAATTGCTGAGTTGAACCAGTTGAAATTCCATGCTGAGTCTGGCCATAGATCTAGGATTGAGGTGGGTCAGTCCAAGCAGGATAGCTGTTAGCATCCTATGTCCCAAGAATGCTGGACAGCTGAAGAGAAGATGATCAACTGTCTGTGGCTCTTCTGAAATAACTTCTGCCAAAGTTTGAAGTCTCAAGATTAAGAATTGATCCTTTGAAGGGATCGTGGAAGAAAACTTGCCAGTTTTAATAAAGAAAAAATTGTGCATCTGAAAAAAATTCAATATCTTTCTTGAAAAAAAAGTATCAAATAGCACAATATAAAATACATTATTTGAGGAATACTTTTTAAATATTCACCAATAAATTGTTAAGAAAAAAATTACATTCGTATCATCATAAAAATATTACAAAAATATTAATTTTTAATATATCACTTAAAAATTACCCTGAGAAAAAGATCAAAATAAAAAAAAATATATATATATACTAAAATTTATTTCATGACAAAAACACTTTGTGAGCAAAAAAATATAGTCTTTTTTTTTTAACATAACAATAAAAAAATGTTAAATATATAAAATCCTTATAATTAAAAGTTGTAAAAAAATATATTTTTAAATATATATTTCTAAAATAATCGATTTTCTTTGTTCTCTCTATCGTCTGCGACAAATATTTACCGACCAAAAACGATACCGTAAACACATCATCAACAGGAAGATGAAAAAGTTAAGAAATGGAACAAACAAAGTATCGATGCAACAACGGTAGAGGAGAAGCGACAAATAAGAGACGTCGTCTAACAGCATATAGGTACAAGTGGCCTTGACCTCTGAGTTTGACCTGAGAGGAAAATGTTTATCAAGTTCCCTAGATGGCGCTAAGGTGTCAGTTCTTTCGGCAGTAGCTCAGCGATGGAGTGTACTGATCAGCCCCCATACATTATCCCTAGGGCAACCTTAGGCGCACCCCCATGTGCTGTAGAAGTCCAGGGACTTACCTTAGCATACAGACGTCGCGGACCTAGAATCTTAGATGGAGTGGACCTAAAAGTCCGTCAAGGAACCATGTAAGTAGATATCTATGAAATCTTTACCAAAAATCTTGTTATCGACATTATAATAGACTAGTTTTTGACTATAAAAACATCAGTTAATTGGTTAATTATAATTATCTGTTACAAAACTGTAAATTTATTGTTACAATTTATAAAAAAGAGTCAAAAATCTATTTTAGACACATTAAAATAGACTAATTTTTAGGCTATAAAAACATCAGTCAATCAGAAAGTTAATTGGTTAATCATAATTTATAAATTATCTGTTACAAAACTGTAAATTTATTGTCACAATTTATACAAAAGAGTCTAAAATATATTTTAGACATTAAAATAGACTATTTTTTAGGTAATAAAAATCAGATAAAAATCAGTTAATCAGAGAGTTAATTGGATAATGGTAATTTCTAAATTATATTATTATAAAATAAATAAAGCTTCCAGGGTTAATTTTCTTGTGCAATTTTTTTTATTTTCAAGCTTTCGGACTTGTCAGTCCTTCAACAGGATTATCATGTTAACAACTTAATTAACTGTAAATTTATTGTTACAATTTATAAAAAAGAGTCAAAAATCTATTTTAGACATTAAAATAGACTATTTTTTAGGCTATAAAATCATCAGTCAATCAGAAAGTTAATTGTTTCATCATAATTATAATTATCTGTTACAAAACTGTAAATTTACTAGTTATTGTTATAAGCTTGGGCGAAAAGTTTGAATATATTTCCAAGAATAATTGTTTTTTAAGCTCTCTCTCGGAAAACATTAAAACTAAGATAAAATAAACTTTTCTACATTACTAGTCATCGTTTTTTAGTGGAACGATAGCATGCAAGATGGTCATTTTTAGTTAATAAAATGGTTATTTTGGCCTGTACGGTGACTATTTTACCCAGTGCGTGATCATTTGAGGCTCTATCATGTTTTTTTAGTTATATATAATGATTTTTTAAAATCAAAACGAGAGTCATCTTAATCATTAACAAAGATCTTTTAATTTATTTCTCTACGATGGTTATATAAATAAAACCAATTCTGATATTTTAGTTCGAAATTTGATCAATTTTGGTAATTACGATAGACCACTAAGTCCGTTATTTTATATGATTATCATTTTTATGACAGTAATTTTTATCAGTCTCTTGAAACAAAATGATGGTTATTTTAGCTATTATTTTAGTCATTTTAGTAATTTTGACAGCCATTCTAGCTAGTCTGATCGTTATTTTAGCTTGTACTAGGGTCATTTTAGTTTATATAACGGCCATTTAAACCTCTATGAATATAAAACCATGTAAAAAATGGTATTTTTCTTAATAGAAACGTTTTTTCTTCTCTTAATTTGGTGAGATTTGTTATTTAATTAAAGTAAGTAAGAAGGATGTGAATCCGTAACCAATTTAAATTTACATATTATTTATTATTAATAGCAATTATACAAAACAAATCTTGGTATATATGTCTACATGAAAACTACGAAAACAATACTTAAACATTATATGCATACAAGTTCCTTTTCAAACTCAGTCTCATCTATAGCCATTGTTACTCTGTAATATCCCAACAATATTTTCACACAGATGATTAAATTAATAATTTATTTGTATATATATAAAAGGTAGAGAGAGAGGTTGTCTTTCCACAAATTTGATATAATCTTTCCGAATTTTAAATTGTATTACGTTTTTACACTGTGATATAACATAGTTCCTTTCTGATTAGACGTAAAACAAAATGTTCCGTCTATTAGACGTCTTTGCAAACTATAAGGATTAGATTTTAACGTCGTCTGCTTTAGTAAATTTTCTAAAATAACGTTGAAACCATGATTTTAGACAATAATGCTCCGTCAGTCTAAAAGTTGGCTTTACTTTTTTAATCAAAATATTGAAATTACAAAATGTGACTCGGTAAATCTTCCAAATTGATCAGTAACGTGTGTTTAAGGAAGATTTGAAGTGTCTTGATGACAAAGTCAATAAGATTCATCAAGATTACTGAAATTTATACGTTATCGAAGAAGATCTAGAAATCTAGTTAATTTTGTGAAAATTTAAGAGAAATTTCGATTTATATGCTATTGAAATTGGAATTTTATGTTATTAAAATTATGCTATATAAAAATGTGAAAAAAGAACAAATATTATAAAATACTATTTATGAATAATAAAAACAACAAATTAAACCTATATTATATATGAAGTATGCAAATTAATTACTCATTTAGCCAGGTCAATGGTGATTTTTATGTTTAAACTCACAGAATCGCCAACCAAATTATAAACCAAGAATTTAAATAAGTAATCAAACCAACTAATTTATATAGACCAGACAAACCTTTTAATATAAAACATGGTATTATACCCATCAAATTATACCAGAAATATAAAGATAACTAAGGTTCCTGGAGCGCAAAATGCAAATTTCCCCCAGGACAAAATTAAACAGTATTATATAAATTTGAGAGGAAAAATTTGTTCATCTCCAGGGAAGAGTGTCTCTTTTGAAACTTTTTTTTAAAAACTCTTTCCTGGATGATTTTTGTTTAGTATCAAAAATGATATTATATAAGGGAATATATTATTTTTGTAGTATTATATCAAGTTTACCAGGTCAATAGTCCAAATTTATCTTTAAAACGAAGAATTCTAACCTAAATTCTGTCATTTAAAGACACCATCATTTATTGTCAACATTACACATCATCAATTTAGCAAAGTCAAACCTGTTTTTTTCTATCATAGATAACAAAAAAAAAATATCAAAAGATTTTTGACTTAACAAAAGAATTTTCTGGTGATTCACTATGAAGTCCCAGTTTCCTTATTTAAGCTGGAGAAGCAAGGAGTAAAGGAAATAAAGATGATCATTTATCATAGAAGCTTTAATAATGACAATAATCTGTAGTGACAAATGTAAAGGGAAAATATCGAGACTTCTGTATATTTCCTTATAGAAAAGTTCTTCAGATCTTATCTCTCTTTTAACTAACAGCTTATCTATCTCTTCGAGCTCAAGACAGAGATAATATGGATTATATACACTATTAGTAAATTAAATTTTATTGCCATCTATCGTTAAAATTTTACACAAATAAATTTACTGGCAATGCGTTTCTTTTAAATATCATCAAATATTATCTCTACAGACCTTACTGCAATGATATGAGTTATTGAATGAGAGGGCTTGGCTCATCAGTAGTGAACCCTCTCAGCGGTTTCGCCAAATTAATCTCTAGACCGCTCTACTATTGTATTGGACTGGTTTTGTTATATACCCTGCATTTTCTATGGAAGGCAGCTTAGGGGTGTTTAAGGAACTATGGACATAAGCTTATAGGTCTGTAGAGGTACATACATATAATTTCAAGGTATTGCATTGAGAGGGTTCACTACTGATGAGCCAAGCCCTCTCATTCAATAACTCATATCATTGCAGTAAGGTCTGTAGAGATAATATATACACTATGTACAATGAATATGGTGTCTCTGCCAGCGCTGCAGAGTTTGGTGGAGAATCGCCAGTGGGTTTCCAGCATGTATTGACAAGATGTCAATAAAATTATTTTAATTGTCAAAATTGTCAAGACAGAGATGGCTGACGTTCATCGTGTTTGGGATGTAATACATACAATGGGTCACAACGTTCGATCACGAATCAAATGATATTACTTATCTCTTTATCTTTTAACAAAGTATAGTTTTTTTTTTATCTCTATTTGTCTTTTTAACAAAGTATAGATTTTTATCGATGTTTGTCTTTTGTCAAACAAAGTATAAGTCTTATCTATGTTTGTCTTTTAACAAACAAAGTACAGGTTTTATCTTTATTTGTCTTTTGTCAAACACAAAATATTAATATTGTACACTTCATAAAGTTTCGCTTTTTAAAATATTCTTTTATAGAAATATGTGTTTATCTTATGCAGTTGTAAATTTAGGAGAAATTGGAGTTGGGACTCAATTTTTGAAGATATTTTATCACTATTTGTTTAGGAATAAACCAAATGCAGGTATAATATACTTCATAAAGTTTCCCTTGTTAAAAATATTCTTTTATAAAAATATTATATATGTTTATTTATTATTTTTTATGCAGTTGTGCAAATTGACCAATAAACCTAATTCTATGTTCTGATAGATAACAAATTTTTATCTAAAAATGGTCATTTACGATTTGTCTTTTTATTCATATATTGCCAGGCCTTCTTTGCTTTCTTCTTACATTTTCTCTTTTTCTCTCACAACACTTTTGTTATCTTGAAGATAGAGGTTGTCTGACCGGCATTCATAGTTCTTAGAATTAAGAAATACTTCGGCCAGTAAACCTTTTTTAGTCTCTTGACGTTTCGACAAAAATATTTTGTCCTCGTCAGGAGCAAAACAGGACGCGAGTAAAAGAGCTTAGCACTAGTCCATACAAGTGAGCTGGACTCCCCGGGAAGTTGGCGTTCTGCGCTCTCTGGGTTATAAATATATTTCTCTCCTGACGAGGACAAACAATTTTTGTCGAAACATTAAGAGAGTAAAAAATATTTACTGGCTGAAATGTCTCCTAATTCTCAGAACACTTTTGTTGTTAAAAATATTTGATATTCTTAGATTCAAATTTTCAATAGAGTTAAGTGGACGAGTGGGTAACACCCTCGATTACCGATAGTCATGAACCAGGATTGAATCCCGCGTTAACATTTTGTTTAATATGTGAATAACCTTCACATATTATTCATTGTTGTAAATATCATAAACTAGGTTGCTCTTGTTGAGTGGTACCTAATAAAATTATTTTGGAACAATAGAGTTAACCATGAAAACCTGTTCGTTGATCAATAGTTCTAGTGTTTTATAATTATGATTTTATTCTCACAGCATTATAAGAGGTTTAAATAAAGATGTGTTGCTATATAAACCTATTTCAATTTATTCTTGACTCGGTATTTCAGCCAGGTCGGAAATATATTTATTCACGGGGCTACTAACCATAATGTGATGATTTTTGAGCCACAATGGACACATAAAGCGGAATATATATAAAGCATTATATACATTGCACTGTTAGAGGGGCCAAAGTGTATGATTTTTGAGCCCAAAAATTCAGCCACGTCGAGCCAATAATAAATAGGTTAAACTGTGTTGATGGAAGATTATATTCTTTCTTCAAGAAAATTTTCAAATGATTTTTACAAACTAGAGATTTATTTAGGTAACCCAGATTTCTGGAACGTACACAAGTTGCCAACTACCAGGGCAAGTCTTTCTGACTATTTATTATACAGGGTATGTGTGTACTCACATAAAAAAAACTGTTGTTGATAATATGATTTCGAGACCACACAAAGTGTTGTTTTCAAATTACAAAAGCAAACAAAATCTAAATCCAATCTAATCCAATCAGTAGCAAGGCCAAATAAACCGATTGGATAACATTGCTATCATTAGAGGAAGAGATTTTGTTTTAATTAATCAGGACAGTTTTTCTTCTAATCTGATAAAGGTTCTGCGTTCTAGAAGTCTGGATTATATAAGTATATCTGATAATGGAATCAATGCTGATAATCAATACATTAAGGCAACCGTATCTTTTTTAAGGCGTTGGTTCGAATCCCACCGCTGCCACTTTTTTTGGCGTGTAGAGTTCGCATAAAGCGAAATAGGGCACGCGGAAGAAATAAATTTTGATTCTGATCAATGCTTATACCGGGGGTTGATGGGGGATATTATACAATGTTGATTGGTGATAGCTACGCCACAGGATCGAATCCCGCTCGGATCGGGCATTTTTCTGAAGAGCCAACTACTTCGATGGACATCGATTCTCGCAAAAGATCTTTTACACTTTGTTTTAAATGCAAATGTCGGATCACTTACTACATATGCAAAAATGTGATGTACTTACGGTCGCTAACTACCCTAAATTGCTAATTATAGCCTGTATCACGTCAAAAAAATTCTGTGGACCATTTACTCTGTAAAATATTAGAAATACTGCCAACCGCAATCTATATAGGTTTATTGATAGTATCGTAGGGTCAAATTCTGAAATTGTCCATAAATTCCATTCTCGGCCTTTTTCTTGATCTATCCATGCTTCAATCCATTTATACATCTATTCCGATAGTCAGATAAGATATCCAGACATGTTGGTTCTCTTCGTCTTCAGTAGGTCATATTTTTTCTTGATTATTCTTAGGGGACATCTTCATTGTCTTTCAGATCTAAGTCTTTTTAGTTTTATTTAGAATGGCAGTGGAAATCCAAGTTATTTGATAACGCTAAGCGGATTTATTTCTTGGAAGGTTTTTTCCAGCGATGACAGGTTGAGGATTCCTAGGAGAATGGATTTATTGATAGTATCGTAGGGTCTACTTTGGCTCCATTCTCGGCCTTCTTCTTGATCTATCCATGCATCAATCCATTTATACATCTATTCCGATAGTCGGACAAGATATCCAGACATATTGGTTCTCTTCGTCTTCAGTAGGTCATATTTTTTCTTGATTATTCTTAGGGGACATCTTCATTGCCTTTCAGATCTAAGTCTTTTTAGTTTTATTTAGAATGGCAGTGGAAATTCAAGTTGTGTATGTGTGTGGTAACCCTAAAAGGCTTTCTTGAAAGGTTTTCCAGCGATTACAGGTTGAGAATTCCTAGAAGAATGGTTGTCTGATACTTTTGTAATGGTAAGATTGGCAATTGGAGATGGTAGGCTGTTCTAACTCTTGGATTTCTGCATTAATTTTGCTGGAAGAGTTCACACCACGGACTAACTAGACCTTCACAAATATTTTTTTTTCTGATTGCAGTAGGGAAAACAAAACTGCCGCTAATTCAAAAAGTTATAAAAACCTTTTAATTTATATAATAAATAAACGTCTATGGATGAGTATCTTTTTAATTAAACGTTTTTTCGAGCTTTCGGGATAACGCCCTTAAGCCCAAAAAATGTTTAATTAAAAAGATACACATCCTTAGACCTTTACTTTATTATTTAAAATTTCTGGCAAAGGATTTATTATAAAAACCTTTTATATAACATTGTGTCTTCTTTATAAATAATTTACCTTGCTCTTTACATTTTTTGTTATAGAATATTGCACCTTCTTTTAATGCTGAGCAAAATGTCCTATCAAATCTTTCTGGGAAGAAGATAGGCATAGAGCATATTCAAATATAGAATTTTTTTTTATCCAATATATTGGACATTAACACATATTTTATATATATATAAATATATTATAATATTTGGAATTTTTTAGAGGATTGAATATCCTATTTGAATTCTGAATAAGTGTAAATCAGATATATATTCATATGACGCTAAGTCAATATTTTATTTGTAAATATTGCCACGTGGATAATTAGGGAAGACCAACTTCGGGATGAGACAACAATTTATTTCAGGCAAGAACAAAATATGAGAGATAAACAAAAGATAAGCAAAAGAGGGAAGTGTACAGAGTATAGCAAAATATAAACATAAAAATAATACTCTGCTAATAAAATAATACTTTGTTACATAGCTCCTTCCCTATGAGAGCTGTGACCCACAGCTTACAATTATTGTAGTTACTGACATGGATCTGACGTGCTTCTGCCATGGATTCCATAGTATTTATTATTTTGTTACAATATTTTGTTTAGATATTTATCAGTTTTTTCAAGATTGAAAATAATTGTAAATACTTTCCTTGTTAAGATAAATTTTTGTTTAATGATTACTCGTTCTCTGACTTATAATCCTGATATGGAACTATCGAATATTGACATGATGCCCAGGACGGTGCAACAATATGATCCCCAATGATAAATCGTGAAGAGAAAGAAAATCCATTTTCAGCCAGAATCATTTTAGGACACCCAAAGCAAACTACTCAAGACAAGACCTACTCAAGGCTGCCACTCAAACAGCATGTACCTAGAGAAAACAGTCAATATGTTCCTAATCTAAAAATACCTCCCATCAGAAGAAAAAAAATATATTCCTCAATCTTACGTAATACTATACAGATAATCTACCACCTAACTAGACGAAAGAGACCTCTTTAATACCATCAAAACCCAATGCCTGCAGGAATGGAAATCTAATGGTGCATTTGACTGGTACATAGCAGGAGGGACAAGCACCAATTCATTCCTCCCAAGAGAACAACAGTCTTTGATTTCCAGACTTAAGTCTGGTCATCTAAGGACAATGACTTTCCAGAATGGTTGCAAGGTTTTTCCACTATGTACTAAATTCAATTCTCAACCTGTTACCCCAAAACACATTATTGCTTGTATTGACTCATCCATTGATGAGCTCTACTCATCCCAAGCAAACATCATCAACAAACTCTACAAGTTTGATACCCTAATATGTGATTGAGTGGAGATAAGATAGAAGAAGACGCAATACCATGGTGATTAAACTATAGAATCAAACGATTAAGGACTTCTTGTTTCAGCCTTAATATAGAAATGGTTTAAGATATTGGGAAAGGATTCAACAAACTATTTGAAATTTTAGACAAAATTACACAGGATAATATTCTGATGAGAATTCTCAATAACATTTTTTTTAGAATTTATATTATAAAGATGAAAAAAAGTCATTTTCTTCTCATGCTTACAAAGATAAGCTTAGTAACATGTTGCTGGATTATGGAATAACTAAATTAAACATCCTTATTAAATACTTTTTTTAAAGCCTTTATAATTGTAATTAAATTTACTGTTTGTTACCACAGAAGATTTTCATTCTAATATATTAATACCTTACAATACAATATAATGCGGCTTATGATTGTAGAACGACCTTTGAAAATTACACTGGTCAACAAGATTTTTGCACAAGAGAACCTGATTATGTTTCTAGTGTAACTTTTCATGCTGAAACGACTTTCAAATCGCTGCATATTTTCCAACCGTATCTTTCATATTCTATCTTTTTCAAAAGCAGTTTCATGTTTTCGTAAGTCTCTTTCATGTTGGATGCATGTATTTATCCCAATACTAAAAAAAGATCGTCAGGCAAAAACCATGGGTGATGGGAATTTTCTGATTAGATTTTTGAGTTCAGCATGAAAAGTTACACTAGAAACACCATCAGGTTCTCTTGTGCAAAAAAAAAAGTTTTTTTTGTAGACCTGTGTTATTTTTCCGTTTATCAATACTCTTTACAATTCATCCTTTCATACTTCATCCCTAAGGTTAGAAATAGTCGTTATTTCTCCTTAAAATAAAATTCGATTTCTCGTTCAAAAGAAGCACATGCGGTAAAATTGTCAAAGGTCTTTCTACATATTAAAAACCTTATTAAAAGACAGTTCTATCAAAATTTTGATTAGATTTGAATATAGCTTTTTTTTACCCTAATATCATCGGCTTTTCCTTTAACTCAATAAAATACCAAAAGATGAATATATAATTGATCTTATGGTAGGTATTAAAGGAATTTCCTTTCCTTGAATTCCTTCCATGAACTAAATAACTTGAATATACGTTAATATCTTGACCATATCTTTCTTTAACTTACTATTACTGCCTTGCTTGTAACTATTAGTGATTCAAGTTTTTGTGGATATAAATAAATGATAATATTATTACAGCCGTGAAGGAAAAATTTATTTATCTTTCTAAATATGACAAAAGTATAACGGCATTTGTCTGATGATAATCTTACTTTAGGAACCCAACTTCCGCCACGAATATTTCCTCGTCACAGAGTTGAAGGAAGGGAGGGGGGGCAAGCTTGGGGGTCGGGGGAAGAGGAAGCGATGCCCCCCCACCCCCGTGACCTGGGGTACTTGGAGGTCTTCAGATTCTTTTTGTTTTCATCCCCCCGAATTTAGGTCAAAACCTTTTTTTTTTTTAGGCATTTTTACCTTGAGAATGTTTCGAGTATTGGGTTAGACCTGGTCTCTTGAGATTTTACAGGTCAGTACAAGTATTGTAGGTTGACACTTATCGGCTGCACGCAACTCTTCTATATTTAGTCGTCTGATGATCTTTAGATATGCAAATTTGAGAATTTACCTTGATTATATATATACACTCACGAATAAAACTTGGGGAAGTTTTGTACCTTTTAGCATGTATATTGGGATTCAGACAATAATTAAAAGATATTTGATACACCTTTATTGAAGACATATAAGATAACCAATTTTGAACAAAATTGCCTCTGTCTCCTTTAAAAAAATAAACGACCCGCGACATCAAATACTTTCCACTTCCTTTTGTCCAGGTATGTAAATATGTTATTAAAAATTATTCGCCAAGAAGATATAACACGAGAATAATTTGAAGACTAAAAGTTTCTTTTACAATTTTTTTTTTTTTAAAGAGAAATATATTTAGAATGTGTGTGTTTGTGTGTTATTAATTAAAAACATATTTGCACATTTATAGCCCCTCAGGATATGAGGTTCATTGGTTCTTTTCGCATCCATAAACATTTTTATGGGAATTTCTCTGATTAAGTGAAAAAAATAAGAAAAAAAGGTTAGGTGTTGATCATGTGAGCAATCAGAATATGACTCTTTCATTTCTTTCTTCAAATAAAAGATCCTTCGGCCAGTAAATCTTTTTATTGTCTCGACGTTTCGACAAAAATCTTTTATCCTCGTCAGGAGCGAACAAAAATTAAAACATTAGGCAAAGCGTTAGAAATTATTCTAAGGCTGCAAGGTCGTTCTCACGCGGTTTTTGCACAACATCTAAAGCACGAGTAAAAAAACAAATATTTAACTCACAAAAGACTATGAACTTTTAAATAAATTATATAAATATATATAATTACATATCTTATTATCTACACATGGACAAAGTGACTTAAGGGAGTGGAAAGTGTTGTCGCAGGACTTTTTTTCTTTCTTTTTCTCTTTTTGAAGGAGACAGTGAATTTTTATCACACTTGGTTATCTCGTGTGTCATCAATAAAAGGTCACTGTGTATTAAATACCTTTAAGAGTTATTGTCTGAATTCCAATATACATGCTAAAAGGTATACCTTCCTTGAGTTTTGTCCATGAGGACAAAGTACAGTTTAGCTACTCTCTGGTAAGAGGACATCCCTCATTAAAGGACACTTTTACTCTGAATTTACACTTATAGACAAAAATTAAGAAATTTTCATATTTTGATGTGCCCTTTGTCTATTTTTTTTTTTTTTTTTTTAAGGAGACAGTCAATTTTGTTCAAACTTGGTTATTGTGCGTCTTCACTAAAAGTCACTGTGTCAAATATCTTTAAGATTTATTGTCCGAATCCCGATATAGGTAAAACTAATAGGTAAAACTTCTTTATATTTTGTCCATGATTGTAATCACTATATCAAATATCTTTCAGAGTTATATTGTTTTCAATCCTGATATAACATGCTAAAAGGTACAACTTCCTCAAGTTTTGTCCATGAATGTAATCACCGTATATCAAATATCTTTCAGATTTTGTCCATGAATGTAATCACTGTATATCAAATATCTTTCAGATTTTGTCCATGAATGTAATCACTATATCAAATATCTTTCAGAGTTATATTGTTTTCAATCCTGATATAACATGCTAAAACGTACAACTTCCTCAAGTTTTGTCCATGAATGTAATCGCTGTGTATCAAATATCTTTCAGAGTTATATTGTTTTCAATCCTGATATAACATGCTAAAAGGTACAACTTCCTCAAGTTTTGTCCATGAATGTAATCACTGTGTATCAAATATCTTTCAGATTTTGTCCATGAATGTAATCACTCTATATCAAATATCTTTCAGAGTTATATTGCATTCAATCCTGATATAACATGCTAAAAGATACAACTTCCTCAAGTTTTGTCCATGAATGTAATCACTGTATATCAAATATCTTTCAGATTTTGTCCATGAATGTAATCACTCTATATCAAATATCTTTCAGAGTTATATTGCCTTCAATCCTGATATAACATGCTAAAAGATACAACTTCCTCAAGTTTTGTCCATGAATGTAATCACTGTATATCAAATATCTTTCAGATTTTGTCCATGAATGTAATCACACTATATCAAATATCTTTCAGAGTTATATTGCCTTCAATCCTGATATAACATGCTAAAAGGTACAACTTCTGTTGTTCTGTCTTGTATAACAAGTTCACACGGTGAGGATTGAAGAAGAGGGTGAAGAGATAACGTTAAAGAAGGTCAATAGCTCTTGATCAGTACTTATAGAAACGTCGGTACTTCAATTTACAATCGGCTGAAAATAGCTTTTGTCTTCAAAAGAATCAGACGATAATTGTAAATGCAGAAGATCGGTGTTAAATGTAACTTTCAACATGGCTAATAGAAAACCATTTAGTGTCCCTTTAGAGCATATTTTGTTATAATTTTACACAAATAAATTTACTGGCAATGCGTTTCTTTTAAATATCATCAAATATTATCTCTACAGACCTTACTGCAATGATGTGAGTCAATAACTCATATCATTGCAGTAAGGTCTGTAGAGATAATATTTGATGATATTTCAAAGAAACACATTGCCAGTAAATTTATTTGTGTAAAATTTTAAGAATAGATGGCAATTAAATTTAATTTACTAATATTTTGTTATATTTGTAGATCGTTTGAGTTTGGTTAATTCAGGAAATTTACAAAAAATTTCATGACTCTTATACATGGATTTACCATGGAGTCTGCAAATGGAAATAATAATAATAAGTAAGAGCTTATCACACTTGATGGTAATAATGAAATTTATATACAGGAAACTTTCTTTTTTTTATTTTATTATCCCTAGTACACGTGGTACAGGCCATTATAATCATGGTGGGAAGAAGTTGGCGACTGATTTTACTGTAAGTGCACCACATGTCTACAAATCTGAAAAGCAGTTCGACTTCTGCACTTAGAAATATTTCAGAGCCCCGTTTGGTTACTTGCACTCGCTGGTGAAGTTTGAATTTCAAGAATCGGAGGCCAATGGAGCATTTTTTTTTTCAATTAGAAAAAAAGTGTCCAATGCGGGATTCAATTTCAGGTCGTAGCGGTCGTAAACCAATGGTTGAGACCACCCTTTTACCTACCCCCCTTAACAGGAAAACTTAATTAAAACAAGTTAATAAACAGAGTCCAATGATGGACTTGGGAAGTAGACAAAGTTAAGCTAAAATTTGCCGTGTTGCAGCTATGGACTACTCGGACCAAGTGGGTGTGGGAAGACCACCCTCCTGTCCTGTCTGGTTGGAAGTCTGCGTCCAGAGGGTGGTGAGGTCCGGGTATTTGGGAGACAGCCTGGCAGCCCTGGAAGCTTGGTACCTGGTCGTGGCGTGGGCTACATGCCTCAGGTGGGTTCCTATACACAACCTCTTTTCCAAGCTTCAGTATCGGTATGAAAAGAAAACAGCAAAATGAAATATTACAGCGGTATGGTAGATTAAACTGATGAATCCGCTGTGAGGATTCAGTCTTGAGGGTTTTAAAAGTTTTAATTCGAAGAAACATAAATAATAAAGTTACTTTAATGAACCCGTGATTTCAGAGTGCGTTCTTCATTTCTGAAAGTTGCAATATCTCGGATTTCGCCCAAAAGAAAACCGCAAAATTCAATTTAACAGCAGTATGGTAAATTGAACTGACGAAACTGCTGTAAGAGTTCAGTCTTGAGGTTTTTAAAAGTTTTAATTCGAAGAAACATAAATAATAAAGTTACTTTAATGAACCCGTGATTTCAGAGTGCGTTCTTCATTTCTGAAAGTCGCAATATCTCGGTATCTTGCCGAAAAGAAAATAGCAAAATACAAAATTACAGTGGTATGGTAAATTGAACTGACGAAACCGCTGTGAGGGTTCACCACTGATGAACCAGACCCTCCTATTAATGTATCATTGCAATAAAGGCAGTAGAAAATTGTTTAATTTTAAAAAGAATCCTACGCGTCTATAATAGTTTCAATTTCTCATGTGTAAAAAGTAAAGAGGAGAAACAAGAAAAGCAATAATATTTATCTATTTTAAAAATAAACAAAATTGAAGTTATTAATAAAATATACACAAATATTGTCAAAGAAATAAGATAATATTAATATATACTCTATTAATATTAGTGGTGATAAGTGTTTTTTTCAACTCCTAGGTTTTATGTTAGAAGAAGAGTTGAGAGAAAAACTAGAAAGAAAGAGAGTTGTGTTCACCACTAATACTCAAAATTATTTTATGTATTGTCCTTTGAGTGGAAGAGCTGTACACGCACGCTCCAAGTTTAAATTGGAGTGAAATCTCTCTTTATAATCACAGAAACACATTATTCCATAGTTTCATAAAAACCATCACCAAGAATAAACCTTAAAGTTCAAACTGAATGAACATATACCAGTTGGAAAGAAGTAATTGTTGATTAAATTGACAAAATCTCTGGGAAAGTTTACCAAATTTCACTATTGATGAGTCACAATTTCCAATTTCTTTTTGATATTCAGTTCAATAATGTAAAAAATATGTATCTTACCATTTCTTTACCCATAAGGAAATAACGTTAAATACTTTTATCTTTATCATACACCTTATCCCAATACAATATCACATTTGTACTATTTTTTCATATATAGTTAGGTAAGGGGAACACATGTCGATAGAAACTAAGAATAATCAACATATACCAGTTCGAAATTAGTAATCGTTGATTAAATTGACGATAATTGTTGGAAAGTTCACCATTGATGAGTCACAATTTCCAAATTCTTTTTGATATTCAACACAATAATGTAAAAAATAAGTATCTTATCATTTCTTTTACCCAGAAGGAAATGATGTTAAATACTTTTATTATGATTCATCAGCGCGCCATCTGTTATGAATATTCGTAACTATTATAGACGCGTATGATTCTTTTGGAAATTAAACAATTTCTACTGCCCTTACTGCGATGGAAAAATTAAAGGGAGGGCCTGGCTCATCAGTGGTGAACCCTCCCAGAGGTTTCGCCAGTTTAATCTACCATACCGCTGTTATATTGCATTTTTGGAACTTACTTTTATAGTGATACTGATGTTAGACTCTTGGAATGGGTATTTTAGATTAACTGTGGACATAAGCTTTGAGGATAGCAGAAATTTTTCCATCGCAGTAAGGGCAGTAGAAATTGTTTAATTTCCAAAAGAATCATACGCGTCTATAATAGTTACAAATACTTTTATCTTTAACATTATTTTTTTTTTATTGCGTATGATATTGTTTTTTACAGCACAATACAACAATGTTGGCAAGGTTTAACATTATATAATTAGGTAAGGGGAAGATGTCGGTAGAACTGACCTGGAGTACTGGAACATACAGAAGTCAACTATCGTCGACTGGGGAAAGAGTAATGTAAATACACACAACACACAAGCCTTTATTAAGACATTCCGTCTTATACAGACGATTCTCCTATTAGAAATGAATCTAAAAAAGAAATGAGAATCAAGAGAAGAAATTGAATTTTTTCAGAAAAGAGAAAAAGAAGAATATCCAAGTAAAGAAGCTGAGACTATATACTGAGTAATGTAACTCTCTCTTTTGTATTATTATCATCATTGTGAATTTGTCATCATTACCTAACTGGACTGTACCTTTGACCTGTATTGACAAGATGTCAATAAAAGTATGTTATAAGGTTATCCCAAAATTTCTTGTTATTCTTAAACGTTGTTTTTCTTATTGGCGAATAATATTATTACGGCGAATGCATAATATAATACATAATACAATTACTTTTTACATAATACAAAGACATTATACGTAACGGCGTATAATAATACATAATACATTTAGTTTATACATAAAGACAAAGACATAATACATAACGGCGAATACATAATAATACATAATACAATTACTTTATACATAATTCAAATACATTATACATAACAGCGAATAATATTGGTATTTCAATTTTTTGCAAGCGTTTACGAACTTTTGAGACAACCTTGTAATTGTCGAGAAATTGTGTGTCTGTCTCTAGTAAGCTTTCTATTTTATAAATACCTTAGCACGGAAAGTCCAAAAAAAAGACCTCTGGAAAAACCCCAGGACTATAATAGAAAAGCTGAGACAATGGAACCTAATGGAGATCGTTTAAACGACTTGAGAAATAAGCAACAACAACACGGAAAGTTATAGGGAGAGCGAAAAGTTTTAACGGTTGTATAGTTCCTACGTATGTTTGGTAAACAAGATCGGATGGGTGATATTGTGATGAAGGTTACAAGTTATCAGACGTCAGTAGACAGACAGGCGTCGATACAAGATGGCCGAAGTTTTATTGGAAACATCATCTTATAAAATATTTGTCTTATTAATATAAAGCTTTAACACGCCACATATATAGGAAATGAAATCTTTGAAGCACGAATGTTTCTGTTATACATTCTTCTTTTAAACAAACTTCTATCTTTACTGCAATGGAAAAATATTGGAATGGCTTGGTTCTTCAGTGGTGAACTCTCTCAACCGTTTCGCCAATTTAAACTACGAGACCGTTTTTTTTTTTTATTATTATTTTAGAGCTCTAATACACCTATCCCCCGATTTACACGGTAGATACGTTCCTGAGAAAAACGTGTAAATCGAAAATTAAAAATTTTTAAAAACTAGAAATACGGATACAGTGTGCGTGTGCAGCAAGTCAGCACATAAGCTCGGGATTCCTCGTGAGATGTGTACACAGCGCATGTGTTCAATCACAGTAGCATTTAGTATAGTGCGATAAAAACAAAAAAAAAAAACTTATTTGGAAAACCGTGTAAAAGCGAAAACGTGTAAAACAAGTATCGTGTAAATCGGGGGATAGGTGTACTGTATTGGACGATTCTGTTTATATATGCTACACTTAAGGGTGTAATGTTTCTATTACACCTATAACAACCGGATTTATGTTTTTTTGGCTGTCTCTCATTAGAGACTTTATACTGTATATACTTTTTTTTTTCCTTTAGCGTTATCATTTTAAAAATAATTAACATTTTTCTATTATCCTCCAGCAATTTTGCAGCATATATACATAATATATGAAAATAATGATTTCTGTTGATTTATGATCATCCCGAGAATTATGGTATGGTAATGCAGTCGTGGTTAAAAATCTTGAAAGTATAATAAATAAAATAATTTTGATCAGAAATTGCTTTAATTGAACTAAAGGAATATATAAAAAACATAATTTGATAAAAGTACTTCCTGGCTTAAGACGTAAGAATAAAAAATGAAATACTTATTTACATAATGTACAAAAGTTTGAGCCGGCCAGCGGGAAACAACAACAATCGGTTTATATAGGGAAAGTCTCGACATCTGGTGGTAGATTTAAACAGAATATTTGAATCTATGAAATAATATTTTAATATAACATACATATATGCAACATGAAACATATATACACATATTGGTCATAATAATACTAAGAGTTGGAAGTTCTGAACTGACATCAACCAGAACCTTAATTAAAACCCACAGATTGAACTCTTTTTTTGATTAAAAAAATAATTGCTCCAATAGCCCTCGAATCTCAAACAAGCGCAATCTCACCAGTGAGTGTAAACAACGTTCTTGGCATATTGTAACTTCAACGGGTAAAACTGATTCTATATGTAAATATATTATATAATAAAAGGCATATATTGGATTTAATAAAAGATTTATTTTGCCAATATTTCGGCTGGCTGAACGCCAACCTTTATCGATGCATTACATTGTAATGTAATTCAGTTCAGCCAACCGAAATATTGGCAAAATAAATCTTTAATTAAATCCAATATATGCCTTTTATTTTCTAATGAATTAAATATGGATTGATCTATTTTCAAAATGTAAATATATGTTGAAATTGAAATTATTTTTGACGGTATGATTTAAAAAATAAATAAAACAATTTTCTACTGCCCTTACTGCAATGATTAAAATAATGGCTCATTAGTGGTATTTTAAAAAGAAGCATACGCGTTTAAAATAGTTTTAAATTCTTATAACAGAGGGCGCGTTAATTCATCAAATAAATATGTGTTGAATTGATAGTATATTATCAATTAATCCGCCTTCTACATGCTCTTGGATAAGCATTTTAAGGCACAACATCTTTGAGAAACACCAAGCACCCGCCGCAGTGGAGGGCCAAGGAGAGGGTTGGAGAGGGGCCGGAAGGGCAGTGGGCACCCCGGGGGAGAAGAGGGCGAGTGCGCGCCGTTTATGAGGGAACCAAGGCAGCACCAAGCACAACTAAAGCGCCGCAGGCTTCAAAAAATTTTAAGGGATCATTTCAGTGATCAAGATCAAGGGATCAAGATTCAGAGATCAATGTTGAATTGATAGTACATGCACTTATAAATCTTTCATCGGCATGTACTGCCATCCATAGAGTATCATGGTATATCATGGTATCCATTTCCATGGTATCTTATTCTGCACATCTCTCAGATATCTATAGATCCTCCAGTTAAGTGTATTTCTCTTGGATCATTACTATACTGAGATAAATTGCTGACATTGAAGGATATGTCCGGTCGAGTACCCGTAGAAAGGTACATTAGTGATCCAATCATTTCCTGGTATAGAGTTTTATCTACTGGCTTATAGAGTCCAAATACTCATCCAAATTTTGATTTTGATCTCCAGGTGTCTGCACACTGTTGCATTCTTCCAGTTCAAATCTGTGAAGAATTGTATCAATATAATGAGTCTGAGATAGATAAGATCCATCTTCTGCCCTTTTTATTTCAATTCCAATAAATGGTTCTCTCTCTCTCTCTCCACCTGCCCACTCTGTGGGAAAGAACTCTCGCAGTCCATCGGTGACGGAGTCTTTCACATGGTGAGCCCCACCAATGAAGACTTTGTATATATTTTATATATATGTATATTTATCAATTATTTTATATGTTTCATCTATTTATTCATGCATCTTTCATTATATAATCTTATTTATTCATATTTATAAAACGACATTTAAAGATGATCCCGCATGAGTTTCTTTTAAACGAAAAATCAAAATTTATTTCAAGGAGAAATATCGAAGGTTAGAAATAATCGATATTTCTCCTTGAAATAAATTTTGATTTTTCGTTGAAAAGAAACACATGCGGGATAATCTTTAAATGTCGTTTTACAATCACAAGCTACATTATATTGTATTATAAATTCATATTTATATTTATTCTGTATTTAACCTTATATAATCTTATATGTACATTGTAATAAATCAGTTTCAATCTCAATCTCTTTCTCTTCATATAATCCCAGACCATTCTATTAGATCATCCAAGCAATCCTTCCTTGATCTAAACTCTCTTCATTCTTCAAAGCATATTTCTAAAGTATGGTCAAAAGACGATCTTCCAATGAGCCATATGGGTTGAATGTTCTGAAACATTTCTATTTCCTACCTTAGAAGACTATGTTCTTCATTAAGTCTTCTCCAAACTTCTGTTTGTCGGTCTATCTATCTATTTGGCCTTGAGGTTACATATGGAATACCAGATAACAAAAGACCATCGCTCCAGTTCTATAAGACCATTGTCTAAACTTTACTTCTATTCAAGAAAACTAATCCTTATTAACCATGATAATCAATTTGTTACATCACACGGAAAATTCCAGAAATACTTACATAAAAGAGGTCTATCAGAAACACCAAATTGTTCCTGCGGATAAACTGAACAAACTGCTCTTCACCTTATCTACGACTGTCCGAACTTTACAGAAATGAGACATCGATTGTTCCATGATCTAAATGATTTAACTCTCTTACATCAGCGACTTTGTCTATGCACGTGTATTCTCTAAACACGTGTATTTTGACTAAACATCAATCTAATCTAGAACGTGTCAACAAAAAATATGTTTGGAAAGTAAACGAAGGGAAAGTGGACGAACGGAAATTCACCTAAGTTATGCAACTTGAAAGAAGGTCATTATCTGCTGGACACTTCCAACTGTATAAACATGTGAGAGACGTGTTGACGTCATGTGATAGCAACGAGGACCTTATTATGTAACTCGAGAATTATATTGCGATGCACTAGCGCGCCATCTGTTATGAAAATTAGAAACTATCTTAGACGCGTTAACTCGAGAATTACCCAGGCTGCATAGTGTTTTAAAGGAGATATTGACTTTTCAACTCTTCGTTCAATAAATTAAAATTTGGAAATATGTAAATATGAATAATAAATTTATTTTTCAAAACGGTTGCAAGTTTTTCTTTCAAAAGTGTAACGAATGGTCAGTCTATTTACCCATTTTTATTTACAACGTCTAAATAATAACAGTAAAAGTAAACAAAGATATTTACATTTGTTATCTTGACTAGTGGTCAGTGTTGTAGCCCTGGTAGATATGGTCCCCTGATGTCCAGCAGTCTTTCTATGACTGGTGGTTTCTCGATAAAATGGTCCCCTGGCCTTGATCTATTCTTGTCTGTCAGGTCTCCTGTCATCTGTTATTGGTCGTTCTCCTAGATCTCTTCAATGGTCGTCGTATCCCTGTAGTCCATGTCCGGTGTTCCTACGTCTTCACACGCCATTGCTGGTGTCATTGCTCCGTTAGTCAACCACATTTCAGAGTTCCCTGTTCACGGTTACCGTAGCGGCTCGGGGCTCACGACACCGTACTTCGCCCTACAGGGCAGTCCCTTACTTATGCTGCTTCTCCCGCCCGCCACGTAGAGGAGACTTCTGGGCTGGATGCCATTTTTCTAAGATGATCAATAGAATGAGCATAGTTTCTGCATCTATTTTGACAAGATATATGTATTATCCTTGTATATATACCCTCGTGGACAAAACTTAAGGAAGTGGAAAGTCTTTGATGTCTTCGGTAATTTCAAGGAGACAGAGACAATTTTGTTCACATTTGGTTATCTCGTGTGTCTTCAATAAAGTTCACTGTAATATCTTTCAGAGTTATTATCTGAATCCCGATATACATGCTAAAAGATACAACTTTCTCAAGTTGTGTCCATGAGTGTAAATACATATGTACGTATTGATATTTTGCATAGATCAACTCCACAGTAACCGAAGTGTATGAAGTGATTTTTCGAATCGGTTTCCTTATTTACATATATTTCTTCTATATGACCCCTAATGATTTATCTCTTCCGCTTCCCAAAGCAATATTTGGAAGTTTCCTCAGATTAAGGGACCCGTGTGAAGACGTATTTGGAAGACCTCGAGGCATCCGAAGAGGAAACGAAATTAGAACGGCTCTGGGTCAAGTATGTGAAGATAGACTTTAGTGAACTTATCACTTTCCGATACAAATTCTGCTGCTGATTTACCTATCTTCTTGAAATACCTATTGTATATTTTTAAACCGTTCTTCTGATAATATTTATTTTATTTCTACATAGAGCGTTATGTCTCCTAGGGACACTTATACTTTAAAGGTAAACAAAACATTGAAAGAAAAGAAAGATATATATATATATTTTGAAAATAGAGCAATCCATAGATAAATCTTTAATTAAAAAGGCATATATTGGATCAAAAAATAATTTATTTTACCAATATTTCAGCTGGCTGAACGCCAACCTTTATCAAGGTGTTATAACATTTTAAAGTGTGTTATAACACCTTGATAAAGGTTGGCGTTCAGCCAGCTGAAATATTGGTAAAATAAATTATTTTTGATCCAATATATGCCTTTTTAATTGAATATATATATATATATTTTTTTTGAATATAGAGCAATCCATAATACATTTATATTTTAAAAATAAGGCTTATTTTGGATTTAAATATGATTATTTATTTACCGATATTTCGATGGATCAATCTTCCATCTTTTACGAGGTGTTTTGCAGTGAAGCACGCAGCAGGTCGCGCGCCCCAGGTGAGCCACTAGACGTCTTCTAAGCTTATTGGGCGATGAACCATCTAATATATACAATCTAAACAGAGTAAATATGATCAAAATAAAAGTGATATATGTAAATGACTATTGAAATTAAGAGATATCAAATTAATTAAAGAAAAAGTGATATATGTAAATGACTAAGTGATATATGTAAATGACTAATGAAAATTAAGAGATATCGAATTAATTAAACAAATAAAATATCATGAAAATTGAAATAACTGTGTAACAAATATACAAATAGTAGTAATAGATATCCGATTAAAAATGGAATAAAATAACCATGTAAATAGCATAATCATCTAAGAGGTTCTAAACTGGGTATATATATCTGGCAAGTCAATCTTTCTATTGATACTATTTTTATTCTCTAATGAGCTCCAGCTTTCTAAAAATAAACGGCAATGTTTTTCTTTGATGTTTTGATGAATTATAGATGTGTGATCGAAGTCTGGAGTGTGACTATTGTTGAATGCATGATCTACTAGTAGAGATGTCGGGTTATGGCGCTTTAGTGCGGATTTGTGTTGGTTAATTCTTTCAGATAAAGGTTTGCTGGTTTCTCCTATGTATATTGCCTGGCAGGATTTGCATGGTATTTTATAAACCACATTCGCTCTATCTTCTGGCTTGTAGATTTGTTTTGTATCAGGGTGACGGAAGATGCTTCTTAAATTCTGATTGGGTTGATATCTGGTTGTAATATTGTGTTTTTTTAAACTTCTGGCTATTCTTTCACAGCCATAGCTGTAAGGTAGGGAGCAAAACATGTTCGGGGTTGAGATCTGTGTATTGTTCGTGGATGGAATTGGCTGATATTTGGCCAACCCAATTTCTTGATAAATCAAGAAAAGCCATATATATATATTTTTTTTTTGCTTATCCCTAGTACACGTGGTACAGGCCATGATAATCATGGTGGGTAGAAGTAGGCGACTGCTTTTACTGTAAGTGCACCACATGTCTGCATGTGTGAAAAGCAGTTCGACTTTGCACTTAAAAATTTGCCAGAGCCCCGTTTGATTACTTGCACTCGCTGGTGGGGTTGAACTTTTGCAAGAATCGGGGGCCATTGGAGCATTTTTTTTTAATTTGAAAAAAAGTGCCCAATGTGGGAATCGAACCCGGGTCGTAGCTGTCGAAAACCAAAGGTTTAGACCATCCTTCCAACCGACCCCCAAAGAAAGATATTCGAAATATGTACAAGAATTAGTATGTAAGTTAGTTAGATGAAAAGAGAAAAATATCTACACAATTGATATATCTACAAAGGATTGGTATGCAAATCTAGTTAAATGAAATCAAATTGTAAAGTATTGAGTGTATTCGAGAAAAATAATTTACAAATTGACGAAAGTTTTAAGGAATATTTTAGAACACAAAAATATGCTAGATATTAGAGAATTATTCAACAATGGTAAAAAGAGTTAATTTCTGAAAAAAAGCGTTCCAAATAAATTTAGTAATTTTTTTATAAAATTCAAAATAAATCTGCAAAATGAGTTGAATTTTATATATTTGTCTTTTGTTGAAATTAGATCAAACGAGTTTGATACATTTTAGATAAATATTTTCATATTTGAAAAGCTGTACGACACTTCCATCAATGTACAAAACTAAATCCCAAAAATAATATTTCTATTGAATCAAATTGTAATATAATTGAAATTATATTTTAACTCAGCAACACATTTCAGTTCTGTTGTTGTTGTTGTCGTGTCCAAAGAAGAGTCTCAGATGTCTCCATGCATCTTCATCACAGCAGCAGCAATATCCACTATCTTGGGTGTGTAAAGCTGCTGCTCTGGGTCTAAGTCAATTTAGAACAACATAGAATGTAAACAAAAGAACCTACGTTATCTATCACTAACAACAACCTGTAAGTAAATTAAGCATCTAATACCTGAACAAATATATCTTATAATACGTTTGTTAATTATATAACGTAAACAAACATTTTACTTTATTTATTTATTATTTATTTATTTATTGTTACAAAAGCACGAAGTCCAAAGAACTATTGTGCTGTGCTAGTATTATTTACATATATATGATTAATTATTTACACGATGGATTAGTAGTGTTTTGTAAATTACTGTACAAATAGTTCTAAACTTAACAAAGTTCTCATAAGATTGAGTATATACACAAAGATTTTACACTAATGAATACACTTTTAATATAAAATACTTTTCATTACCTTTTTTTGTCCATGAGTGTATTATATACAACCTATATCAATGATTTCGTTTTCTATGAAAATTCTGATGATATAGTTATACCTCTAGAAATAGCTTTTTATAAACAATACCCGAAACGCGTACGTGGTTAACTTTTCTTGATTAATCAAGAATGGGTATTTGGCCAATTCTGTAATAATTAGAAATCAACGAGAATAGTTGATATTTATTCCGATATATGGCGCAAGCCATCGGCAACTTTCAGTTGCACGATAAGGAGATGCCTTTTTCATATTTTTTTATAAACAGTTTTAAAATGGCTAAGAAACAAAAAAAATATCTGCGGGAAAGAATGTCATACAATAAAATATATTTTTTTAGTTTCACATAATAATAAAAATTCTTTAAAGTTCAGTTCCAAAATCACTTTATTAGGTACCGCTGAAAAATAACACAACCTAGTTTATTATATTTACGACAATGAATAATATATAAAACGACATTTGAAATACAAGGTATGTCCCATAAGTTCCCGGACTGGGTCCATAAAAAAAAAGGTAAGATTTTAAAAAAATTTTTTTTATTAAAACTTTTCAAAGTAATCCCCCCTTGCTTCAACGCAGCGCCATCGTTTCTCCCAATTGTCGAAACAGTTTTTATAAGCCTCTTTTGGAATGCTCTTCAATGCTAACGGCGATTTTTCTATTATGTCATCCCTGGTGTCAAAATGTCTTCCTTTTAGAACTGCTTTAAGTTTGGGGAACAGGAAAAAGTCATTTGGTGAGATGTCTGGGAAATAGGGTGGTTGAAGTAGGATTTGTGTCCCGTTTTTCGCCAAAAAGCTAGTCATCAAGTGCGCTGTGTGAGGGCGAGCATTGTCATGGTGTAGGATCCAGCCACCATTAGTCCATTTTTCTGGCCTTTTTTTTTTCGAATCGCTTCCCTTAGACGGCGAAGAATGCCCAAATACATTTCCTTAATAACTGTTTGGCCTGCAGGAAGATACTCGTGATGAACAATGCCCTTGTTATCCGAAAAAAGCGACCAGCAACACCTTGTTTCTGGATTTTTTGGGTCTAGGCTCACCCTAACCTCTCCACTCGGCAGATTGAGGTTTGGTTTCAGGGTCATAGCCATAGACCCATGTCTCGTCGCCTGTGATTATCTTGTCTTTCCATTCTGGATCCGTTCTTGTCATTTCCATCATGTCCTCACAGGTTGCAAGCCGACACAGTTTTTGCTCATTGGTGAGGAATCTTGGGATGAATTTTGCAGGAGTCTTTTTGAGCTTCAAATCTTCGGTTACGATCCTTCCAATCGTTGTTTTAGAGATGCCTGTGTCTTGCTCTAGCTCCAGCAAAGTGGTTCGAAGATTTTCTTTTATCAAATCGGTGATTTTTTGCACATTTTCATCAGTCCTTTGAAATTTTGGGCGCCCTTGACGAGGATCATCTTCAATGGAAATTCTGCCAGCTTTAAATCTAGAATGCCATTCAAAAACAGTTGTTCTCTTTGGGGCGTCATTGGGGAATGCTTTATTAAGCATTTCAAAAGTTTCGGCTGCTGATATTTGAAGTTTCACACAAAATTCTATGCAAATCCTCTGCTTCAATTTTTGTTCCATCGTAAAATCGCCGCAGCGCTAGGTGTGACCTTTAAATAAATTAGAATAACCTTGGCGCGCGCACAAGTACCGCCTCGATATTGGTACCACCGTGTAGCCAGATATTTTTTCTATAATAAACAGTCAAATTCATTTACATTTTTCATTTATTTATTTTTTTATGGACCCAGTCCGGGAACTTATGGGACATACCTTGTACTATCCCGCATGTGTTTCTTTTCAACGAAAAATCAAAATTTATTTCAAGGAGAAATAACGATTATTTCTAACCTTTTGGATGAGGTATGAAAGGGTGAATTCCCATCTCTGGACACTTTTATTTTTCCGTTTATCATTGCTCTTCACGGTTTACCCTTACATACCTCATCCAAAAGGTTAGAAATAATCGTTATTTTTCCTTGAAATAAATTTTGATTTTTCGTTGAAAAGAAACACATGCGGGATAGTATTTCAAATATCGTTTTACAATCATAAGCCGCATTATATTATAATGAATAATATGTGAAGGTTATTTACATATTAAACAAAATGTTAACGTGGAATACAATCCCAGTTCATGGCAGTCGGGAATCGAGGGTGTTACCCACTCGTCCACCGACTTCTATGTTCTTAAAAGTGAAATTAAAATTTAAAATGTTAAAAAATAATAATTTATATAATGGTTTTTATTTTAAACATCCACGTAATATTTTTTTTACAAAAGTGAATTCAGATTTTAGAATTATTTCGAGTTCCAGAAGTATTTGGTGTCGTAAGTTAAGTTAAGGAAGATAATGTAGCGTCGTCTGATTGACTTTCTGAAAGTTGAAAAGGAAATCTGCTGTATTATATTAGAACATCTGTTGATTTTAAAATATGATTTTTTGACATTTTTTTGAAGTCGAAGTTTTCATTCGTTTTAATAAACAATCAAAAAGCTTATCACAAACATTTCTAACTTAAATAATTATGCTTATTGTTCATATTGACAGACACTTCTTCCTTTGTACACAGTTATTTTTCTCGTTTTTCTCTCTCTTTCTCATTGTTAACATCATATGATTATTCTATTCACGGCCTAAAATTATTGTATATATATGTATAGACAAATGTAAAGACATACATGTATGACAGCGCAAGTGTCCCTAGGGGGACATAGCGCTTTAAAAATTGAAATAAAATAAAAAAACTTAAATAAGTTATCTACACTTAAAAATATATATATTAATCAAACAGGCCCGATATTGAGATATTTGCGTCTAATACAGAAGAAACAAAACAACAAACAAATTAGAACTTAGAATTAAATATATTACAAATTTACATGTATTATTCGACAGAGTTCATAAAATTTATATAGACAAAGTGGCTGATGTAAGAGAGTTAAATCATTTAGATCAGGAAACAATCGATGTCTCACTTCTGTAAAGTTCGGACAGTCATAGATAAGGTGAAAAGCAGTTTGTTCAGTTTCTCCGCAGGAACAATTTGGTGTCTCTCTCTGAGAGACCTATTTTATGTAAGTGTTCATGTGATAATATGGCAGACCTTAAATATGTCACTTATATCTTTCTCTTGGGTTGGTCAAATATCAGGGAACAGGTTAAATCAATGTTTAGCTGATTTCTGTTCCACTAGATGGCGTTCTGCCATCTAAAAAAGCACATGTGCTCTTGGTCAGGATATGCTTTCATGCATATGCATGCACGTGTGATGTGACAAAATGAGTGATTATAAAATTTGTATGAAACTGTGTAGGAATTCCGTTTGGAAAAATAGTGCGAATTATGTAATTAGCATTATGAGTAGATTGATACAAATCCAGTATAGTTCGATAAAAGAATCCCTTGAATCAATATTAAAATAAAAATATTAGACCTTCAGGGAAAAGTTTATTTTTTAAACGTTGTTTATTTACAAATCTCTCAAGCTTTCGCACAAGAAATCCCTTCTACAGGAGAAAATATTTTACAATGAATCCCCAATAGAAAAAGATAGAAGCTGCCTGGCCGGCATTCATAGTTCTTCAAATTAAAGATATTTCGGCCAGTAAATCTTTTTTATTATCTCGACGTTTCACATAAATTATGAGTTAAACGAAGATAACAAAGTTTTATTAATTGGAGATTTAAACATAAGAACAGGTAATATATATATGGGGAATTTGCATAATCCCAAAGACCTCGACGTTTCTATAAAAATCTTTTGTCATCGTCATGAGCGAACAAAAATTAAAACATTTGGCAAGGCGTTAAAAATTCAAATAAAGTGCTTTGGGTGTTTACTGTAAATCATTTTATTTGATATCAATTCTTATTCAATTGGAGCTATTTAATGTAAAATATTTTCTCCTGTTGAAGGGGCTTTCTTGCCAGAAAGCTTGAGAAATTTGTAAATAAAAAAAAAACTTTTAGAAAATCAACTTTTCCCTGGAGATCTAATGTTTTATCTTAATAACTTTAGTGTACTCCATATTAGTGCCAGACGGGTCTAACAATAAATAATGTCTCTCAAAACTTCCTCCACGAGCCATTCCGGATGTTGTTGTACTGATGTTTGGCTTCCAATTGTCCGGTATTGAGGAGACCATCTTCTTCCTTACAGTGATTCTTTCTCTGAATCTTTTTTCAAATATTTAATAAAATAAACATAACTCGCTGATACACTTTAAAATACGAGAACAAAATTTAAGAAAATTGTATATTTTAGCATGTATATCGGTATTCAGACAATAACTCTGTAAGATATTTGAATCACAGTGTCTTTTATTGAAGACACACGAGATAACCAAATGTGAACAGAATTGACTCTGTCTCATTAAAAAAAAAATAATGATAATAAAAAACAGACGACCGGTAACCAAAGAATTTCCACTTCCTTAAGTTTTGTCTATAAGTGTATTTATATTTAGTATACGTACACAAAGCTTTATTAAGACCACCGGTCTTATACAGATTCACCACAGGAAGAAAGGAAATAAAGATAGAGCTCCTATACTCCAGGCAGCGCAGCACCCAACAACAGCCTCCTGGTCCGACACATGTCCAATGGCCACACGTTCCTTCGTGCATACGTCATGGTTAGCGAATTACTGAACAGGCTAGTGGGAAATATATTTAGTATACAAATATAAACTTGAATATCGAAACTGGGTCGTAGTGGTCGAGCACCAACGGTTTAGACCATCCTTCCTCACTCCTCACTTTCTTACTGCTACTCTTTTTGTGTTGATTTCTTGCTTCCCTCTTTCTTTTTTTTTTTTCTTCTTTTCTTGTTTTTTTTTTCATTTTCTTCTTACTCTGTATATATCGTTATTTCCTTTGTCTCACTGCTTTGTTCTTATGCATACCTCTAGTGAATCCTGTATAGGGTCAGTGACCCTAAATAAAGGCTTTTTGTTGTTGTTGTTGTTGAATATTTAAATGCTTTTTTAATATTATTTCATATAGGCTATGTAAATTAAAATCACAAACGCCTTATTTATAGCTTAGAGTCTGACAGGAATTGATAGAAATATGCAATGACTGTTTGCCGACTTGTAAATCGACTTTAGAACATGATACAAGGTAATAAGACCTAATCCAACTAATTTAATAGTGAGTGATGTTTCGGCAACAGCATTGTCACCATCATCAGACAAAAGAAAAGAATTGTCTGATGATGGTGACAATGTTGTTGCCGAAATGTCATACACTATTAAATTATTTGAATTAGGTCTTATTTTCTTGTATTATAATCTATAATCCAAATTGTGCTTTATCATTTAGAACATGATGATAAAGAAGGTGCAAAAAGGAGAGAAAATCGGTTTTAAGGCCGGTAAATTATTGATACTATGGTGCTCCAAGTCTTAAATCTAGAATGAATAACAATATTGATATTTCTATAAAAAGGAACCGGACATGTTTGGTCTTATTCGAAGGTTTGTATTTTCGACAAGAAAGGGGAACAACAACAGACAAACAACTATCAAAATAACACAAATAAAATCAGATGTGTTTTTGTTTCCCATAGTTTGTGTGTGTCGCACGCCTTACTGAGAAACAATGGCAAAAAAAAGGGACCACAACACTTTGCTGATTCCATACAACAACTAACATATATCATGTTTATTATTAATAAAAGACAATTCAATGAGGGATTTCAACGGTTACTCTTGGAATCTCTCGTTTCCAATGAATATAACAGCATAAACAGGAAAATAGATTTACCATCACAATACCTACTGCTGGAATGCCCACTCTTCTTTACCGCTAGACAACAGACAATAAATAATGTTGTACTCGTATATCTATATCAAGTTGTAAATAGCAGAGAGAATTATCATAGATTTAACTATTTTTTAAAATATATTTATGATTTTCTTTCAAACCTTAAAGGTTCAGGTTCCTAATATATATTATTATTTCTCTTTTTATTTTGATTACTTTTTCTTGTCTAATATGTTTATAATTGTTTCTGTTTTAAAAAAATGTAAATCGACGCAATTATCCCTAGCCGGGATATCGCGTTTTGTGTGTTGAAATAAAATAAAATAAAATCACAATACCGATATCTCAGAAGAAATCAATAGATCAATTTTATAGGTTCTGGATACCCTAAAAATGAAAATAGACATATTCCATAAAATTGTTAAATTACAAACCAATTAAAAATTTTCAGTTATAAATATCCACGCTGCGCGCGTTTGTTTTTGTAAATATTTCTGGTGGGATAAAGTCGATATTTTAGTAAGCCCGTTGAAGAGCGTTTAACGCTTGAAAGCTAGCGGGTTTTTTTCAATAAAAAGATACTCATTGTGAGAAAATATTTGTAATTTTAAAACTTTTTCACAATTTTATGATGAATAGAGAATTATTGCCGATATATATAAAAGAAACTTTTTCCTCGGCGAATTATCTTTTATTAATAATTATACCAAAGGGATTATATAAATAACATATTTATTATATAAATAACAAATTTAAAATATTTGCAGAGTTTTTTATTAAGATATCGGGAGGCAGGCTTTCGCGCGGTCGCGCTTCATCAAACCACTGGCTCCGCAAAGGTGTGCAACAGATACAATAGAGATTCAGATAAATATATTTAAAAAATCAAAAATAAAAATAGTTTCCAGTTGTAGAGCGCGTGAAAGTTTGCCTCCCGATACCTTAATAAAGAAACTCTGCAAATATTTTAAATTTATTTAACTCAATTATAATATTATTTGCATCAATATTTCAAGTACAAATAACTAGCAAAGTTTGAATTAAAAACGAAAATAACTGACTATACACACAAAATCTTTATTAAGATACATAGTCACTATACATGTGGAGATTTCTCGTTACTCAGACTCAAAATTTGAGAAAACCCTCTCCGAAGAAGTAACTCACCTCTGATCAGACCTTCTTAGGATACATAGTCACTATACATGTGGAGATTTCTCGTTACTCAGACTCAAAATTTGAGAAAACCCTCTCCGAAGAAGTAACTCACCTCTGATCAGACCTTCTTAGGATACATAGTCACTATACATGTGGAGATTTCTCGTTACTCAGACTCAAAATTGGGGAAAAACCTCTTCTAAGAAGTAACTCACCTTTGATCAGACCTTCTTAGGATACATAGTCACTATACATGTGGAGATTTATCGTTACCCAGACTCAAAATTTGAGAAAACCTCTCTCCGAAGAAGTAACTCACCTCTGATCAGACCTTCTTAGGATACATAGTCACTATAAATGTGGAGATTTCTCGTTACCCAGACTCAAAATTGGGGAAACCCCTCTCCGAAGTAGTAACTCACCTCTGATCTGACCTTCTTAGGATACAAAGTCTTATACATGTGAAGATTTCTCGTTACCCAGACTCAAAATTGGGGAAAACCCTCTCCTAAGAAGTAACTCACCTCTGATCAGACCTTCTTAGGATACATAGTCTTATACATGTGGAGATTTCTCGTTCCTCAGACTCAAAATTGGGGAAAACCCTCTCCTAAGAAGTAACTCACCTCTGATCTGACCTTCTTAGGATACAAAGTCTTATACATGTGAAGATTTCTCGTTACCCAGACTCAAAATTGGTGAAAACCCTCTCCGAAGTAGTAACTCACCTCTGATCAGACCTTCTTAGGATACAAAGTTTTATACATTTGGAGATTTCTCGTTCCTCAGACTCAAAATTGGGGAAAACCCTCTCCGAAGAAGTAAATCACCTCTGATCAGACCTTCTTAGGATACATAGTCACTATACATGTGGAGATTTCTCGTTACCCAGACTCAAAATTGGGGAAAACCCTCTCTTAAGAAGTAACTCACCTCTGATCAGACCTTCTTAGGATACAAAGTCTTATACATGTGAAGATTTCTCGTTACCCAGACTCAAAATTGGGGAAAACCCTCTCCTAAGAAGTAACTCACCTCTGATCAGACCTTCTTAGGATACATAGTCACTATAAATGTGGAGATTTCTCGTTACCCAGACTCAAAATTGGGGAAACCCCTCTCCGAAGTAGTAACTCACCTCTGATCAGACCTTCTTAGGATACAAAGTCTTATACATGTGAAGATTTCTCGTTACCCAGGCTCAAAATTGGGGAAAACCCTCTCCTAAGAAGTAACTCACCTCTGATCAGACCTTCTTAGGATACATAGTCACTATAAATGTGGAGATTTCTCGTTACTCAGACTCAAAATTGGGGAAAACCCTCTCCTAAGAAGTAAATCACCTCTGATCAGACCTTCTTAGGATACATAGTCACTATACATGTGGAGATTTCTCGTTACTCAGACTAAAAAAATTGGGGAAAACCCTCTCCTAAGAAGAAACTCACATCTGATCAGACCTTCTTTGAGAGTTTCTTATGGAAGAAAGAAGATGGTGTAATATAGTGTCGAATGTTTGTATTTTATTTTCTTGGGAGGAAGGATCTGTGTATAATTCACAGAATATATTATCGATATATGAGTTTTGTTCTTTTTTTCTATCATCATCAATCAACAACAAAAAGCTTTATTAAAACCTTTTAGTTTTATACAGATTCTCCAAGCATGTAGGATATATGCAAGAAAAAACTAATAGTACCTTAATGGTAATATGCTATTTATATACAGGAAAAATTATATAAAGACAATCAAGCTAATATATTAGTCTGGTTAAATTGGAGAAAAAGAAATTTATTATACATTTATTTACCGCGGATTCTCTGCAAATGAAGGTAAAAAAGCAAAAGATAATCATAACCAAAATTGAGATAATGAAATTTATACATTATAATTAAGACAATTGAGCTCATAAACAGATTTGCAAGGGTAAATTCGAGGAAAATAAAAAAGATACAAAATAAGGGTAAAAACACTATTATCAGCATCAATCATGATTCAAGGTAGAGTAGTTTTTTTTTAAATTATGTATTCGAACATTAAAAATAAACAAGAAATTGTTTTAAACTTTTATGGTTTTGAATTTTGACATTGCCATCCTACGTGCAAAGAGCCAGTCTCTTCCTTCGATTTTTATTATCGGCTTCAAACAATTCAACTAGTTCTCATTTTTCGAAAATGTTTTCGATGAATTGGCTAATCTATTCATTACGTTGACTATAGCCATATCGAGGGATTTGTTTTAAATGATTATGATTGTCATAATCATTTACTTCATCATCTCTTTTAAGATTGAGAATGGCGATTGAAGATAGATCAATACCTTCTGGCGTACAGTTAGCATCAAAATGTTAATGATAGACAGTTCAAGAAGTTATTGATCAATCGCCACTCTCAATCTTGAAAGCGATAAAGAAGAAAATCAAATATGATGCATTAGCGCGCCATCTGTTATTAAAATTCGAAACTACATCAGTAGAAATTGTTTAATTTTTAAAAGAATCATACGCGTCTATAATAGTTTCAAAAATCAACTATCATCCACATTTAAATAAATACCTCCATGAGTATAGTCGACGTATTGAAGAAATCTGTTGGTTCGTCTAGTGATAGAATATGATAAATCATGACAGTATTTAGAGTGATTAATGTTTAAATAGGATTTTTAATACAATATCTATTAAGCGCCGTTTCTTGTAAAGGATACCCTGAAGTAACGACATAGGTAGGACAATTGGTGCAAGTCAGAGTCCAACCTTGCTGAGATGGTTCAGAAAACTTTTTAGTCAATTTTATAATCTCCTTCTTTCTTATCTCCACTCAATCATATGAGGGTATCAAGCTTGTGGAGCTCCATAATGATTGGGTGAAGTAGAATGTATCTGCCTTTGTCATTAAGGTTGGGAGCACTACTCAGTAGCAGGCCGACTTAGCTCCAATATGGAATGGCCACCTCTGACATGAGGAACAGACACCATGTGCAGCCGCTCCTAACTTGGAGTACAGATTCTGCTCATCCTGTATCCCTGGATCAGAAGCCCTTACAGGGTACTATCAGCTAGGTCAGCTGAGCCCAGGTTTTTTAGTGAGCTTGTTACTGCTCCCCCTCCTCCTTTTAAATTCGAGCTTGGGACCGGCAAAGGCGTAGTTCAATTACATAATGATAATCATATACGTAATGAAACACGTGAAATGTGCCTATCACTCCAATACAAACATTGAAGATAGCGGCTAGAAAAAATATAATCAAAGCACTCAACTCGGAGATGATGAAATTAGAGAGGCCTTGATACAACATGACCTGTCTGGAAAACCCTCAATGACCATTTTCTATCAGCTACCCAGATGTTCTGTTACATGGGTTACAAACAGTTCTGCTTATTGAGGTACAATACCTATATCCTTATTCTCCTTTCAGATTCGGCCTGGGACTAGTTAGTGAACTGGTTCACTGCAGCAAGCTGTACTCCCTGTTCACGCTTGTTCGGCAGTACATATACTAAAATAGGAACGATACAGAGGATATTAAAATGGCCCCTGCGCAAGGATGATACGCAGAGCCGTGAAGCGTTCCCTGTAACTTAGTTTTCCGGCTTATGGACTGAAAGGTCTGGGAGGCCATATTTGCTCCTAGGATGTAACTTAGTTCTCCGGTTTATGGACCGAAAGGTCTGGGAGGCCATCTGCTTCTAGGATTAACTTAGTTCTCCGGTTTATGGACCGAAAGGTCTGGGAGGCCATCTGCTTCTAGGATTAACTTAGTTCTCCGGTTTATGGACCGAAAGGTCTGGGAGGCCATATTTGCTCCTAGGATGTAACTTAGTTCTCCGGCTTATGGACCGAAAGGTCTGGGAGGCCATATTTGCTCCTAGGATGTAACTTAGTTCTCCGGCTTATGGACCGAAAGGTCTGGGAGGCCATATTTGCTCCTAGGATGTAACTCAGTTCTCCGGATTATGGACCGAAAGGTCTGGGAGGCCATCTGCTCCTAGGATTAACTTAGTTCTACACTGGAGCAGTACAGCTCAGGTAGTTGCGCGAGAGTTGACTTCATTTCTCTCCAAATCGAGAGTACAGTAGACATAGGTAACGTAAGGTCTGCGTGGTCTCTACTTAGTTTTACACGGCCCTCTACCAATTTCAAAATCTTATTAAACCTCTGCAGTGACAGATTGCCGCGTATATGTTTTAATAGAACACGGGAACTGTCTAATGCTTCGGGCACACCCATCGGTTTCATTAAAAAGCTCACTGCTACTCTTTTTGTGTTGTTTTTCTTGCTTCCCTCTTTCTCTTTCTTGTTTTTTTTTTCTTTTTTTTTTTTCTTCTGTCTATATTGTTATTTCCTTTGTCTCACTGCTTTGTTCTTATGCATACCTCTGGTGAATCCTGTATAGGGTCAGTGACCCTAAATAAAGGTTTTTGTTGTTGTTGTTGTTGTATTAAATCTCTGCCCTTAGAAACTTAAAAGATTTTAATTTGCATTTGATGTTACTTTGTATTCCTCATCATAAAAAAGATATTCACCAAAAAGGCACCTCTATCTTCCTTTAGATATGTATTAGAAAAATGTATTATGTTTACCACCCCAGTGAAAACTTGAGGATGATGATAGAGAATAAGCTTCAATACCAGTTTTGGCGACTTCAGAATACAACCTGTATACCATGGTTTCGTGCTATGACCTTCATCAATACAGGCTTCGATTCCATAACATTCATAACATGAGAGGAGTATGATCATAGTATGATCAATACTTTCCAGGAATCCTAAATATTTAAAGAAATTTCAAAAGTTTAATAAAATTTTATTTTAAATTTCTCAAAATAATCACTGTCACTATCTATACACTTGTTCCATCTTTTTTTCCAGATATCAAAACACCTCTGAAAATCCTCATCTTTCAGGCTTTTCAAAATATTCCTAGAATTCTCCTTTATTTCAGGTATTGAGTCAAATCGAGGTCCTTTTAAGACTCTTTTAATTTTAGGGTAAAGGAAAAAGTCGTTGGGAGCAAGTCAGGAGAATAGGGTGGCTAGGGTAGTAAAGAAATTCCGTGTTTAGCCAAATATAGTTGTACAGTGACGGCCGTATGTGGCCGTGCGTTGTCATGATGCAAGAGCCAATTTTTCTGATGCCATTTTTCGGGTCTTTTCTGACGCACATATAAATATATATATTTTAGTAATCCCTTTTATTAATCCTAATATTTTTAATAGTAATCCTTACAATATTATTTTATTAATCACAATATTCTTTTAGCAATCCTATCAAAAATTTTATTAATCCTAAAATTCTCTCCATATCGCTAAATGATAGATCGTGAAATGCGTGGTATCGCTGGAGACCCGTTGGCGATCTTCCATCAAACTCTGCAGCGGTGACGCCATGTACATATTCATTGTATATATTTTATTGTTTTATTTTTATTTTGATTCATTTTTTTTTATTATTATTATAATCATCATCATTGTAAATTTTTCATCCCTATTTGAATAGGGCGGACTGTGCACTTTTGTCTATATTTTGACGGGATGTCAATAAAACTATGTTATTTTCATTTGTCTCCATATAGCTACAACTACCTTATGTTCAGTCTGCATTGTAATTTAGATGTTTTACTTCATCATATTCTAACAAGACCACATTGGATGTTCCAGGAGCTGGCATTGTACCCTGAAATCTCCATCAAGGAGACTCTGTGGTATTTTGGCCTCGTGCACCAGATGAGCCGCACCCAGATCAAGAAACAGATTTCCTTCTTGGTTGAATTCCTTCATCTACCTCCGCCAGATCGTCTGGTGGAGACCCTCAGGTAAATTTCCTTGACCATCACTCTTCTTTGACCATCGACACAATTGGCCATTCGTTGTCCTTCCTACCATTCTTCGAGTAGTTTCCCTTCTCATCAATTAAAATAGAAAAAATAACCAATTAATTTTTATCGCGGTAATAAATAAGATTAAATAGATAGTGGTTAATTCATGTTGGTTTGGGACCGAGAAAACATCACAAACAAGAATTAAGTAATTGAAGAATGGATTGTAGGATATAATGAAAGTAAAGGAGAAGAATTGGGACGAAGCCAGTTCAGCAATACTTCTTCATAGCGAATACCAATGTTACTGATCTTTTGGTTCACTATATAGCATTGGTATTATAAATATTGATTGCTTATAAACGAATATGCAAAATAAATGTATCACTATGAATTAAATGATCACCACAGATTATAAAAACCGATTTTTTTAAAACTGGCAAGAAACTAGTATTTTGTTTTTAGACCCGACAATGATATTTTGAAATTGAAAGATTGCCAGTTTACAATAAAAAAAATCCATCGCTTTCATAATCTGTTATATGAAAAAACAATAGAAAAAAATAAAAAGGTCAGGTGTTGATATTAAAAATAAAAAAGGCATATCCTGACAAGGAGCACATGATAAATCAAGCTTTTCTTGATTTATCAAGAAATTGGGTCGGCCAAATATCAGGGAACAGGTTAAATCAATGAATAGTTGATTTCTGTTCCACCAGATGGCGCTCTGACTTATGAAAAGCACGTGTGCTCCTGGTCAGGATATGCCTTTTTTATTTTTAATAATCTGTTATGATCTATTGGTTCATATTGATGCATAGATTTTTTTAGGTGAAATTTCTCATGATAGTGGTTTAGAAAGTTATTCTCACATGGTATCATGTGTTAAGGCGTCCTATGACACACACACACAAGAGACATATGCTGACCGTTCACAAGAGCATTTTAGATGGTAATGCGCCGACTTGGCTATGTTCCGTATATTTGGCCATCTCATTTCTTAATAAATCATGAAAAGTCAACCAAGAACATATTTCGAGCTGTTGGCCCTCTTCAACATGGTGTAGCTGTATCTCAACAGCCAAAAATCTGACCCAAGAAGCTTCTTGAGAGAGAGAAATCAATAAATATATGTATTAAAATAAAAAGGCATATCCTGACCAGGAGCACATGTGCTTTACAGAAGGCAGAACGCCATCTGGTGAAACAGAAATCAACTATTCATTGATTTAACCTGTTCCTGATATTTGGATAACCCAATTTCTTGATAAATCAAGAAAAGCCATCCACAAAAAACACATATAAAAAGCACATGTGCTCCTGGTCAGGATATGCCTTTTTATTTTTAATATCAACACCTGACCTTTTTATTTTTTCTATTGTTTTTCATGAATTAAAATATTAGAGTAAAATATTGAAAAAAAAAACTTATTTCCTATATAGGACACCTGATGTTTTCGACTTAATTTAATATAAGATACTAAATTATTGAATTGTAATAAAATATCCTTCTTTAATTTGCATAATGTCGTCACAGCGGAGGACAGAAGCGTCGAGTGTCCCTGGCCGCAGCATTGATCCACATGCCTCCCCTGCTGATACTGGATGAGCCCACGGTGGGGGTGGACCCTGTGTTGCGACAGAGGTGAGTAATGTCAAATTTATAGAGACTACCATAATTGTAGTTTGGGTTTAATTCAAGTTGAAGACTTCACAAACCTTTTTATAAACAGTACAATATCACATTTATCGTAAAGATAGAGGCTGCCTGGCCGGCATTCATTCATATATACAGTTATCAGCGTCATGCGTTCTTAATTCTGTCACCGTTTGCTTTTGGTTCAGTGGTAGAATGCTCGCCTGCCACGCGGGCGCCCCGGGTTCGATTCCCGGCCGATGCATTTTTTTTTTTTTTTTTACAATTTTTAAAACTCATTTATATATTATAGTGGCGGGCGCCCCGGGTTCGATTCCCGGCCGATGCATTTTTTTTTTTTTTTTTACAATTTTTATAAAACTCATTTATATATTATACAAGAAGACATCCACGGCAACAATTTATAATTGTAACGAATAGTATTTGAATAAAAGCATTTAATCGGGTAAAACCCGGGCGTTGCCCGGATCATTCGGCTAGTATTTATATAAAAAATAACACTTCGGCCAGTTAGAGTTTTTTTTATTTTCTCAACGTTTCGACAAAAATCTTTTGTCTTCGTCAGGAGAAGTAAATAAAAATAAAGCATTTGGCAAGGCGTTAAAAACCCTTGCAACCTCAGAACAATTTTTAACGTCTTGCCAAATGCTTTATTTTTATTTACTTCTCCTGACGAAGACAAAAGATTTTTGTCGAAACGTTGAGAAAAATAAAAAACTCCAACTGGCCAAAGTGTCTATTTTTTATATAAATAATATCACATTTGTACTATTTTATCACATTGTGTCACGGTCTCACGCAATTCTGGCCTTAACTACCCGTTTCATGATTTTTCAGGATGCCTGAATGGCCAGTTTTTTTTTTTTTTGGTCGTTGAGATACAACTTTGCACCACGCTGATGAGGGCCAACAGCCCGAAACGCTTTGTGGTTAGCTTTTTTTGATTAATCAAGAATGGGTATTTGGCCAATTTTAGAATAATTAAAAATCAACGAGAATAGTTGATATTTATTCCGATAGATGACGCAAGCCATCAGCAGCTTTCAGTTGCACGATAAGGAGATGCATTTTTTCATAACTTTTTATAAACTTGTCCTTTTGACGCTTCGGCGACCTACTGTTGCCCTTTTCAAAAAAAAGTTGGAAAGCCTTTTAATAAAGTATTGATGTATATATTATTGACAACATTTTACTAATAAGCTTGAAAACGCTTTTTTTTTTCTTCAATAAGATTGCGGCTTTCAAACATTGTTACAGGTTTATGTTATAAATTTTAATATTTGGCGATCAAATTCTTAGGAAATTCTGGTGTCTCAAACTCTTTAATAACGCTTTAGGCGGTGGTTAAAAAATCTGATAGAATATTATATCTGGAATAATATGATTCACCTTAGTCAGTGGACGAGTGGGTAACACCCAAAGACGAAAACTAAATGATAAAACGGGGCAACTTTGTCCTTCATTTCCGGCACTAATTAATGAAATATCAAAGAATAGGTATATAGCGGAGGCGATATTTGGATTCCACAGGATTATATCCCGGGAAAAAGGCCACACAGTGTTCTCCCCATCCCTTGTGAACTGGCGAATTCTGTATAGGGCGAGAGGCCCTAAATAAAGGCTTTGTTGTTGTTGAGTGGGTAACACCCTCGATTCCCGACAGCCATGAACCGGGATT
>CP092877.1:62389939-62447210 GCA_030710605.1 Cordylochernes scorpioides | reverse complement strand
GCATCTCCTTATCGTGCAACTGAAAGCTTCTGATGGCTTGCGTCATCTATCGGAATAAATATCAACTATTCTCGTTGATTTTTAATTATTCCAGAATTGGCCAAATACCCATTCTTGATTAATCAAGAAAAGCTGACCACGGACGCCTTTCGGGCTGTTGGCCCTCATCAGCGTGGTGCAAGTTGTACCTCAACGACCAAAAAAAAAAAAACTGGTCATTCAGGCATCCTGAAAAATCATGAAACGGGTAGTTAAGAATTGTGTGAGACCGCGACACAATGTGATAAAATAGTACAAATGTGATATTATTTATATAAAAAATAGACACTTTAGCCAGTTGGAGTTTTTTTATTTTCTCAACGTTTCGACAAAATCTTTTGTCTTCGTCAGGAGAAGTAATAAAAATAAAGCATTTGGCAAGGCGTTAAAAATTGTTCTGTGGTTGCAAGGGTTTTTTAACGCCTTGTCAAATGCTTTATTTTTATTTACTTCTCCAGACGAAGACAAAAGATTTTTTGTCGAAACGTTGAGATAATAAAAAAACTCCAACATGCCGAAGTGTCTATTTTTTTTATATAAAAATGAATGCCGGCCAGGCAGCCTCTATCTTTACGATAAATATGATATTTTACAGTTTATAAAAAGGTTGATGAAATCTTCAACTTGAATTAAACCCAACCTACAATTATGGTAGTCTCTATAATTTTGACGTCACTCACCTCTGTCGCAACACAGGGTCCACTCCCACAGTGGGCTCATCCAGTATCAGCAGGGGAGGCATGTGGATCAATGCTGCGGCCAGGGACACTCGACGCTTCTGTCCTCCGCTGTGACGACATTATGCAAATTAAAGAAGGATACTTGATTACAATTCAATAATTTAGTATCTTATATTAAATTAAATTGAAAACATCAGGTGTCTTATATAAAAGACGAGTTTTTAAAAATAGTTTACTCTAATATTTTAATACATGAGAAACAATAGAAAAAATAAAAAGGCCAGGTGTTGATATTAAAAATAAAAAGGCATATCCTGACCAGGAACACATGTGCTTTTTATATGTGCTTTTTGTGGATGGCTTTTCTTGATTTATCAAGAAATTGGGTTAGCCAAATATCAGGGAACAGGTTAAATCAATGAATAGTTGATTTCTGTTTCACCAGATGGCGCTCTGCCTTCTGAAAAGTACATGTGCTCCTGGTCAGGATATGCCTTTTTATTTTAATACATATATTCCTTGATTTCTCTCTCTCAAGAAACTTCTTGGACCAGATTTTTGGCTGTTGAGATACAGACTACACCACGTTGACGAGGGCCAACAGCTCGAAATGCGTTCTTGGTTGAATTTTCATGATTTATTAAGAAATGAGATGGCCAAATATATGGAACATGCCCAAGTCGGCACATTGCCATCTAAAATGCTCATGTGAACGGTCAAGATATGTCTCTTTTGTGTCATAGGACGCCTGATGTATTGCCTTAACACTTGATCACATGTGAGAATAACTTTCTAAACCACTATCTTGAGAAATTTCACCTAAAAAATATATATATGTATCAATATGAACCAATAAATCATAAACAGATTATTAAAAATAAAAAAGGCATATCCTGACCAGGAGCACATGTGCTTTTCAGAAATCAGAGCACAATCTGGTGGAACAGAAATCAACTATTCATTGATTTAGGCTGTTCTCTGATATTTGGCCAACCCAATTTCTTGATAAATAAAGGAAAGCTTGATTTATCATGTGCTCCTTGTCAGGATATGCCTTTTTATTTTTAATATCAACACCTGACCTTTTTATTTTTCTATTGTTTTTCATGTAGAAAAAGAAAAGCTTGATTTATCATGTGCTCCTTGTCAGGATATGCCTTTTTTATTTTTAATATCAAACACCTGACCTTTTTATTTTTTTCTATGAAAGCGATGGATTTCATTTATTGTAAACTGGCAATCTTTCAAATTCAAAATATCATCGTCGGCCCTAAAAACAACAACAACAACAAAAAAGCCTTTATTTAGGGTCACTGACCCTATACAGGATTCACCAGAGGTATGCATAAGAACAAAGCAGTGAGACAAAGGAAATAACGATATATACAGAGTAAGAAGAAAAAGAAAAAAAAAATAAGAAAGAGGGAAGCAAGAAATCAACACAAAAAGAGTAGCAGTAAGAAAGTGAGGAGTGAGTATCACTTGGCCTTCTTCTGAGATATGGACTTGTGGAAACCATAAAACGCCGTAGCAATATACTTATTCTGGGTCATATTGTCAATTATTGATGGAAGTAGAGCACAGAGTTGCCCAGTTTTGAGCATAAGGGTTCTTCTTTCTTCTTTCAGAGCAGAGCAATCAAAAATATAGTGAGTGATTTCATTTTTTAGTTTTGAATTACAGATGGTACAAGTCGGGTCCTCACCGCAGAGCATCTTGGTGTGGTTTTCTCTAAAAAAACTTGAAAGTATTCTAACTTGTGCGAGTAGTCTTACAACCGGGAAAGGAAAATCCCCTACCCTAAAAGGTATCCCTCCGTCATGAAAGATATGTGAATGTCTTTGTAGTGAGAGTATAGCTTAGATTTATCCATTCTTGTAAGGTCGTTTTGTATAGATTGGTCTGCCGCTGTTTTAAGAGCCCTGTAATCGTGCTCCTCAGCGTTTCAGGGTCATCACAGGAAACAAGTACAGGGGATCCATTATTGTTAAGCAGATTAGTGAGCTTTTTAATGAAACCGATGGGTGTGCCCGAAGCATTAGAGAGTTCCCGTGTTCTATTAAAACATATACGTGGCAATCTGTCACTGCTCATATTCAACACCCGCAGCCAATACTTCAGGGTGAATTTTAAGGCTGTTACACTCAATGAGATACGACCGGTTTCTAATCTGATTAGGTGACCTGGAGTGTATCTGGGCAGATTCAGGAACCTACGGATAAATATGTCTTGTATACTGTCCAGTAAGTCGGCCCTAAAAACAAAATACTAGTTTCTTGCCAGTTAAAAAAAAAATCGGTTTTTCTAATCTGTGGTGATCATTTTTAATTCATAGCGATACATTTATTTTGCATATTCGTCTATAAGCAATCAATATTTATAATACCAATGCTATATAGTGAACCAAAAGATCAAACCATTGGTATTCGCTATAAATATTTATTGCTGAACTGGCTTCGTCCCAATTCTTCTTTATTTTTATTACATCCTTCAATCCATTCTTCAATTACTTAATTCTTGTTTGTGATGTTTTCTCGATCCCAAAAACCAACATGAATTAACCACTATCTATTTAATCTTATTTATTACCGCGATAAAAATTAATTGGTTATTTTTTTCTATTCTAATTGATGAGAAGGGAAACTACTGGAAGAATGGCAGGAAGGACAACGAATGGCCAATTGTGTCGATGGTCAAAGAAGAATGATGGTCAAGGAAATCTACCTGAGGGTTTCCACCAGACGATCTGGCGGAGGTAGATGAAGGAATTCAACCAAGAAGGAAATCTGTTTCTTGATCTGGGTGCGGCTCATCTGGTGCACGAGGCCAAAATACCACAGAGTCTCCTTGATGGAGATTTCAGGGTACAATGCCAGCTCCTGAAACATCCAATGTGGTCTTGTTAGAATATGATGAAGTAAAACATCTAAATTACAATGCAGACTGAACATACAGTAGTTGTAGCTATATGGAGACAAATGACAAATAACATAGTTTTATTGACATCCCGCGTTAAAATATAGACAAAAGTGCACAGTCTGCACTATTCAAGTAGATATGAAAAATTTACAATGATGATGATTATTACAATAAAAAAAAATCAAAATAAAAATAGAATAAAATATATGCTATGTACAATGAATATGGCGCCTCAGCCACCGCTGCAGAGTTTGATGGAAGATCGCCAACGGGTCTCCAGCGATACCACGCATTTCGCGATCTATCATTTAGCGATATGGAGAGAATTTTAGGATTAATAAAATAATATTATTGATAGGATTTTTTGCTAAAAGAATATTGTGATTAATAAAATAATATTGTAAGGATTACTATAAAAATATTAGGATTAATTAAAGAATATATATTGGAATTACTAAAATAAATATATATATATTTATTTATATATATAATATATAAATATATATATATATTCTGTGCGTCAGAAACGACCCGAAAATGGCATCAGAAAAATTGGCTCTTGCATCATGACAACGCACTGCCACATACGGCCGTCATTGTACCACTCTATTTGGCTAAACACGGAATTGCTTTATTACCCCAGCCACCCTATTCTCCTGACTTGCTCCCAACGACTTTTTCCTTTACCCTAAAATTAAAAGAGTCTTAAAAGGACCTCGATACCTGAAATAAAGGAGAATTCGAAGAATATTTTGAAAAGACTGAAAGATGAGGATTTTCAGAGGTGTTTTGATATCTGGAAAAAAAGATGGAACAAGTGTATAGATAGTGACAGTGATTATTTTGAGAAATTTAAAATAAAAATGTATTATACTTTTGTATTTCTTTAAATATTTAGCATTCCTGGAAAGTATTGATCACACTATGATCATACTCCTCTCATGTTATGAATGTTATGGAATCGAAGCCTGTATTGATGAAGGCTATAGCCCGAAACCATGGCATACAGGTTGTATTCTGAATTCGCCAAAACTGATATTGCAGCTTATTCTTTATCACCATCCTCAAGTTTTCACTGGGGTGGTAAACATAATACATTTTTCTAATGTATATCTAAAGGAAGATAGAGGTGCCTTTTTTGTAAATATATTTTTTTATGATGAGGAATACAAAGTAACATCAAATGCAAATTGAAATATATTGTAAGTTTTAAGGGCCCGGGTTAAATAAGATTTTGAAATTGGTAGAGAGCCATGTAAAACTAAGTAGAGACCACGCAGACCTTACGTTACCTATGTCTACTGTACTCTCTATTTGGAGAGAAATGAAGTCAACTCTCGCGCAACTACCTGAGCTGTACTGCTCCAGTGTAGAACTAAGTTAATCCTAGGAGCAGATGGCCTCCCAGACCTTTCGGTCCATAAGCCGGAGAACTAAGTTACATCCTAGAAGCAAATATGGCCTCCCAGACCTTTCAGTCCATAAACCGGAAAACTAAGTTACAGGGAACGCTTCACGGCTTTGCGTATCATCCTTGCGCAGGGGCCATTTTAATCTTCTCTGTATCGTTTCAATTTTAGTATATGTACTGCCGAACAAGCGTGAACAGGGAGTGCAGCTTGCTGCAGTGAACCAGTTCACTAACTAGTCCCAGGCCGAATCTGAAAGGAGAATAAGGATATAGGTATTGTACCTCAATAAGCAGAACTGTTTGTAACCCATGTAACAGAACATCTGGGTAGCTGATAGAAGATGGCCATTGAGGGTTTTCCAGACAGGTCATGTTGGATCAAGGCCTCTCTAATTTCACCATCTTCGAGTTGAGTGCTTTGATTATATTTTTTCTAGCCGCTATCTTCAATGTTTGTATTGGAGTGATAGGCACATTTCACGTGTTTCATTACGTATATGATTATCATTATGTAATTGAACTACGCCTTTGCCGGTCCCAAGCTTGAATGTAAAAGGAGGAGGGGGAGCAGTAACAAGCTCACTAAAAAAACCTGGGCTCAGCTGGCCCGGCTGATAGTACCCTGTAAGGGCTCCTGATCCAGGGATACAGGATGAGCAGAATCTGTACTACAAGTTAGGAGCAGATGCACATGGTGTCTGTTCCTCATGTCAGAGATGGCCATTTCATATTAGAGCTAAGTCGACCTGCTACTGAGTAGTGCTTCCAGTCTTAATGACAAACACAGATGCATTCTACTTCACGCAATAATTATGGAGCTCTACAGGCTTGATACCGTAATATGATTGAGTGGAGATAAGAAATAAGAAAGAAGAAGATTATAAAATTGACTAAAAAGTTTTCTGAACCCTCTCCGCAAGGTTGGATTCTGACTTGCACCAATTATCCTACCTATTCGAAACTATTTTAAAGGCGTAAGATTCTTTTTGAAATTAAACAATTTTTATATTATACCATATATTAACCATAGTTCTTCTAAAATACCCATTCCAAGAGTCTACCAACAGTATCACTATAAAAGGAAGTTCCAAAAATGGAATATAACAGCGGTATGGTAGATTAAACTGGCGAAACCGCTGGGAGGGTTCACCAATGATTAGCCAGGCCCTCCCTTTAATTTTTCCATTGCAGTAAGGGCAGTAGAAATTGTTTAATTTCAAAAAGAATCTTACGCCTTTAAAATAGTTTCGAATTTTGATAACAGATGACGCGCTAGTGCATCATATCCTACCTATGTCGTTACTTCAGGGTATCTTCTATAAGAAACGGCGCTTAATAGGTATTGTATTAAAAATACTATTTAAACATTAATCACTCTAAATACTGTCCTGATTTATCATATTCTACCATTAGACGAACCAACAGATTTCTTCAATACGTTGACTATACTCATTGAGGTATTTATTTAAATGTGAATGATAGTTGATTTTGAAACTATTATAGACGCGTATGATTCTTTTAAAAATTGAACAATTTCTACTGATGTAGTTTCGAATTTTGATAACAGATGGCGCGATAATTCATCATAGTTGATTTTCTTCTTCATCGCTTTTAAGATTGAGAGTGGCGATTGATCAAGAACTTCTTGATCTGTCTATCATTAACATTTTGATGATACCAGTACTCCAGTAGGTCTTGATCTATCTTCAATCGCCATTCTCAACCTTGAAAGAGATGATGAAGTAAATGATTATGACAATCCTAATTTGTATATATTTATCATGTGTATATAATATTTCTCCATTTTTACCCCTTTGTATATTTCCCACTTTCATAGGTTTCTCCGTCTTGTAACCCCAAGGAGAATCCTCTGTAAGACCTGTGTGTCTTAATAAAAGTTTTTGTGTGTGTGTGTGTATGATTATGACAATCATAATCATTTTAAAAAAATCCCTCGATATGGCTATAGTCAACGTAATGAATAGATTAACCAATTCATCGAAAACATTTTCGAAAAATGAGAACTAGTTGAATTGTTTGAAGCCGATAATAAAAATCAAAGGAAGAGACTGGCTCTTTGCATGTAAGATGCCAATGTTAAAATTCAAAACCATAAAAGTTTAAAACAATTTCTTGTTTATTTTTAATGTTCGAATACCTAAAAAAAACTACCTTGAATCATGATTGATGATAATATAGTGTTTTTTCCCTTTATTTTGTATCTTTTTTTTCTTTTCCTCGGATTTACCCTTCCAAGTCTGTTTATGAGCTCAATTGTCTTAATTACAATGTATAAATTTCATTATCTCAATATTGATTGTGATTATCTTTTGCTTTTTTTACCTTCATTTTCAGAGAATCCGCGGTAAATCCATGTATAATAAATTTCTTTTCCTCCAATTTAACCAGACTAATCTATTAGCTTGATTGTCTTTATTTAATTTTTCCTGTATATAAATATCATATTACCATTAAGGTACTATTACTTTTTTCTTGCATGTATCCTACATTTTTGCTTGGAGAATCTGTATAAGACTAAAAGGTCTTAATAAAGCTTTTTGTTGTTGATTTATGATAATAAAAAAGAACAAAACCTTTGTCGATAAAATATTCTGTGAATTATACACAGATCCTTCCTCCCAAGAAAATAAAATACAAACATTCGACACTATATTACACCATATTCAATAAGAAAATCTCCAAGAAGGTCTGATCAGAGGTGAGTTTCTTCTTAGGAGAGGGTTTTCCCCAATTTTTTTTTGAGTCTGGGTAACGATAAATCTTCACATGTATAAGACTTTGTATCCTAAGAAGGTCTGATCAGAGGTGAGTTACTACTTCGGAGAGGGGTTCCCCAATTTTGAGTCTGGGTAACGAGAAATCTCCATATGTATAAGACTTTGTATCCTAAGAAGGTCTGATCAGAGGTGAGTTACTTCTTAGGAGAGGGTTTTCCCCAATTTTGAGTCTGGGTAACGAGAAATCTCCACATGTATAAGACTTTGTATCCTAAGAAGGTCTGATCAGAGGTGAGTTTCTTCTTAGAAGAGGTTTTTCTCCAATTTTGAGTCTGGGTAACGATAAATCTCCACATGTATAAAGCTTTGTATCCTAAGAAGGTCTGATCAGAGGTGAGTTACTTCTTAGGAGAGGGTTTCCCCAATTTTGAGTCTGGGTAACGAGAAATCTCCACATGTATAAAACTTTGTATCCTAAGAAGGTCTGATCAGAGGTGAGTTACTTCTTAGGAGAGGGTTTCCCCAATTTTGAGTCTGGGTAACGAGAAATCTCCACATGTATAACTTTGTATCCTAAGAAGGTCTGATCATAGGTGAGTTACTTCTTAGGAGAGGGTTTTCCCCAATTTTGAGTCTAAGTAACGAGAAATCTCCACATGTATAAGACTTTGTATCCTAAGAAGGTCTGATCATAGGTGAGTTACTTCTTAGGAGAGGGTTTTCCCCAATTTTGAGTCTGGGTAACGAGAAATCTCCACATGTATAAGACTTTGTATCCTAAGAAGGTCTGATCAGAGGTGAGTTACTTCTTCGGAGAGGGTTTCCCCAATTTTGAGTCTGGGTAACGAGAAATCTCCACATGTATAAGACTTTGTATCCTAAGAAGGTCTGATCATAGGTGAGTTACTTCTTAGGAGAGGGTTTTCCCCAATTTTGAGTCTGGGTAACGAGAAATCTCCACATGTATAGTGACTATGTATCCTAAGAAGGTCTGATCAGAGGTGAGTTACTTCTTCGGAGAGGGTTTCCCCAATTTTGAGTCTGGGTAACGAGAAATCTCCACATGTATAAGACTTTGTATCCTAAGAAGGTCTGATCATAGGTGAGTTACTTCTTAGGAGAGGGTTTTCTCAAATTTTGAGTCTGGGTAACGAGAAATCTCCACATGTATAACTTTGTATCCTAAGAACGTCTGATCATAGGTGAGTTACTTCTTAGGAGAGGGTTTTCCCAATTTTGAGTCTGGGTAACGAGAAATCTCCACATGTATAGTGACTATGTATCCTAAGAAGGTCTAATCAGAGGTGAGTTACTTCTTAGGAGAGGGTTTCCCCCAATTTTGAGTCTGGGTAACGAGAAATCTCCACATGTATAAGACTTTGTATCCTAAGAAGGTCTGATCATAGGTGAGTTACTTCTTAGGAGAGGGTTTTCCCCAATTTTGAGTCTGGGTAACGAGAAATCTCCACATGTATAGTGACTATGTATCCTAAGAAGGTCTGATCAGAGGTGAGTTACTTCTTCGGAGAGGGTTTCCCCAATTTTGAGTCTGGGTAACGAGAAATCTCCACATGTATAAGACTTTGTATCCTAAGAAGGTCTGATCATAGGTGAGTTACTTCTTAGGAGAGGGTTTTCTCAAATTTTGAGTCTGGGTAACGAGAAATCTCCACATGTATAACTTTGTATCCTAAGAAGGTCTGATCATAGGTGAGTTACTTCTTAGGAGAGGGTTTTCCCCAATTTTGAGTCTGGGTAACGAGAAATCTCCACATTTATAGTGACTATGTATCTTAATAAAGACTTTTGTGTGTGTATAGTCAGTTATTTTCGTTTTTATTTCAAACTTTGCTAGTTATTTGTACTTGAAATATTGATGCAAATAATATTATAATTGAGTTAAATAAATTTCAAATATTTGCAGAGTTTCTTTATTAAGGTATCGGGAGGCAAGCTTTTGCACGCTCTACAACTGTCACTATTTTATTTTTGATTTTTCAAATGTATTTCTCTGAATCTCTATTGTATCTGTTGCACACCTTTGCGGAGCCAGTGGACTAATGAAGCACGACCGCGCGAAAGCTTGCCTCCCGATACTAAGGTATAAATAAAGAAACTCTGCAAATATTTTAAATTTGCTAGTTATATAATAAATATGTTATTAATATAATCCCTTTGGTATAATTATTAATAAAATACAATTCGCTGAGGGAAAAGTTTCTTTTATATATAACGGTAATACTTATAATTCTCTATTCATGATAAAATTGTGAAAAAGTTTTAAAATTACAATTATATTCTCACAATGAGTATCTTTTTATAAAAAAAAAACGCTAGCTTTCAAGCGTTAAACGCTCTTCAACGGGCTTACTATAATATCGACTTTATCCCACCAGAAATATTTACAAAAACAAACGCGCGCAGCGTGGATATTTATAACTGAAATTTTTAAATTGGTTTGTAATTTAACAATATTATGGAATATGTCTATTTACATTTTTAGGGCATTCAGAGCCCTATAAAATTGATCTATTGATTTCTTCTGAGATATCGGTATTGTGATTTTATTTTATTTTATTTCAACACACAAAACGCGATATCCCGGCTAGGGATAATTGCGTCGATTTACATTTTTTAAAACAGAAACAGTTATAAACATATTAGACAAGAAAAAGTAATCGAAATAAAAAGAGAAATAATAATATATATTAGGAACCTGAGTCTTTAAGGTTTGAAAGAAAATCATAAATATATTTAAAAAATAGTTAAATCTACGATAATTCTCTCTGCTATTTACAACTTGATATGGATATACGAGTACAACATTATTTATTGTCTGTTGTCTAGCGGTAAAGAAGAGTGGGCATTCCAGCAGTCGGTATTGTGATGGTAAATCTATTTTCCTGTTTATGCTGTTATATTCATTGGAAACGAGAGATTCCAAGAGTAACCGTTGAAAACCCTCATTGAATTGTCTTTTATTAATAATAAACATGATATATGTTAGTTGTTGTATGGAATCAGCAAAGTGTTGTGGTCCCTTTTTTGCCATTGTTTCTCAGTAAGGCGTGCGACACACACAAACTATGGGAAACAAAAACACATCTGATTTTATTTGTGTTATTTTGATAGTTGTTTGTCTGTTGTTGTTCCCCTTTCTTGTCGAAAATACAAACCTTCGAATAAGACCAAACATGTCCGGTTCCTTTTTATAGAAATATCAATATTGTTATTCATTCTCGATTTAAGACTTGGAGCACCATAGTATCAATAATTAACCGGCCTTAAAACCGATTTTCTCTCCTTTTTGCACCTTCTTTATCATCATGTTCTAAATGATAAAGCACAATTTGGATTATAGATTATAATACAAGAAAATAAGACCTAATTCAAATAATTTAATAGTGTGTGACGTTTCGGCAACAGCATTGTCACCATCAACAGACAATTCTTTTCTTTTGTCTGATGATGGTGACAATTCTTTTCTTTTGTCTGATGATGGTGACAATTCTGTTGCCGAAACACATCACTCACTATTAAATTAGTTGGATTAGGTCTTATTACCTAGTATCATGTTCTAAAGTCGATTTACAAGTCGGCAAACAGTCTTTGCATATTTCCATCAATTCCTGTCAGACTCTTAGCTATAGATAAGGCGTTTGTGATTTTAATTTACATAGCCTATATGAAATAATATTTTTAAAAAAGCATTTAAATATTCAAGTTTATATTTGAATATAAATATATTTCACACTAGCCTGTTCAGTAATTCGCTAACCATGACGTATGCACGAATGAACGTGTGGCCATTGGACATGCGTCGGACCAGGAGGCTGTTGTTGGGTGTTGCGCTGCCTGGAGTATAGGAGCTCCATCTATTATTTCTTCCTGTGGTGAATCTGTATAAGACCGGTGGTCTTAATAAAGCTTTGTGTGTGTATACTAAATATAAATACACTTATAGACAAAACTTGAGGAAGTGTAAATTCTTTGGTCACCGGTCGAGTGTTTTTTCTTTATTATTATTATTATTATTATTTTTTTAAGAAGACAGAGTCAATTCTGTTTACATTTGGTTTTCTTGTGTGTCTTCAATAAAGGTCACTGTAATATCTTTCAGAGTTATTGTCTGAATCCCGATATACATGGTAAAATGTGCTATTTTCTTAAGTTTTATTGTCGTGTTTTAAAGTGTATCAGCGAGGTATGTATATTTTATCACATAAATATTTGAAATAAGTTTCAGAGAGAAAATCACCTCAAGGAAGAAAATGGTCTCCTCAATGCCGAACAATTGGAAGCCAAACATCAATACAACAACATCCGGAATGGCATGTGGAGGAAGTTTTGAGAGATATTATTGGTAGACCCGTCTCGTACTAATATGGAGTACGCTGAAATTATTAAGATAAAAACATTAAGCCTTCAGGGAAATGTTTCTTTTTAAAAAGTTTTATTTACAAATTTCTCAAGCTTTCTGGCAAGAAAGCCCTTCAACAGGAGAAAATATTTTGAATTAAATCGCGTTAATATAAACAATAGTTAAAATCAAATTAAATGCTTTACTGTAAACACTCAAAGCATTTATTTGAATTTTTAACGCCTTGCAAAATGTTTTAATTTTTGTTCGTTCATGAAGATTACAAAATATTTTTGTCGAAACGTTGAGATAATAAAAAGATTTATACTGGCAGAAATATCTTTAATTTGAAGAACTATGAATGTTGGCCAGGCAACCTCTATCTTTTCTATTGGTGATTTAATGTAAAATATTTTCTCCTGTAGAAGGGCTTTCTCTCCAGAAAGCTTGAGAGATTTGTAAATAAAAAAACTTTGAAAAAAAAACTTTTCCCTGGAGTTGTAATTTTTTAAATTTTAATATTGATTCAAGGGATTGTTTAATCAAACTATACTGGATTTGTATCAATCCATTCATAATGCTAATTACACAATTCGCACTATTTTTCCAAACGGAATTCCTACACAGTTTCATACAAATTTTATAATCACTCATTTTGTCACATCACACGTGCATGCATATGCATGAAAGCATATCCTGACCAAGAGCAAATGTGCTTTTTAGATGGCAGAGCGCCATCTAGTGGAACAGAAATCAACTAAACATTGATTTAACCTGTTCCCTGATATTTGGCCAACCCAAAGAAAGATATAAGTGACATATTTAAGGTCTGCCATATTATCACATGGACACTTACATAAAATAGGTCTCTCAGAGAGAGACACCAAATTGTTCCTGCGGAGAAACTGAACAAACTGCTCTTCACCTTATCTATGACTGTCCGAACTTTACAGAAGTGAGACATCGATTGTTCCCTGATCTAAATGATTTAACTCTCTTACATCAGCCACTTTGTCTATATAAATTTTATGAACTCTGTAGAATAATACATGTAAATTTGTAAATATTTAATTCTAAGTTCTAATTTGTTTGTTGTTTTGTTTGTTTCCTCTGTGATAGGTGAAAATATTTCAATATCGCGCCTGGTTGATTAATAAATTAATTTAAAAAGTGTAGATAACTTATTTAAGTTTTTTATTTTATTTCAATTTAAAGCGCTATGTCCCCCTAGGGACACTTGCGCTGTCATACATGTATGCCTTTACATTTGCCTATACATATATATACAATAATTTTAGGCCGTGAATAGAATAATCATATGATGTTAACAATGAGAAAGAGAGAGAAAAACGAGAAAAATAACTGTGTACAAAGGAAGAAGTGTCTGTCAATATGTACAATAAGCATAATTATTTAAGTTAGAAATGTTTGTGATAAGCTTTTTGATTGTTTATTAAAACGAATGAAAATTTCGACTTCAAAAAAATGTCAAAAATCATAATTAAAATAAACAGATGTTCTAATAGAATACAGCAGATTTCCTTTTCAACGTTCAGAAAGTCAATCAGACGACGCTACATTATCTTCCTTAACTTAACTTACGACACCAAATACTTCTGGAACTCGAAATAATTCTAAAATCTGATTTCACTTTTGTAAAAAAAAATGTTACGTGGATGTTTAAAATAAAAACCATTATATAAATTCTTATTTTTTTACATTTTAAATTTTAATTTCACTTTTAAGAACATAGAAGTCGGTGGACGAGTGGGTAACACCCTCGATTCCCGACAGCCATGAACTGGGATTGTATTCCACGTTAACATTTTGTTTAATATGTAAATAACCTTCACATATTATTCATTATAATAAAATGCGGCTTGTGATTGTAAAACGACATTTGAAATACTATCCCGCATGTGTTTCTTTTCAACGAAAAATCAAAATTTATTTCAAGGAGAAATAACGATTATTTCTAACCTTTTGGATGAGGTATGAAAGGGTGAATTGTGAAGGGCAATGATAAACGGAAAAATAAAAGTGTCCAGGGATGGGAATTCACCCTTTCATACCTCATCCAAAAGGTTAGAAATAATCGTTATTTCTCCTTGAAATAAATTTTGATTTTTCGTTGAAAAGAAACACATGCGGGATAGTATTTCAAATGTCGTTTTACATATTATTCATTGTCGTAAATATAATAAACTAGGTTGTTATTTTACAGCGGTACCTAATAAAGTGATTTTGGAACCGAACTTTAAAGAATTTTTATTATTATGTGAAACTAAAGAAATTTATTTTATTGTATGACATTCTTTCCTGCAGATATTTTTCATTGTTTCTAAGCAATTTTAAAACGCTGAGAGGGTTCACTACTGATGAGCCAAGCCCTCTCATTCATTAAATCATATCATTGCAGTAAGGTCTGTAGAGATTTAAAAAAGAAACGCATTGCCAGTAAATTTATTTGTGTAAAATTTTAATTTTAAAACTGTTTATAAAAAGCTATTTTCTCGAGGCATACCTATATCATCAGAATTTTCATAGAAAACGAAATCATTGATATAGGTTGTATATAATACACTCATGCTAATGAAAAGTCTTTTATATTGCAGGTTTATTCCTCGACATTCATTAGTGTAAAATCTTTGTTTACGTTATATAATTAACAAACGTATTATAAGATATATTTGTTCAGGTATTAGATGGTTTATTTACTTACAGGTTGTTGTTAATGATAGATAACGTAAGTTCTATTGTTTACATTCTATGTGTGTTGTTCTAAATTGACTTAGACCCAGAGCAGCAGCTTTACACACCCAAGATAGTGGATATTGCTGCTGCTGTGATGAAGATGCATGGAGACATTTGAGACTCTTCTTTGAACACGACAACAACAGAACTGAAATGTGTTGCTGAGTTAAAATATAATTTCAATTATATTACAATTTGATTAGATTCAATAGAAATATTATTTTTAGGATTTCGTTTTGTACTATGATGGAAGTGTCGTACAGCTTTTAAAATATGAAAATACTTATCTAAAATGTATCAAACTCGTTTGATCTAATTTCAACAAAAGACAAATATATAAAATTCAACTCATTTTGCAGATTTATTCTGAATTTTATAAAAAATTGTTAAATTTATTTGGAACGCTTTTTTATTCAGAAATTAACTCTTTTTACCATTGTTGAATAATTCTCTAATATCTAGCATATTTTTGTTCTAAAATATTCCTTAAAACTTTCGTCAATTTGTAAATTATTTTTCTCAAATACACACAATACTTTACAATTTGATTTAATTTAACTAGATTTGCATACCAATCCTTTGTACATATATCAATGGTGTTAATATTTTTCTCTTTTCATCTAACTAACTTGCATACTAATTCTTGTACATATTTCAAATATCTTTCTTTGGGGGTCGGTGGAAGGATGGTCTAAACCGTTGGTTTTCGACCGCTACGACCCGGGTTCGATTCCCACATTGGGCACTTTTTTTTTTCTAATTAAAAAAATGCTCCAATGGCCCCCGATTCTTGCAAAAGTTCAACCCCACCAGCGAGTGCAAGTAATCAAACGGGGCTCTGGCAAATTTTTAAGTGCAAAGTCGAACTGATTTTCACACATGCAGACATGTGGTGCACTTACAGTAAAAGCAGTCGCCTACTTCTACCCACTATGATTATCATGGCCTGTACCATCTATCGGAATAAATATCAACTATTCTCGTTGTTTTTTAATTATTCCAGAATTGGCCAAATACCCATTCTTGATTAATCAAGAAAAGCTAACCACGGACGCGTTTCGGGCTGTTGGCCCTCATCAGCGTGGTGTAAGCTGTACCTCAACGACCAAAAAATTGGTCATTAAGGCATCCTGAAAAATCATGAAACGGGTAGTTAAGGCCAGAATTGCGTGAGAACGCTACACAATATGAAAAAATAGTACAAATGGATACGGACGCGTTTCGGGCTGTTGGCCCTCATCAGCGTGGTGTAAGCTGTACCTCAACGACCAAAAAATTGGTCATTAAGGCATCCTGGAAAATCATGAAACGGGTAGTTAAGGCCAGAATTGCGTGAGAACGCTACACAATATGAAAAAATAGTACAAATGTAACAGCTTGCACCACGCTGATGAGGGCCAACAGCCCGAAACGCGTCCGTGGTTAGCTTTTCTTGATTAATCAAGAATGGGTATTTGGCCAATTCTGGAATAATTAAAAATCAACGAGAATAGTTGATATTTATTCCGATAGATGGCGCCAGCCATCAGCAACTTTCAGTTGCACGATAAGGAGATGCCTTTTTCTTAATTTATGCACCTTATCCCAGTACAATGTTACATTTGTACTATTTTTTTCATATATATATACGATAAGAAGAAGCCTTTTTCCTAATATATATATATATATATATCTTTCTTTTCTTTCAATGTTTTGTTTACCTTTAAAGTATAAGTGTCCCTAGGGAGACATGACGCTCTATGTAGAAATAAAATAAATATTATCAGAAGAACGGTTTAAAAATATACAATAGGTATTTCAAGAAGATAGGTAAATCAGCAGCAGAATTTGTATCGGAAAGTGATAAGTTCACTAAAGTCTATCTTCACATACTTGACCCTGCGACGTTCTAATTTCGTTTCCTCTTCGGATGCCTCGAGGTCTTCCAAATACGTCTTCGCACGGGTCCCTTAATCTGAGGAAACTTCCAAATATTGCTTTGGGAAGCGGAAGAGATAAATCATTAGGGGTCATATAGAAGAAAATATGTAAATAAGGAACCGATTCGAAAAATCACTTCATACACTTCGGCTACTGTGGAGTTGATCTATGCAAAATATCAATACGTACATATGTATTTACACTCATGGACACAACTTGAGGAAGTTGTAGCTTTTAGAATGTATATCGGGATTCAGATAATAACTGTGAAAGATATTACAATGACCTTTATTGAAGACACACCAAGATAACCGAGATAACCAAGTGTGTACAAAATTGTCTCTGTCTCCTTGAAATTACCGGAGACATCAAAGACTTTCCAATTCCTTAAGTTTTGTCCACGAGGGTATATATACAAGGATAATACATATATTTCGGGGCAAAATAGATGCAAAAACTACGTTCATTCTATTGATCATCTTAGAAAAATGGCATCCAGCCCAGAAGTCTCCTCTACGTGGCGGGCGGGAGAAGCAGCACAAGTAAGGGACTGCCCTGTAGGGTGAAGTACGGTGTCGTGAGCCGCTACGGTAACCGTGAACAGGGAACTCTGAAATGTGGTTGACTAACGGAGCAATGACACCAGCAATGGCGTGTGAAGACGTAGGAACACCGGACATGGACTACAGGGATACGACGACCATTGAAGAGATCTAGGAGAACGACCAATAACAGATGACAGGAGACATGACAGACAAGAATAGATCAAGGCCAGGGGACCATTTTATCGAGGAGCCACCAGTCATAGAAAGACTGCAGGACATCAGGGGACCATATCTACCAGGGCTACAACACTGACCACTAGTCAAGATAACAAATGTAAATATCTTTGTTTACTTTTACTGTTATTATTTAGACTTTGTAAATAAAAATGGGTAAATAGACTGACCATTCGTTACACTTTTTAGAGAAAAACTTGTAACCGTTTTGAAAAATAAAGTTATTATTCATATTTAGATATTTCCAAATCTTAGTTAATTGAACGAAGAGTTGAAAAGTAAATATCTCCTTTAAAACACTATGCAGCCTGGGCAATTCTCGAGTTTACGCGTCTAAGATAGTTTCTAATTTTCATAACAGATGGCGCGCTAGTGCATCGCAATATAATTCTCGAGTTACATAATATGGTCGTCGTTGCTATCACATGACGTCAACACATCCCTCACATGTTTATACAGCAGTGTCCAGCAGATAATGACCTTCTTTCAAGTTGCATAACTTAGGTGAATTTCCGTTCGTCCACTTTCCCTTCGTTTACTTTCCAAACATATTTTTGTTGACACGTTCTAGATTAGATTGATGTTAAGTCAAAATACACGTGTATAGACAAAGTGTCTGATGTAAGAGATTAAATCATTTAGATCATGGAACAATCGATGTCTCATTTCTGTAAAGTTCGGACAGTCGTAGATAAGGTGAAGAGCAGTTTGTTCAGTTTATCCGCAGGAACAATTTGGTGTTTCTGATAGACCTCTTTTATGTAAGTATTTCTGGAATTTTCCGTGTGATGTGACAAATTGATTATCATGATTAATAAGGCCAGTTTTCTTGAATAGAAGTAAAGCTTAGTAAAGGTCCTATAGAACTGGAGCGATGGTCTTTTGTTATCTGGTATTCTATATGTAACCTCAAGGCCAAATAGATAGATAGACTGACAAACAGAATTTGGAGAAGACTTAATGAAGAACATAGTCTTCTAAGGAAGCAAATAGAAATGTTTCAGAACATTCAACCCATATGGCTCATTGGGAGATTGTCTTTTGACCATACTTTAGAAATATGCTTTGAAGAATGAAGAGAGAGGTTAGACCAAGGAAGGATTTCTTAGATGATCTAATAGAATGGTCTGGGATTATATGAAGAGAGAGAGAGAAAGAGATTGAAACTGATTTATTACAATGTCCATATAAGATTATATAAGGTTAAATACAGAATAAATATAAATATGAATAAATATGATTATATGATGAGAGATGCATGAATAAATAGATAAAATATATAAAATAATTGATAAATATACATATATAAAAATATATACAAGGTCTTCATTGGTGGGGTCCACCGTGTAAAAGACTCCGTCACCGATGGACTGCGAGAGTTCTTTCCTACAGAGTGGGCAGGTGGAGAGAGAGAACCATTTATTGGAATTGAAATAAAAAGGGCAGAAGATGGATCTTATCTATCTCAGACTCATTATATTGATACAATTCTTCACAGATTTTGACCGGAAGAATGCAACAGTTTGCAGACACCTGGAGATCAAAATCAAAATTTGGATGAGTATTTGGACTCTATAAGCCAGTAGATAAAACTTTATACCAGGAAATGATTGGATCACTAATGTACCTTTCTATGGGTACTCGACCGGACATATCCTTCAACGTCAGCAATTTATCATAGTATAGTAATGATCCAAGAGAAATACACTTAACTGGAGGATCTATAGATATCTGAGAGATGTGCAGAATAAGATACCATGGAAATGGATACCATGATATACCATGATACTCTATGGATGGCAGTACATGATGATGAAAGATTTATAAGTGCATGTACTATCAATTCAACATTGATCTCTGAATCTTGATCCCTTGATCTTGATCACTGAAATGATCCCTTAAAATTTTTTGAAGCCTGCGGCGCTTTAGTTGTGCTTGGTGCTGCCTTGGTTCCCTCATAAACGGCGCGCACTCGCCCTCTTCTCCCCCGGGGTGCCCACTGCCCTTCCGGCCCCTCTCCAACCCTCTCCTTGGCCCTCCACTGCGGCGGGTGCTTGGTGTTTCTCAAAGATGTTGTGCCTTAAAATGCTTATCCAAGAGCATGTAGAAGGCGGATTAATTGATAATATACTATCAATTCAACACATATTTATTTGATGAATTAACGCGCCCTCTGTTATAAGAAATTAAAACTATTTTAAACGCGTATGTTTTTTTTTTTAAATATCACTAATGAGCCATTTTTTTTATCATTGCAGTGAGGGCAGTAGAAAATTGTTTTTATTTATTAAAAAAATCATACCGTCAAAAATAATTTCAATATATATTTACATTTTGAAAATAGATCAATCCATATTTAATTCATTAGATAATAAAAGGCATATATTGGATTTAATAAAGATTTATTTTGCCAATATTTCGGTTGGCCTAACTGAATTACATTACAATGTAATGCCTCGATAAAGGTTGGCGTTCAGCCAGCCGAAATATTGGCAAAATAAATATTTTATTAAAACCAATATATGCCTTTTATTATATAATATATTTACATATATAGAATTAGTTTTACCCGTTGATGTTACAAGATGCCAAGAACGTTTTTTACACTCACTGGTGAGATTGCGCTTGTTTGAGATTCGAGGGCTATTGGAGCAATTATTTTTATCAAAAAAAGACGTCAATAGGTGGGTTTTAATTAAGGTTCTGGTTGAAGTTAGTTCAGGACTTCCAACGCTTAGTATTATTATGACTAATATATGTATATATGTTTTATGTTGCATATATGTATGTTATGTTAAAATATTATTTAATAGATTCAAATATTCTGTTTATATCTACCACCAGATGTCGAGACTTTCCCTATATAAAACCGATTGTTGTTGTTTCCCGTTGGCCGGCTCAAACTTTTGTACATTATGTAAATAAGTATTTCATTTTTTATTCTTACGCCTTAAGCCAGGAAGTACTTTTATCAAATTATGTTTTTTATATATTCCTTTAGTTCAATTAAAGCAATTTCTGATCAAAACTATTTTATTTATTATACTTACAAGATTTTTAACCACGACTGCATTACCATACCATAATTCTCGGGATGATCATAAATCAACAGAAATCATTATTTTCATATATTATGTATATATGCTGCAAAATTGCTGTAGGATAACAGCAACATGTTAATCATTTTTTAAAAGATAACGCTTAAGGAAAAAAAAGTATATACAGTATATAGTCTCTCACGAGAGACAGCCAAAAAAACATAAACCCGGTTGTTATAGGTGTAATAGAAACATTACACCCTTCAGTGTAGCATATATAAACAGAATCGTCTAATACAGTACACCTATCCCCCGATTTACACGGTACTTGTTTTACACGTTTTCGCTTTTACAACAACAACAACAACAACAAAAAAGCCTTTATTTAGGGTCACTGACCCTATACAGGATTCACCAGAGGTATGCATAAGAACAAAGCAGTGAGACAACGGAAATAGCGATATATACAGAGTAAAAAGAGAAAGAAAAAAATAAAAACAAGAAAAGGAAAAAAAAAAAATAATAATAAGAAAGAGGGAAGCAAGAAATCAACACAAAAAGAGTAGCAGTAAGAAATTGAGGAGTGAGTATCACTTGGCCTTCTTCTGAGATATGGACTTGTGGAAACCATAAAACGCCGTAGCAATATACTTATTCTGGGTCATGTTGTCAATTATTGATGGAAGTGAAGCACAGAGTTGCCCAGTTTTGAGCATAAGGGTTCTTCTTTCTTCTTTCAGAGCAGAGCAATCAAAAATATAGTGAGTGATTTCATTTTGTAGTTTTGAATTACAGAAGGTACAAGTCGGGTCCTCACCGCAGAGCATCTTGGTGTGGTTTTCTCTAAAAAAACTTGAAAGTATTCTAACTTGTGCGAGTAGTCTTACAACCGGGAAAGGAAAATCCCCTAAAAGGTATCCCTCCGTCATGAAAGATATGTGAATGTCTTTGTAGTGAGAGTATAGCTTAGATTTATCCATTCTTGTAAGGTCGTTTTGTATAGATTGGTCTGCCGCTGTTTTTAAGAGCCCTGTAATCGCGCTCCTCAGCGTTTCAGGGTCATCACAGGAAACAAGTGCAGGGGATCCATTATCGTTAAGCAGATTAGTGAGCTTTTTAATGAAACCGATGGGTGTGCCCGAAGCATTAGAGAGTTCCCGTGTTCTATTAAAACATATACGTGGCAATCTGTCACTGCTCATATTCAACACCCGCAGCCAATACTTCAGGGTTAATTTTAAGGCTGTTACTCTCAATGAGATACGACCGGTTTCTAATCTGATTAGGTAACCTGGAGTGTATATGGGCAGATTCAGGAACCTACGGATAAATATGTCTTGTATATTGTCCAGTAAGTCTTTATGCTCTGTTGCCCATAATGGAGCGGCATACATCAGGACAGCTCTCACTATTGTATCAAAGAGTTTGATTGATAAATTTATTGACTTTGCTTTTGATTTTATTAATATTGGGTGTGTGGCGTTAATTGCTGTAAGTGCTTTTCCTTTAAAGTAATTTGCCGGGTGAGTAGTTGTTATTGTTGGTGTCAGAGGGAATCCCAAGTATGTATATCTTGAAGTTATTGCTATGGGTTTATCATTCCAGAACCATCTATCCTTATTTGAGGGTTTACCTCCATTACGGAACACCATAATCTTTGACTTGGACTCATTTAGTGTCATTAAATTCTCATCGAGATATTCTTTCAGTATTTTGATCTTCTTTTGGAGGTTTATCCTGGACTCACCTATAATTGCTATGTCGTCGGCGTACAGCAATAAATGGATATCTCCAAATTCTGGCAAATTTACACTCGGCAGGTCTGAGTTATTATAAATTTCGATTAAGTCCGTGATAAATAATATAAATAGCAGTGGGGAAAGTGGTTCTCCCTGGAGGACTCCCGAGTTTATCTTAATACTTTCCGTAAATGATCCCTTCCATCTGATAGCTATAGTTGCTTGTTCGTAGTAACTTTTGATCGTACTTATGAATTGGTAACTTATGCCTAGGTTGTAAAGTTTTTTCCAAAGTAGTGAGTGGGGTACAGTATCAAATGCCTTCCTTAGATCGACAAAAAAGACATATAGTTTTCCCCTCTTTTTTCTTAATGATAGTTGGATTAAAGTAGTTAGTGTAAATATGTGGTCAATACATGATCTTTCTTTTCTAAATCCCGCTTGGTTTTCGGGTATAACCCTTCTTCCTTCGACCCATTCCTCCAGTCGTGATCTTAGGATTGATGTGAAAAGCTTTGATACATTGCTAATCAGTGCAATACCTCGGTAGTTGGAGGGGCTGTTCTTATAACCGTTTTTAAAGATTGGGTGTATAGTGGAATTAGTCCAAATTGCTGGGTATTTTCCAGTCGTCATAACACTATTGTAGAGTTGTTTCAACAGCAGTATGTACGAATCAGGGAGTGTTTTTAATACTTCATTGGGGATGCCATCGGGTCCGCATGCCTTGTTACTCCTCAAACCAGCTATCTCCTTGTATATGTCTGCATTGGTTATCTCTGAGTCCAATATAGGATCGTTCTGAGAAATCACATTATGTAAATTACAAATTCTCAAATTTTTCTCTGTAGTCATTAGTTCGCGGTAAAAGTTCAGCCAGTCCTGTATAGATATTTCTCCTTGGATTATAGATGTGCTTTTGTAGAGCGCAATAGTTTTCCAGAAGGTCTTTGAGTCTTTAGCATTTCTGAGTATTTCCTGTTTTTCATTATCAAAGCCTTTCCTTTTTAGATCCAATAAAGCAAGATATTTCTTTCTGGAAGAAGCATAACATTCTCTGTCTTCCAATCTATTTGTTTTACGATATTTCTTCAGACTTTCTTTTGCCAGTTTTTTCATATCATAGCAGTCCTTATCGAACCACGGCTTAGATTTCCTGGGGCCGCCCTTAATTGAGTAGGTTATTTTTGCAGATGACATTGCTTCCAAAATTCGCTGATTGAAAGTGTATACAAGGTCATCGGAGGCTGGTATGTTTTTTTCCCGCAATTCTTCCAGTTTCATTTTAAACGTTGCGAGTCCATCGGCTGACCATCTATATCTCGTAATATTATAATCTTCCCGTTTGGTTTTTTTCTCATTGAAGTTTTGGCCTTTTATCGTTAAAACCAAAGGATGGTGTTTTCGCTTTTACACGGTTTTCCAAATAAGTTTTTTTTTGTTGTTTTTATCGCACTATACTAAATGCTACTGTGATTGAACACATGCGCTGTGTACACATCTCACGAGGAATCCCAAGCTTATGTGCTGACTTGCTGCACACGCACACTGTGTCCGTATTTCTAGTTTTTAAAAAATTTTTAATTTTCGATTTACACGTTTTTCTCAGGAACGTATCTACCGTGTAAATCGGGGGATAGGTGTATTAGAGCTCTAAAAAAAGCGGACTAGTAGTTTAAATTGGCGAAACGGTTGAGGGTTCACCACTGATGAAACAAGCCATTCCTATATTTTTCCCATTGCAGTAAAGCTAGAAGTTTGTTTAAAAGAAGAATGTATAACAGAAACATTCGTGTTTTAAAGATTTCATTTCTTATATATATGGCGTGTTAAAACTTTATATTAATAAGACAAATATTTTAGAAGATAACGTTTCCAATAAATCTTCGGCCATCTTGTATCGACGCCTGTCTGTCTACTGAGGTCTGATAACTTGTAACCTTCATCACAATATCATCCATCCGATCTTGTTTACCAAACATACGTAGGAACTATTCAACGCTGAAACTTTCGCTCTCCCTATAACTTTCCGTACTTTTTTCTTATTCCTCAAGTCGTTTAAACGATCTCCATTAGGTTCCATTGTCTCAGCTTTTCTATTATAGTCCTGGGGTTTTCCCAGAGGTCTTTTTTTGAACGTTCCGTGCTAAGATATTTATAAAAAAAAAGCAAGCTTACTAGAGAGAGAGAGACAAAGACACACACACAATTTTTCGATAAATACAAGGTTGTCTCAAAAGTTCGTAAACACTTGCAAAAAATTGAAATACCAATATTATTTACCGTTATGTATAATGTCTTTGTATTATGTATAAAGTAATTGTATTATGTATTATTATGTATTCGCTGTAATAATATTATTCGCCAATAATAAAAACAACGTTTAAGAAAAACACGAAATTTTGGGATAACCTTATAACATACTTTTATTGACATCTTGTCAATACAGGTCAAAGTGCACAATCCCCAGTAGTTAGGTATTGATGACAAACCCACAATGATGATAATAATACAAAAGAGAGAGTTACATTACTCTGTATATTTTCTCAAATTTTGTACTTAGATATTCTTCTTTTTCTCTTTTCTGAAAAAAAATTCAATTTCTTCCCTGCTTCTTATTTCTTTTTAGATTCATTTATAATATGAGAATCGTCTGTATAAGACGGAATGTCTTAATAAAGGTTTGTGTGTGTGTGTGTGCGAGTTACATTACTCTTCCACCAGTCGAATAGTTGACTTCTGCATGCTACAGTACTCCAGGTCAGTTCTACCGACATGTTCCCCTTACCTAACTATATATGTTAAAGATAAAAGTAGTTAACGTTATTTCCTTCTGGGTGAAAAAAAAAAAAAAAAAAAGATAAGATTTTTTTTTTTTTACATTATTGAACTGAATATCACAAATAATTTTGAAAGTTTGACTCATCAATGGTGAACTTTCCGACAATTATCGTCAATTTAATCAACAATAATGCCACGTGGAAAATCAGGGAAGACCAACTTCGGAAATATCTTTATTTACGGGGCTGCTAACCAAAATTAATGATTTTTGAGCCCCGAGAAGACCAACTTCGGGATGAGACAACAATTTATTTCAGACAAGAACAAACTATGAGTGATAAACAAAAGAGGGAAGTGTACAGAGTATAGCAAAATATAAACATAAAAAATTAATACTCTGTTAAAATAATAAATATTTTGTTACAATATATATCCAACTGGTATATTTTCATTCTGCTTAGTTTGAACTAAAAGGTTTATTCTTTGTGATAGTTTTTAACGAAACTATGGAATATTGTTTCTGTGATTATAAAGAGAGAGAGAGAGAGAGATTTCACTCCTATTTAAACTTTGAGCGTGCGTGTACAGCTTTTCCACTCAAAGAACAAGACATCAAATAATTTTGAGTATTAGTGGTGAATACAACTCTCTCTTTCTTTCTAGTTTTTCCCTTTCTCAACTCTTCTTCTAACATAAAACCTAGGAGTTGAAAAAACACTTATCACCACTAATATTAATAAAGTATATATTAATATTATCTTATTTTTTGTTGACAATATTTGTGTATATTTTATTAATAACTTCAATTTTGTTTATTTTTAAAATAGATAAATATTATTGCTTTTCTTGTTTCCTCTTTACTTTTTACACATGAGAAATTGAAACTATTATAGACGCGTATGATTCTTTTTAAAATTAAACAATTTTATACTGCCCTTACTTCAATTATAAATTATTAGGAGGGTCTGGTTCATCAGTGGTGAACCCTCACAGCGGTTTCGTCAGTTTAATTTACCATACCGCTGTTATATTGTACTAGCCGAATGACCCGGGCAACGCCCGTGTTTTACCCGATTGAATGTTTTTATTCAAATACTATTTGTTACAATTATAAATTGGAGCCGTGGATGTCACTCTTGTGAAACGTCCCGCTCCAAACTTTACATGTACATTAGGTCAGCTGGTATTACCCCTCTTTTCACCGCTAGAGGCGCGAGCGAATTGACTTTTTGTAAATATACATAATTATAAAGATAGAAGCTTCTATAGAAGATAATTATCATAATGATGATGCGCGCGCATCCGTGACAGCGATGAGGAATTGAGGTAAGACGGTCGTGACTATATATGTTGATTTTGCGGTTTTCTTTTGGCGAGATACCCTGAGGATATTGCGACTTGCAGAAACTTGGAGAACCCACTCTGAAATCACGGGTCCATTAAAGTAACTTTAATATTTAGATTTATTCGAATTAAAAATTTTAAAAACCTCAAGACTGAATCCTTACAGCAGTTTCGTCAGTTTAATCTACCATACCGCTGTAATTTTGATGTTTTATTTTCGGCGAGAGATACTGTGAGGATATTGCAACTTGCAGAAAAGGAGAACCCACTCTGAAATCACGGGTACATGAAAGTAACTTTAATATTTAGATGTCTTCGAATTAAAACCTCAAGACTGAATCCTCACAGCGGTTTCGTCAGTTTAATCTACCATACTGCTGTAATATTATATTTTTCAGTTTTCTTTCCATACCGCTACTGAAGCTTGGCAAAGATGTTGTGTATAGGAACCCACCTGAGGCATGTAGCCCACGCCACGACCAGGTACCAAGCTTCCAGGACTGCCAGGTTGTCTCCCAAATACCCGGACCTCACCACCCTCTGGACGCAGACTTCCAACCAGACAGGACAGGAGGGTGGTCTTCCCACAGCCACTTGGTCCGAGTAGTCCATAGCTGCAACACGGCAAACTTTAGCTCAACTTTGTCTACTTCCCAAGTCCATCATTGGACTCTGTTTATTAACTTGTTTTAATTAAGTTTTCCTGTTAAGGGGGGTAGGTAAAAGGGTGGTCTCAACCATTGGTTTACGACCGCTACGACCTGAAATTGAATCCCGCATTGGACACTTTTTTCTAATTGAAAAAAAAAAAAAAATGCTCCATTGGCCTCCGATTCTTGCAAAAGTCAAACTTCACCAGCGAGTGCAAGTAACCAAACGGGGTTCTGGCATATTTCTAAGTGCAGAAGTCGAACTGCTTTTCAGATTTGTAGACATGTGGTGCACTTACAGTAAAAGCAGTCGCCAACTTCATCCCACCATAATTATAATGACCTGTACCACGTGTACTAGGGATAATAAAAAAAAAGAAAGTTTCCTGTATATAAATTTCATTATTACCATTAAGTGTGATTAGCTCTTACTTATTATTATTATTTCCATTTGCAGACTCCATGGTAAATCCATGTATAAGAGTCATGACATTTTTTTTTTTAATTTCCTGAATTAACCAAACTCAAACGATCTACAAATATAACAAAATATTAGTAAATTAAATTTAATTGCCATCTATTGTTACACAAATAAATTTACTGGCAATGCGTTTCTTTTAAATATCATCAAATATTATCTCTACAGTCCTTACTGTAATGATATGAGTTATTGACTCACATCATTGCAGTAAGGTCTGTAGAGATAATATTTGATGATATTTAAAAGAAACGCATTGCCAGTAAATTTATTTGTGTAAAATTATAACAAAATATGCTCTAAAGGGACACTAAATGGTTTTCTATTAGCCATGTTGAAAGTTACATTTAACACCGATCTTCTGCGTTTACAATTATCGTCTGATTCTTTTGAAGACAAAAGCTATTTTCAGCCGATTGTAAATTGAAGTACCGACGTTTCTATAAGTACTGATCAAGAGCTATTGACCTTCTTTAACGTTATCTCTTCACCCTCTTCTTCAATCCTCACCGTGTGAACTTGTTATACAAGACAGACCAACAGAAGTTTTACCTTTTAGCATGTTATATCAGGATTGAAGGCAATATAACTCTGAAAGATATTTGATATACAGTGATTACATTCATGGACAAAACCTGAAAGATATTTGATATACAGTGATTACATTCATGGACAAAATCTGAAAGATATTTGATATACAGTGATTACATTCATGGACAAAATCTGAAAGAAATTTGATATACAGTGATTACATTCATGGACAAAACTTGAGGAAGTTTTACCTTTTAGCATGTTATATCAGGATTGAAGGCAATATAACTCTGAAAGATATTTGATATACAGTGATTACATTCATGGACAAAATCTGAAAGATATTTGATATACAGTGATTACATTCATGGACAAAATCTGAAAGATATTTGATATACGGTGATTACATTCATGGACAAAACTTGAGGAAGTTGTACCTTTTAGCATGTTATATCAGGATTGAAAACAATATAACTCTGAAAGATATTTGATATAGTGATTACATTCATGGACAAAATATAAAGAAGTTTTACCTATTAGCATGTATATCGGGATTCGGACAATAAATCTTAAAGATATTTGACACAGTGACTTTTAGTGAAGACGCACAATAACCAAGTTTGAACAAAATTGACTGTCTCCTTAAAAAAAAAAAAAAAAATAGACAAAGGGGACATCAAAATATGAAAATTTCTTAATTTTTGTCTATAAGTGTAAATTTAGAGTAAAAGTGTCCTTTAATGAGGGGTGTCCTCTTACCAGAGAGTAGCTAAACTGTACTTTGTCCCCATGGACAAAACTAAAGGAAGGTGTACCTTTTAGCATGTATATTGGAATTCAGACAATAACTCTTAAAGGTATTTAATACACAGTGACCTTTTATTGATGACACACGAGATAACCAAGTATGAACAAAATTGCCTCTGTCTTCTTAAAAAAAAATAATAATAAAAAAAAAAAAAAAGAAAGAAAAAAAGTCCGGAGACAACACTTTCCACTTCTTAAGTCACTTTGTCCATGTGTAGATAATAAGATATGAAATTATATTTATATAATTTATTTAAAAGTTCATAGTTTTTTGTGAGTTAAATATTTGTTTTTTGACTCGTGCTTTAGATGTTGTGCAAAAACCGCGTGAGAACGCCTTTGCAGCCTTAGAATAATTTCTAACGCTTTACCAAATGTTTTAATTTTTGTTCGCTCCTGACGAGGATAAAAGATTTTTGTCGAAACGTCGAAACAATAAAAAGATTTACTGGCCGAAAAAAGGATCTTTTATTTGAAGAAATATTTGAAGAAAGAAATGATAGAGTCATATTCTGATCGCTCACATGATCAACACCTAACCTTTTTTTCTGATTTTTTTTTCACTTAATCAAAGAAATTCCCATAAAAATGTTCATGGATGCGAAAAGAACCAATGAACCTCATATCCTGAGGGGCTATAAATGTGCAAATATGTTTTTAATTAATAACACACAAACACACACATTCTAAATATATTTCTCTTTTAAAAAAAATTAATAAAAGAAATTTTTCGTCTTCGAATTATTCTCGTGTTATATCTTCTTGGCGAATAATTTTAATAACATATTTACATACCTGGACAAAAGGAAGTGGAAAGTATTTGATGTCGCGGGTCGTTTATTTATTTTTTAAAGGAGACAGAGGCAATTTTGTTCAAAATTGGTTATCTTATATGTCTTCAATAAAGGTGTATCAAATATCTTTTAATTATTGTCTGAATCCCAATATACATGCTAAAAGGTACAAAACTTCCTTAAGTTTTGTTCATGAGAGTGTATATATCTATATATAATCAAGGTAAATTCTTAAATTTGCATATCTAAAGATCATCAGACGACTAAATATAGAAGAGTTGCGTGCAGCCGATAAGTGTCAACCTACAATACTTGTACTGACCTGTAAAATCTCAAGAGACCAGGTCTAACCCAATACTCGAAACATTCTCAAGGTAAAAATGCCTAAAAAAAAAAAAAAAAAAAGGTTTTGACCTAAATTCGGGGGATGAAAACAAAAAGAATCTGAAGACCTCCAAGTACCCCAGGTCACGGGGGTGGGGGGGCATCGCTTCCTCTTCCCCCGACCCCCAAGCTTGCCCCCCCTCCCTTCCTTCAACTCTGTGACGAGGAAATATTCGTGGCGGAAGTTGGGTTCCTAAAGTAAGATTATTATCAGACAAATGCCGTTATACTTTTGTCATATTTAGAAAGATAAATAAATTTTTCCTTCACGGCTGTAATAATATTATCATTTATTTATATCCACAAAAACTTGAATCACTAATAGTTACAAGCAAGTCAGTAATAGTAAGTTAAAGAAAGATATGGTCAAGATATTAACGTATATTCAAGTTATTTAGTTCATGGAAGGAATTCAAGTAACGGAAATTCCTTTAATACCTACCATAAGATCAATGATATATTCATCTTTTGGTATTTTATTAAGTTAAAGGAAAAGCCGATGATATTAGGGTAAAAAAAGTTATAATCATATCCAATAAAATTTTGATAGAACTGTCTTTTAATAAGGTTTTAATATGTAGAACGACCTTTGACAATTTTACCGCAAATGTTTCTTTTGAACTAGAAATCGAATTTTATTTTAAGGAGAAATAACGACTACTTCTAACCTTAGGGATGAAGTATGAAAGGATGAATTGTAAAGAGTAATGATAAACGGAAAAATAATTTTCGAAGGTCGTTCTACAATCATAAGCCGCATTATATTGTATTATAAGGTATTAATATATTAGAATGAAAATCTTCTGTGGTAACAAACAGTAAATTTAATAAGGATGTTTAATTTAGTTATTCCATAATCCAGCAACATGTTACTAAACATATCTTTGTAAGCATGAGATTAAAATGATTTTATTCATCTTATAATAGAAATTCTAAAAAAAAAAATGTTATTGAGAATTCTTATTAGAATATTATCCTGTGTAATTTCGTGTCTAAAATTTCAGATAGTTTGTTGAATCCATCCCCAATATCTTAAACCATTTCTATATTAAGGCTGAAACAAGAAGTCCTTAATCGTTTGATTCTATAGTTTAATGACCATGGTATTGCGTCTTCTTCTATCTTATCTCCACTCAATCCCATATTAGGGTATCAAACTTGTAGAGTTTGTTGAAGATGTTTGCTTGGGATGAGTAGAGATCATCAATGGATGAGTCAATACAAGCAATAATGTGTTTTGGGGTAACAGGTTGAGAATTGAACTTAGTACATAGTGGGAAAACCTTGCAACACCATTCTGGAAAGTCATTGTCTGTAGATGATCAGACTTAAGTCTGGAAATCAAAGACTGTTGTTCTCTTGGGAGGATTGAATTGGTGCTTGTCCCTCCTGCTCTGTACCAGTTATGTGTAGCATTAGATTTCCATTCCTGCAGGCATTGGGTTTTGATGGTATTAAAGAGGTCTCTTTCGTCTAGTTAGGTGGTAGATTATCTGTATAGTATTACGTAAGATTGAGGAATAGATTTTTTTCTTCTGATGGGAGGTATTTTTAGATTAGGAACATATTGACTGTTTTCTCTAGGTACATGCTGTTTGAGTGGCAGCCTTGAGTAGGTCTTGTCTTGAGTAGTTTGCTTTGGGTGTCCTAAAATGATTCTGGCTGAAAATGGATTTTCTTTCTCTTCACGATTTATCATTGGGGATCATATTGTTGCACCGTCCTGGGCATCATGTCAATATTCGATAGTTCCATATCAGGATTATAAGTCAGAGAACGAGTGTAATCATTAAACAAATTTATTTTAGCAAGGAAAGTATTTACAATTATTTTCAATCTTGAAAAAACTGAGAAATATCTAAACAAAATATTGTAACAAAATAATAAATACTATGGAATCCTTGGCAGAAGCACGTCAGATCCATGTCAGTAACTACAATAATTGTAAGCTGTGGGTCACAGCTCTCATAGGGAAGGAGCTATGTAACAAAGTATTATTTTATTAGCAGAGTATTATTTTTATGTTTATATTTTGCTATACTCTGTACATTTCCCTCTTTTGCTTATCTTTTGTTTATCTCTCATAATTTGTTCTTGCCTGAAATAAATTGTTGTCTCATCCCGAAGTTGGTCTTCCCTAATTATCCACGTGGCAATATTTACAAATAAAATATTGACTTAGCGTCATATGAATATATATCTGATTTACACTTATTCAGGGGGGGTCGGTGGAAGGCTGGTTAAACCGTTTGGTTTCGACCACTAGGACCCGGGTTCGATTCCCGCATTGAACACTTTTTTCTGTTTAAAAAAAAAAATGCTCCAATGGCCCCCGATTCTTGCAAAAGTCCAACCCCACCAGCGAGTGCAAGTAACCAAACGGGGCTCTGGCATTTGTAAGTGCAAAGTCGAACTGCTTTTCACATGTGTAGACATGTGGTGCGCTTACAGTAAAAGCAGTTGCTAACTACCCACCATGATTATCATGGCCTGTACCACGTGTACTAGGGATAAGCAAAAAAAAAACACTTATTCAGAATTCAAATAGGATATTCAATCCTCTAAAAAATTCCAAAATATTATAATATATTTATATATATATAAAATATGTGTTAATGGCCAATATATTGGATAAAAAAAAAACATTCCATATTTTGATATGCTCTATGCCTATCTTCTTCCCAGAAAGATTTGATAGGACATTTTGCTCAGCATTAAAAGAAGGTGCAATATTCTATAACAAAAAATGTAAAGAGCAAGGTAAATTATTTATAAAGAAGACACAATGTTATATATAAAAGGTTTTTATAATAAATCCTTTGCCAGAAATTTTAAATAATAAAGTAAAGGTCTAAGGATGTGTATCTTTTGAATTAAACATTTTTTGGGCTTAAGGGCGTTATCCCGAAAGCTCGAAAAACGTTTAATTAAAAATATATTCATCTTTAGACCTTTACTATATTATCTAAAATAAAAGGTTTTTTATAACTTTTTTAATTAGCGGCAGTTTTGTTTTCCCTACTGCAATTATAAAAAAATATTTGTGAAGGTCTAGTTAATCCGTGGTGTGAACTCTTCCAGCAAAATTAATGCAGAAATCCAAGAGTTAGAACAGCCTACCATCTCCAATTTCCAATCTTACCATTACAAAAGTATCAGACAACCATTCTTCTAGGAATTCTCAACCTGTAATCGCTGGAAAACCTTTCAAGAAAGCCTTTTAGGGTTACCACACACATACACAACTTGAATTTCCACTGCCATTCTAAAATAAAACTAAAAAGACTTAGATCTGAAAGGCAATGAAGATGTCCCCTAAGAATAATCAAGAAAATATATGACCTACTGAAGACGAAGAGAACCAATATGTCTGGATATCTTTTCTGACTATCGGAATACATGTATAAATGGATTGATGCATGGATAGATCAAGAAGAAGGTCGAGAATGGAGCCAAAGTAGACCCTACGATACTATCAATAAATCCATTCTCCTAGGAATCCTCAACCTGTCATCGCTGGAAAACCTTCCAAGAAATAAATCCGCTTAACGTTATCAAATAACTTAGATTTCCACTGCCATTCTAAATAAAACTAAAAAGACTTAGATCTGAAAAACAATGAAGATGTCCCCTAAGAATAATTAAGAAAAAATATGACCTACTGAAGACGAAGAGAACCAACATGTCTGGATATCTTGTCTGACTATCGGAATAGATGTATAAATGGATTGATGCATGGATAGATCAAGAAGAAGGCCGAGAATTGAATTTATGGACAATTTCAGAAGTTCACTCTACGATACTATCAATAAACCTATATAGGTTGGCAGTATTTCTAATATTTTATAACTCTTTATTAACATACCCTACAGAGTAAATGGTCCACAGAATTTTTTTTTTTTACGTGGTACAGACTATAATTATCAATTTAGAGTGGTTAGCGACCGTAAGTACATCACATGTTTGCACATGTAGTAAGTGATCCGACATTTGCATTTAAAACAAAGTGCAAGAGATCTTTTGCGAGAATCGATGTCCATCGAAGTAGTTGGCTTTTCAGAAAAATGCCCGATGCGAGCGGGATTCGATCCTGTGGCGTAGCTATCACCAATCAACATAGTATAATACCCCCATCAACCCCCGGTATAAGCATTGATCAAATCAAAATTTATTTCTTCCGCGTGCCCTATTTCGCTTTATGCGAACTCTACACGCCAAAAAAAGTGACAGCGGTGGGATTCGAACCAATGCCTCCAAAGAGATGGTTGCCATAATGTATTGATTATTAGCATTGATTCCATTATCAGATATACTTATATAATCCAGACTTTTAGAACGCAGAACCTTTATCAGATTAGAAGAAAAACTGTCCTGATTAATTAAAACAAAATCTCTTCCTCTAATGATAGCAATGTTATCCAATCGGTTTATTTGGCCTTGCTACTGATTGGATTAGATTGGATTTAGATTTTGTTTGCTTTTGTAATTTGAAAACAACACTTTGTGGTTTCGAAATCATATTATCAACAACAGTTTTTTAATGTGAGTACACACATACCCTGTATAATAAATATTGGTCAGAAGAACTTGCCCTGGTAGTTGGCGGCTTTTATACGTTCTAGAAATCTGGGTTACCTAAATAAATCTCTAGTTTGTAAAAATCATTTGAAAATTTTCTTGAAGAAAGAATATAATCTTCCATCAACACAGTTTAACCTATTTATTATTGGCTCGACGTGGCTGAATTTTTGGGCTCAAAAATCATACTTTGGCCCCTCTAACAGTGAAATGTATATAATGCTTTGTATATATTCCGCTTTATGTGTCCATTGTGGCTCGAAAATCATTCATTTTGGTTAGTAGCCCCGTGAATAAAAAAACTTCCGACCTGGCTGAAATACCGAGTCAAGAATAAATTGAAATAGGTTTATATAGCAACACATCTTTATTTAAACCTCTTATAATGCTGTGAGAACTAAATCATAATTATAAAACACTAGAACTATCGATCAACGAACAGATTTTCATGGTTAACTCTATTGTTCCAAAATCATTTTATTAGGTACCACTCAACAAGAGAGCAACCTAGTTTATGATATTTACAACAATGAATAATATGTGAAGGTTATTCACATATTAAACAAAATGTTAACGCGGGATTCAATCCTGGTTCATGACTGTCGGTAATCGAGGGTGTTACCCACTCGTCCACTTAACTCTATTGAAAATTTAAATCTAAGAATATCAAATATTTTTAACAACAACAGTGTTCTTAGAATTAAGAGACATTTCAGCCAGTAAATATTTTTACTTTCTTAATGTTTCGACAAAAATTGTTTGTCCTCGTCAGGAGAGAAATATATTTATAACCCAGAAAGCGCAGAACGCCAACTACCTGGGAAGTCCAGCTCACCAGTATGGACTAGTGCTAAGCTCTTTTACTCGCGTCCTGTTTTGCTCCTGACGAGGACAAACTATTTTTGTCGAAACGTCAAGAGAATAAAAAAGTTTCAATAGCTGAAGTGTTTCTTAAATCTAAGAACTATGAATGCCGGTCAGACAACCCTATCTTCAAGATAACAAAAGTATTTCGAAAGAAGAAGAGAAAATGTAAGAAGAAAGCAAAGAAGGCCTGGCAATATATGAATAAAAAGACAAATCGCGTAAATGACCATTTTTAGATAAAAATTTGTTATCTATCAGAACATTGAATTAGGTTTATTGGTCAATTTGCACAACTGCATAAAAAAAATAATAAATAAACATATATAATATTTTTATAAAAGAATATTTTAAACAAGGGAAACTTTATGAAGTATATTATACCTGCATTTGGTTTATTCCTAAACCACACACACACACAGTGATAAAATATCTTCAAAAATTGAGTCCCAACTCCAAATTCTCCTAAATTTACAACTGCATAAGATAAACACATATTTCTATAAAAGAATATTTTAAAAAGCGAAACTTTATGAAGTGTACAAGATTAATATTTTGTGTTTGACAAAAGACAAATAAAGATAAAACCTGTACTTTGTTTGTTAAAAGACAAACATAGATAAGACTTATACTTTGTTTGACAAAAGACAAAAACATCGATAAAAATCTATACTTTGTTAAAAAGACAAATAGAGATAAAAACCTATATTTTGTTAAAAGATAAAGAGATAAGTAATACCATTTTATTCGTGATCGAACGTTGTGACCCACTGTACGTATTACATCCCAAACACGATGCCAGCCATCTCTGTCTTGACAATTTTGACAATTAAAATAATATTATTGACATCTTGTCAATACATGCTGAAGACCCACTGGCGATTCTCCACCAAACTCTGCAGCGCTGGCAGAGACACCATATTCATTGTACATAGTGTATATAATCCATATTATCTCTGTCTTGAGCTCGAAGAGATAAATAAGATGTTAGTTAAAAGAGAGATAAGATCTGAAGAACTTTTCTATAAGGAAATATACAGAAATCTCGATATTTTCCCTTTACATTTGTCACTACAGATTATTGTCATTATTAAAGCTTCTATGATAAATGATCATCTTTATTTCCTTTACTCCTTGCTTCTCCAGCTTAAATAAGGAAACTGGGACTTCATAGTGAATCACCAGAAAATTCTTTTGTTAAGTCAAAAATCTTTTGATATCTTTTTTTGTTATCTGTGATAGAAAAAAACAGGTTTGACTTTGCTAAATTGATGATGTGTAATGTTGACAATAAATGATGGTGTCTTTAAATGACCGAATTTAGGTTGGAATTCTCCGTTTTAAAGATAAATTTGGACTATTGACCTGGTAAAATTGATATAATACTACAAAAATAATATATTCCCTTATATAATATCATTTTTGATACTAAACAAAAATCATCCAGGAAAGAGTTTAAAAAAAAAGTTTCAAAAGAGACACTCTTCCCTGGAGATGAACAAATTTTTCCTCTCAAATTTATATAATACTGTTTAATTTTGTCCTGGGGGAAATTTGCATTTTGCGCTCCAGGAACCTTAGTTATCTTTATATTTCTGGTTTAATTTGATGGGTATAATACCATGTTTTATATTAAAAGGTTTGTCTGGTCTATATAAATTAGTTGGTTTGATTACTTGATTAAATTCTTGGTTTATAATTTGGTTGGCGATTCTGTGAGTTTAAACATAAAAATCACCATTGACCTGGCTAAATGAGTAATTAATTTGCATACTTCATATATAATATCGGTTTAATTTGTTGTTTTTATTATTCATAAATAGTATTTTATAATCTTTGTTATTTTTAACATTTTTATACAACCTTTAACAATCAAAAATTTCAACTCACATAAATCGAAATTTCTCTTAGATTTGCACAAAAATAACTAGATTTCTAGATATTCCACAATAACGTATAGATTTTAGTTTAGCTTGATGAATGTTATTGATTTTGTCATCAAGACACTTCAAATCTTCCTTAAACACACATTACTGATCAATTTGGAAGATTTACCGAGTCACATTTTAATATTTTGATTAAAAAATAAAAGCCAACTTTTAGACTGACGAAGCATTATTGTCTAAACCTCCGGAGCCCGGGTTATCTCTATTTTCTCTCTCTTATTGTCTAAAATCATTGTTTTATCGTAATTTTAGCAAATTTACTAAAGCAGACGACGTTAAAATCTAATCCTTATAGTTTGCAAAGACGTTTAATAGACGGAACATTTTTGTTTTACGTCTAATCATAAAGAAACTATGTTATCACAGGAAAAACGTAATAAACTTTCAAATTCGGAAAGATTATATCAAATTTGTGAAAATACCACCTCTCTCTACCTTATATATATATACAAATAAATTATTCATTTAATCAACTGTGTGAAAATCTTGTTGGAATATTACAGAGTAACAATGGCTATAGATGAGACTGAGTTTGAAAAGAAACTTGTATGTATATAATGTTTAAGTATTGCTTTTGTTGTTTTCATGTAGACATATATACCAAGATTTGTTTTGTGTAATTACTATTAATAATAAATAATATGTAGAGTTAAATTGGTTACGTCCTTCTTACTTACTTTAATTATATAACAAATCTCACCAAATTAAGAGAAGAAAAAACGTTTCTATTAAGGCAAATACCATTTCTACATGGTTTTATATTCATAGAGGTTTAAATGGCCGTTATATGAACTAAAATGACCCTAGTACAAGCTAAAATAACGATCAGACTAGCTAGAATGGCTGTCAAAATTACTAAAATGACTAAAATAATAGCTAAAATAACCATCATTTTGTTTCAAGAGACTGATAAAAATTACTGTAATAAAAAATTATAAACATATAAAATAACGGACTTAGTGGTCTACCGTAATTATCAAAATTGATCAAATTTCGAACTAAAATATCAGAATTGGTTTTATTTATATAACCATCGTAGAGAAATAAATTAAAAGATCTTTGTTAATGATTAAGATGACTCTCGTTTTGATTTTAAAAAATCATTATATATAACTAAAAAAACATGATAGAGCCTCAAATGATCACGCACTGGGTAAAATAGTCACCGTACAGGCCAAAATAACCATTTTATTAACTAAAAATGACCATCTTGCATGCTATCGTTCCACTAAAAAACGATGACTAGTAATGTAGAAAAATTTATTTTATCTTAGTTTTAGTGTTTTCCGAGCTTAAAAAAACAATTATTCTTGGAAATGTATTCAAACTTTTCGCCCAAGCTTATAAAAATAACTAGTAAATTTACAGTTTTGTAAAACAGATAATTATAATTATGATTAACCAATTAACTGATTAAATGATGTTTTATAGTCTAAAAAATAGTCTATTAGAATGTCTAAAATAGATTTTTGACTCTTTTGTATCAATTGTAACAATAAATTTACAGTTAATTAAGTTGTTAACGTGATAGTTCTGTTGAAGGACTGACAAGTCCGAAAGCTTGAAAATAAAAAAATTGCACAAGAAACTTAACCCTGGAAGCTTTATTTATTTTATAATATTATAATTTAGAAATTACGATTATCCAATTAACTCTCTGATTGACTGATTTTTATCTGATTTTTATTACCTAAAAAATAGTCTATTTTAATGTCTAAAATATATTTTTGACTCCTAACCTTTTGTATAAATTGTAAAAATAGCCAGTAAATTTACAGTTTTGTAACAGATAATTTATAAATTATGATTGAGCAATTAACTCTCTGATTGACTGATGTTTTTATAGCCTAAAAATAGTCTATTTTAATGTCTAAAATATATTTTTTGACTCTTTTGTATAAATTGTAACAATAAATTTACAGTTTTGTAGCAGATCATTATAATTATCATTAACCAATTAACTTTCTGATTGAATGATGTTTTTATAGTCTAAAAAATAGAGTCTATTAGAATGTCTAAAATAGATTTTAGACTCTTTTGTATAAATAGTAACAATAAATTTACAGTTTTGTAACAGATCATTATAATTATCATTAACCAATTAACTTTCTGATTGACTGATGTTTTTATAGTCTAAAAATAGTCAATTAGAATATCTAAAATAGATTTTTGACTCTTTTTTTATAAATTGTAACAATAAATTTACATTTTTGTAACAGATAATTATGATTAACCAATTAACTGATGTTTTTATAGTCAAAAAACTAGTCATTATAATGTCGATAACAAGATTTTTGGTAAAGATTTCATAGATATCTACTTACATGGTTCCTTGACGGACTTTTAGGTCCACTCCATCTAAGATTCTAGGTCCGCGACGTCTGTATGCTAAGGTAAGTCCCTGGACTTCTACAGCACATGGGGGTGCGCCTAAGGTTGCCCTAGGGATAATGTATGGGGGCTGATCAGTACACTCCATCGCTGAGCTACTGCCGAAAGAACTGACACCTTAGCGCCATCTAGGGAACTTGATAAACATTTTCCTCTCAGGTCAAACTCAGAGGTCAAGGCCACTTGTACCTATATGCTGTTAGACGACGTCTCTTATTTGTCGCTTCTCCTCTACCGTTGTTGCATCGATACTTTGTTTGTTCCATTTCTTAACTTTTTCATCTTCCTGTTGATGATGTGTTTACGGTATCGTTTTTGGTCGGTAAATATTTGTCGCAGACGATAGAGAGAACAAAGAAAATCGATTATTTTAGAAATATATATTTTAAAAAATATTTTAAGGATTTTATATATTTAACATTTTTTTTTATTGTTATGTTAAAAAAAAATAGACTATATTTGCTCACAAAGTTTTTTTGTCATTAAATAAATTTTAGTATATATATATTTTTTTTTATTTTGATCTTTTTCTCAGAGTAATTTTTAAGTGATATATAAAAAATTAATATTTTTGTAATATTTTTATGATGATACGAATGTCATTTTTTCTTAACAATTTATTGGTGACGTAAATTTAAGAAAGTATTCCTCAAATAATGTTTTTTATATTGTGATATTTGATACTTTTTTTTTCAAGAAAGATATTGAATTTTTTTCAGATGCACAATTTTTTCTTTATTAAAAGTTTTCTTCCACGATCCCTTCAAAGGATCAATTCTTAATCTTGAGACTTCAAACTTTGGCAGAAGTTATTTCAGAAGAGCCACAGACAGTTGATCATCTTCTCTTCAGCTGTCCAGCATTCTTGGGACATAGGATGCTAACAGCTATCCTGCTTGGACTGACCTACCTCAATCCTAGATCTATGGCCAGACTCAGCATGGAATTTCAACTGGTTCAACTCAGCCATTAAATCAGGACGCGAGTAAAAGCGCTTTGCACTAGTCCATACTGGTGAGCTGGACTTCCCAGGTAGTTGGCGTTCTGTGCTCCCTGGGTTATAAATATATCTCTCCTTCTAGATAAGTGCTTGATCTGGTAGTACAGTAAAACCTCCTTGTAAAGGACAACACCTAATTGCAGAGCCAAAGTGTTCTTTAGGGAGAGGTGTCCTCTTATCGGAGAGCTACTAAATAGTAAAAACGGTAATTTTGCAAATGAAAACTGTTCTTTGTAGAGAGGTGTCCTCTAGTGCGAGTGTCCGGGTCACTCGGCTAGTCTATAAATATACCTGGAAACTTTATTTATCTTATAAAATATACCCTTAACAGTGAATAGTAAATGTTCCCCAAACGTACAGAATGAATCGATAAAAAATAAACTATGATAAATGGAGACAAACTATGGAGCTAGGAGAATATGGGAAGAAATTTCAAAAGGATTAGGCCTCCAACTTGAAACTTAGTCCCATAAGTACTCCAAGGATACCAAGACAATGGAAATATCTTTATTTACGGGGCTGTGAACCAAAATAGATGATTTTGAGCCCCAAGAATACCAAGATAGAGATAATATGGTTTTACCGGCTACTAACCAAAGTGCATGGTTTTTGAGCCCAGATTACCAAGACACAAGACATTGAGCTATTTGTAATGTACTGTATTGTAAAATATCTTTTTAAGGATTAGATAAGGTAGAGATTTAACTTCCAACGGTCAGCCTATCTCTAATTATTTAATATCGACCTGTCGCTGGCCCACCGCTACTGATCCTGCAGCGCCGTCCGCCTTCTCATCCGAGAGGCATTCTCCATCATCGGCCGGACCTTCAGTCCTGGATCTTCGCGGTGGGTCTCGAGGACCGCGCCATCACCATTTCTTTAGCGGCGAAGCACGCGATCTACGTTTTTTTTTTCGTAGATCGCGAAATGCGTGGTATCGCTGGAGACCTACTGGAGATCTTCCATCAAACTCTGCAGCGGTGGAGCCATGTACATATTCATTGTATATAGCATATATTTTATTGCATTTTTTATTTTCTTTCTTTTTATATTATAATAATCATCATCATTTTAAATTTTTCATATCTACTTGAATAGTGCGGACTGTGCCTATATTTTGACGGGATGTCAATAAAACTATGTCATTTGTCAAATTTGTCTCTCTCTCTATTTACATAGGTGGTATCAAGGATACCAAGACACAAGACATTGAACTATTTGTAATGTACTGTATTGTCTCTATATATATAAAAGTCAATTTCTGTCTGTCTGTTTCGCGATAAACTCAAAAACTACTGAACCAATTGGTACCAAATTTTGCATGTCGCTTTTTATAAACCTGAGGAAAATTTTCGGCTGCATTTTGATTAGTATTTTTGGCTATTTCTTTTTTTCATTTGAAGAACTTTTTTTTTACGCGGACTAATCCGGAATGGAATGAATACCTAAATATGGCCATTTTTTAAAAGCATCGGTGATTCAGTGGTAGAATGCTCGCCTGCCACGCGGGCGGCCCGGGTTTGATTCCCGGCCGATGCATTTTTTTTAACAATTTTTAAAACTCATTTATATTATATAATATAAATATATATTATTATATCAACTATATTAATTAAATCAAATACCTAAACACTAATATAATACAATTTTTGCCATCACACACACTTTTTTTCCTGTAGTTTATGTGTTACTTCTGTATTGCTATTCTATGGCACTTCTAATATTTATTATGGATATACTTTTAGTATGAAGGAAATTGCACCCAAGGGATTTCTCGGGCGAAGCCGGGTCATTCGCCTAGTAAAATATATTTTTAAGGATTAGATAAGGTAGAGATTTAACTTCCAACGATCAGCCTATATACCTGTTTATTTATTTGCATCTCTCTCTATTTACACAGGTGATGGGGGGAGGCTCGGTATGTGCTAGTGGCGGCAGCTAAAGGTGATATCTCTCCCCTCCTTTTCAGAATCTTATCCCGAACCTCAGCTGTATCAGAATAAACAGCTGATGGGACATTGAATTCCGGAGCTGTAGCTCAGATGGTAGACCGCTCGCTTAGCATGAGAGAGTTACTGGGATCAATACCCAGCATCTCCATTTTTTTTTATCTAATTACATGGACACTCCTTGGAGGTGATCCCACATTGGAGGTTATATTAATTCAAGGTATTTTTTACAAATATGATTGCTAAAATCAAATGGGTCGTTTAAGAAAGGTACTGTGAATAAATAAGTAAAAATCTTGATAGCTTTCAAGAAAACAAAAGATGAAATTGTATAACTCTAGTTGTTTTAAATTATAAAACACGCTCTATATCCTATGTAGATATTTGTGTGTGAATCTTCAATTTTATATACATTTTCTCAATATACACCAATACCTCGCTTTGCGTCGTTTCGTTTTGCGTTTTTTTCGAAGTTGCGTCGCTGCTTAATTTTTACTGATTTTCACTGTGCGTCGTTAGATTTTCGAAGTTGCGTTGTTTTGGATTCGAGTCTTTAATTTTTTATTTTTTTTTCCCTAAAATATGGCAACAACTTTGTTTTTGATTGCGCCTTCACATATTTTCACTTTGCGTCGTGTTTTTTTTGGAACGTAACCCCGACGCAAAGCGAGGTATGGGTGTATATATATATACAGTAGAACCTCCCTTTAGAGAACACCCCGCTAGAGGACTGACTCCTCTCCACTAAGGACAGTTTTCATTTGCTAAATTACCATTTTTACAATTTAGCAACTATCCTGTAAGAGGAAACCTCTCCCTAAAGGACACTTTAGCTCTGCAATCAGATGTTGTCATTTACAGGAAGGTTCTACTGTCTATACAAATCATTTCTCGTATTAAAAAGAGAGAGAAAGTGAAAAATTATTAAAATTTACAATTTACAGTAATATTATACATGAAAAGAGAGTATTTTTACATCGGTAAACAACATTTCTCCCAATAAAACCTAATGGTAACTTTTCATGCTGAACTCAAAAACCGAATCAGAAATTTTCCATCATCCATGGTTTTTGCGTGACAGCCTTTTTTTAGTCTTGGAATAAATACAGTAAAAAATGCAAACAATGTTAAGTAAGAATTTTTATATACACCTTATTACATTACACTGGTTGACTAAAAATATTTTTCTTGTGCTAATTCCAAATACACTGCGTGACATTGAAAATGGAACACCAAGAAATAGTGGCCAGAAAATTATGCAAATTTCAGGGTAGACGCGCCTAACCGAGTTATGCAAATGATGTAAAATGCGCAGCTCTCGTGCGCACATGGAGTAAGATATAAGGGAAGGAACTTGCAGAAAGGACAGTATTCGTGTCGTTATTTCTTCAAGGAAAATCATTGTAGAAATTTTGTTCTTGTGTCAAAAGACACGTGTAATAACAGAGAATGCCAGGTCATCGTAAACGGAGGCAGTTCAAGCAGACAGACGCTTTTACGAGGGGCATGGTGATCGGACTGAAAAGGGCAGGTTGGTCCATACGTCAAATCGCAGCTGATACACACCTTGGTGCGTCCACGGTGCACCGACTGTGGAGAAGATGGTTGGAACAAGGAAATGTGGCAATTTATAGGAATGTCGGTGCAACCAGAGTGACGTCAGCACGTGTGGATCGGCGTATCCTTCGACAAGCAGTGGCGGCCCCACAAGCCACTTGTACCGCCATCCTGCAACATGTGCAAGACACCCTAGATCATTCCATCTCGACCAGAACCATTTCCCGTCGATTGGTTGCTAATGGCTTGCACTCATGCCGTCCGCTAAGAAGACTGCCATTGACCCCACCGAATAGGCGCCAACGTTTGGAATGGTGCCGGGCTAGATCGACGTGGATGACGGAATGGCACAGGGTCGTGTTCTCAGATGAGTCGCGTTTCTGCTTGTCCAGTGATAGTCGCCGTGTACGCGTGTGGCGTCGACGTGGAGAAAGGTCCAATCCGGCAGCAATTGTGGAACGCCCCACCGTGCGACAACGTGGAATCATGGTTTGGGGCGCAATCGCGTATGATTCCAGGTCACCTTTACTTCGTATTCAGGGCACTATGACGGCCCAACGATACGTTGATGATGTGCTGCGACCGGTGACACTCCCGTACCTTCAGGGGGTACCCAATGCCCTTTATCAGCAGGATAACGCCCGACCGCACACTGCTCGCATTAGCTAACAAGTTCTGCAAAATGTACAGATGCTTCCCTGGCCACCGTACTCTCCTGATCTCTCACCAATCGAGCACGTCTGGGACATCATTGGACGCCGTTTGCATGCCTTGCCACAGCCGCGTTCAGAAGACGAACTGTGGCAAATGGTTGAGAGGGAATGGAGAGCCATCCCTCAGGACGCCATCCGTACTCTGATTGACTCTCTACCTAGACGTGTTGCTGCGTGCATCGCCGTCCGCGGTGGTCCTACTTGCTACTAAGCCGACGCCGTTCTCGCTCTGTATTATGACTATCATTTTGAAATAAAGATCACTTATTGTTCGTCCCTGTCTCTCTCTGTCTGCCGAGTTTCATCACTTTCTGGCCACTATTTCTTGGTGTTCCATTTTCAATGTCACGCAGTGTATACCATTAGTTTTTTTTTTTATATTACGCAAGGTTTCTGAGATATACCTACTTGAAATTTGGAATGTTTTTAATATATAGGTTTATATGAACACGAAATATATTTATTTTATTGAAAAGTAGTGACAGTGGATTTTCTTCTATACTTTGCTTGTGGTACATCCCTCTTGAGTATCCAGCAGTAGTCAGCAAGCATACCGGGACTCCATTTGCTTTGGTACCGCTTCTCCATGCTTGAAATATCTTGATGAAACCTCTCACCAATATTGTTGGGAAGGAAATCTAGATGCGAATGCAGGAAATGGATCTTGAGAGACATGTTACATCCCAGTATTTTGTAGGAAAGCAAGAGTTCATTAACTAAGTCACTTTCGTTTTCAGCCTTCACATTTCAAAAAAAAAAGTTCTTCTAAACGTTTCTAAAATAATTCCATGCTGCTTCTTCAACTTCATTTAAGCTATCTTCAAAATTCCAATCCTGCAGCAATTCTCGATTATGAGGTCCAATGAAAATCCCTTCTTTAATTTGCGTATCACTTATGCTAGGGAATATTTGCTTCAAATAGGCAAATTCAGCAGTAATTGGAATCATTGCTTTGACAAAGTTCTTCATTAATTCCAGTTTAATATATAATGGTGGTTTCTCCGTCTTGTAACCCCAAGTAGAATCCTCTGTAAGACCTGTGTGTCTTAATAAAGTTTTTTTGTGTGTGTATATAATGGTGGTAAGTATATATTTCAGATTTGAGCAATACCAAAATGAACCAGGTCCTCCCATTATTTTTGTCATTGCAGTAAGGGCGGTAGAAACTTATTTTATTTAAAAAATAAACACGTGTTAAAAATAGTTCAACTTTCCTTATACCAGCGTATATTAATATATATAGTCACGACCGTCTGTCGTGGCCTCTGTCACGGATAATAAACAGTTATCATCGTCATGCGTTCTTAATTCTGTCACCGTTTGCTTTTGGTTCAGTGGTAGAATGCTCGCCTGCCACGCGGGCGCCCCGGGTTCGATTCCCGGCCGATGCATTTTTTTTTTACAATTTTTAAAACTCATTTATATATTATACAAGAATGACATCCACGGCGCCAATTTATAATTGTAACGAATAGTATTTGAATAAAAGCATTTAATCGGGTAAACCCCGGGCGTTGTAGATTATAAACACAAGGTAATAAGACCACATCCATGATAAGGTACAGTTTGGATTATAGATTATAAACACAAGGTAATAAGACCACATCCATGATAAGGTACAATTTGGATTATAGATTATAAACACAAGGTAATAAGACAACATCCATGATAAGGTACAGTTTGGATTATAGATTATAAACACAAGGTAATAAGACCACATCCATGATAAGGTACAATTTGGATTATAGATTATAAACACAAGGTAACAAGACCACATCCATGATAAGGTACAATTTGGATTATAGATTATAAACACAAGGTAACAAGACCACATCCATGATAAGGTACAGTTTGGATTATAGATTATAAACACAAGGTAATAAGACCACATCCATGATAAGGTACAATTTGGATTATAGATTATAAACACAAGGTAACAAGACCACATCCATGATAAGGTACAATTTGGATTATAGATTATAAACACAAGGTAACAAGACCACATCCATGATAAGGTAAAGTTTGGTTTATTACTATATATAGTCACGACCGTCTTTCCTCATCGGCCACCTCTGTCACGGATAATATACAGTTATCATCGTCATGCGTTCTTAATTCTGTCACTGTTTGCTTTTGGTTCAGTGGTAGAATGCTCGCCTGCCACGCGGGCGCCCCGGGTTCGATTCCCGTGACAAAAGTTATTACTTTTGCGGATTTAACACACAGAATGGAATAAGCTAGGGCCTAAATTAAAGTACCTTAATACACAGAAAAGCGTACACTCAAGAATACAACACTAACAACAAAAGGGAGATAAAAACAACTCACGATTTGTTAAATAAAATAAAAAATACTTAGCTTTATTGTAGCGTTGGGAGGGATCGGACTGGGGACACAGGGATGCCAAGAGAACAGCCAGACAGGGAAAACCGCCAGTAGAAAAACCACTTTAAGTGGCTCCACACAGATTATCCACGCACTCTCTGTTCTCCCCGCATTCCCCTCGTCCCCTTTATATACAAACATGGCCACATTCGTCCAATGAGAAGGCGTGAGAGATTGGTTCACTAACGAACGAAGACAACATTCTTCCCTCTAAAACCTGACCAGAAAAAAAAAAACTAAAAATGTTTGTCAAATTAATTTGACAAAAGGTATCCTTCCAAAAAAAAAAAAAAGGAACTAACCAATCTCCCAAACATTCTCATTGTCCCGTAAGGAAAACCTCCCGCTATCGGGAGGGAAAAGCTCACAGGAGCCATGTTATAAAATTAAAAGGGATTGACTAAAGAGAGGAGAAGTAGTCATCCAGGTCGTTCCATACAGGTGCCTTCCATCTTGTTCCTCCCAAAGAGAAAATAACCAAAAATCTGCGCAAACTACGTGAGTTACCATGAGTGATTACCAAGCACACACATATATAATATGCTTTAATAGACAGAGTTTAATGGGGGGACTAATAAGCACTCATCTAGGACCGGCCGAGCATGAAAGTTAGAGACCTTGGGAACTGACAGAGGCTCGCTTGATGAGAAACCGAACGATCCAATTCCATTCAGTTCTCTCAAGTCCAAGAGCTAAAGACTCTTCTTAACGTCAGTTTCTAAACGCTTTCATCCTATCGACATGTACAACTTTCACATCGTTCATGGTGACCCCTCTTACTCTAAAGTTAACATCGGAGACCCTAGCTTCCACACGGAAAGGCCCATAGACGTTGGAGTAACCCTCAGTCTTAGGAACAGCTAGCATTACCAGATCTCCTCTGTCGAAAATTTTGGTATAAGGTGGCCTAGGATTCATAAGCTTTTTAACAGAATTACCTGAAATAAACTGTTTGACAGTCTCCTTTGATTTCCGCATCCCCCTTAACCTCTCAGCCCCAGTAGGCATTCTAAAACTATTAACAGACCCAGCGCTACACTTACAGTTTCTGTTAAACTCAGTAGGTGGCAACTTTACGGCCTCGTTTTCAATGCGCCTCACTGATTTCTCATCTAAGGAGCTTGGAACCATTGGTCTATGTGCACTGGCAATGCAGCTAAGGTCTACATACTCATGGTCCTCTGGTTTCAAGGAAATCATGTTGCAACGTTCCCGTACGGGAGGCAACTGGATATTCAATCTCCTTATATTATTGATTCCCAGAATCCCGTCGTAGCCCTTATCTCCGAGTGACATTAGCCAAAACCTTATCTCTCCTAGCACGGTGCCGTTTTTGTTACCAACTCTACAGGTTTTAACACGTGTAAGTGTCTGCTCGTGGCCTGTCACTGACACTATACGTAAAGTTTTAAGTGCATCATCCCAATTCTCCTTCAAGACCTTGCACTTTTCAGAATCAATGATACTGACTTGGCTTCCTGTATCATATAACAGGTGCCACATATTGCCGTTAATATTCACCTTAACTATTGGCAGATTTCCATTCTGATCACCGCCATAAGAACGTATGTTCACAATTTCAGCATTGTCAAGAGTATTGCGGTTGGCAAACATAGAAGACTGTCTTGAGCAATCACTAGCTATATGTCCTAACCTACACTCAGGTGGACTCAGCTTGATTTCGCCCAACAATTTAGTCAGTTTTTCTATCTCACCCCTAAGGTCTTCAATACACTGCTCATTTTCGTGCTTCATTCTGTTTACACTGGCACTAAGCATCTTCATCTCACCCTTAATGCTATTTATTTCTTTAACCCCTTCTACTGAACATACCCCTTTCATAAAGCTGCAACGTTGTTCTACACTATCCTCCGTGGCCATGACACTGACTGCTTTGTCTATTGATTTAGCCTCACTGCGAACAATAGCCTCTCTATACTTTTCGAGCACATTTTCGAGGAAAATTTCGAAAACTAAACTATCGTCAAATCTGTGCTCTACTTTATCTCTAATGGCCAAGAATCTTTCTTTAAAAACCATAGGACTTTCCCCAATTCTCTGCTTAAGACCTTCTATTAATTTAAGGCATTCCCTAATACCACGCGCTTTCTTAGGGTACAATATGTTCAGTTTACTAACAATACTTTCGAAACTGCTATCGTTACGGATACCCATCTCCTCTAAGCTCAACCTAACTTCAGGGGATAGAGCCTCGAACATGAGCAGTGCTTTGACCTCAGGATCCCATTTGCCTACTCGAGCTTTAAGCTCGACTTCCCGAATGAAAGACTCGATACCAACCCCATTAAACACTGACAAGTTGAGCAGTGAGTTCACAAACATGATGGAGTACAATAATAATAATAATAATAAACCACTCAATCAAAGAAAATAAAACCGCACGTAAAAATTACAGGGATTTACACGTGCAAACACCAGTAATCCTGGCAGGCTCGTCAATGACAAAAGTTATTACTTTTGCGGATTTAACACACAAATGGAATAAGCTAGGGCCTAAATTAAAGAACCTTAATACACAGAAAAGCGTACACTCAAGAATGCAAAACTAACAACAAAAGGGAGATAAAAACAACTCACGATTTGTTAAATAAAATAAAAAATACTTAGCTTTATTGTAGCGTTGGGAGGGATCGGACTGGGGACACAGGGATGCCAAGAGAACAGCCAGACAGGGAAAACCGCCAATAGAAAAACCACTTTAAGTGGCTCCACACAGATTATCCACGCACTCTCTGTTCTCCCCGCATTCCCCTCGTCCCCTTTTATATACAAACATGGCCACATTCGTCCAATGAGAAGGCGTGAGAGATTGGTTCACTAACGAACGAAGACAACATTCTTCCCTCTAAAACCTGATCAGAGAAAAAAAAAAAAAACTAAAAATGTTTGTCAAATTAATTTGACACCCGGCCGATGCATTTTTTTTTTTTTTTACAATTTTTAAAACTCATTTATTTATTTTACAAGAATGACATCCACGGCGCCAATTTATAATTGTAACGAATAGTATTTGAATAAAGCATTTAATCGGGTAAACCCCGGGTGTTGCCCGGGTCATTCGGCTAGTATCATATACAGTAGAGCCTCCCTGTAAAGGACACCTAATTGCAGAGTTAAAGTGTCCTTTAGGGAGAGGTGTCCTCTTACCGGAGAGTTGCTAAATAGTAAAAATGGTAATTTTGAAAATGAAAACTGTCCTTTGTGGAGAAGTGTCTGCTAGAGGGGTGTCCGCTAAAGGGAGGTTATACTGTATTAAAAAAACGAGGTATATCATTACTATTAATGTAATTTTAAGATATACGCGACAAACAATTAATGATTACTTCAAGTATTCATGGACAAAACTTAAGGAAGTTGTACATTTTAGCATGAATATCGGGATTCAGACAATAACTCTGAAAGATATTACAGTGACCTTTATTAAAGACATACGAGATAACCAAGTGTGAACAAAATAGCCTCTGTCTCAAAAAAAAAAAAAAAAAAAAAAAATTGACGACCGAAGACTTTCTACTTCCTTAAGTTTTGTCCATGAGTGTAATTAGATACAAAAAAAATGTATAGATTTTTCATAATTGTCAATGTAATTGATTAAATATGGCGTCCAAGGTAACAATGGGATTTATAAACCCTTTCAAAATAAAATTTATACAATTTATCGTGCATAACAAAATCTCTAAGATAATTTATTTCTACATGAGAACTCAAATCCATTTAAATTTTAAATAAGAGATCGTTATATTTGAAAAGAATAATAACTGAAGTTGGAGCCATTGAGAATATAATATTCTAAAGTATTGCTTCCTGACTTGAAAGCTGTCACAAGATGACTATCAAATTCATAATGCCAAATAGTTATCAAAACTTTTGATAGAAGAAGGCGAAAAATCTAATTCTCAAGAGGAGCAATAAAATAGCAATAAAAAAAAACTTGGAGAATAACTTATCAAATACTTCTTCAAATTGAAGACACTTCGGCCAGTAAATCTTTTTTGTTGTCTCGACGCGAACAAAAATTTGAAGAACTATGAATGCCGGCCAGGCATCCTCTATCTTCGCAAATACTATCAAGATTAATTGACTTCAGAAGTAAACTTGCTCATTGACTAGAGGATGATCCAGCTCAGAAAGTGCCAGTGGAATAGAAGAAAGAAAAACCTAAAGGATTGGAAGCTAAAGAATGCAATTAAACAACTTCTAGAAGCTATACAGGAATGGAAAAAGAAAATAAAACTTGACGATCTAATGACGATCTGATGATCTAAATGGAGATGTGGCTCACAGTAAAATAAACTTGAATACCAAATTCGCGTTCCCATACGCCAATACCATTTAACAAGCACAGCGTGTAAACTCGTGCTGTCCGCGCTAGCCAAAACATAAACAAACAACATGTTTATATAACACGGGAAAATAGCAGCGACTTTGTCAAATTTGTCAACTTTGCGAGCATTTCTGTAAAGGGTTATAATCGCGATAAATATAGTATTTAAAAGATAATTCACAAACTGAAATTGTACGTCAACCTTTGAGAAGTTATTGAAACAGATGAATATTGGAAGGAAAAGTTCACTGAGGCTCAGAAAAATTCAAACCTAACAAACCGCTAATACTTGGCTATGTCTTACGCTGCCGAATCAAAACAGCCCAAACATACAAGAAATAGTTTTTAATTTTTGAAAAATCATTATTTTGCCACAAATCATCCGTGAATCGTAAAAATGAGTGAATTCAGAGAATCGATAAATGCCATCAAAAAAGTTCTTTAATAAATAAATCTAACAAGAAAATAATATCTAAAAAATACAGAAGAATAAATTCTGTGAAAAAATGTTGACGTTATTAGCTCTTCTTTTGGACTTTCTGCTATTCCTGAAGATGTTGCACCTTCCCTGTGCAAATTTCTGACGCTGAAGTTCCTTCCCTGTCAGAAAAGATATCCATACCCTGGTGACAAGAGAAGCAGGTATGTCAAATTCTATATCTCACAAGGCATCTATTTTTGTTATATTCTTATGGATATAGTAATCTCCCATGAGAAACTATGTTTTGGTTGAACGATTTCACATGACTTGGCCAGACATAACGGACTCTTTGAGGGATCAGATTTAACGATGTCTTTAGATGATCTCTCATAGGAGACTCTACTGCATATGCTACATTCTGAAGGATTGATTATATTGAATTATAGTATTTTTTTGAGCCGAAGTCGCTCGGAATTGTCCAGTGCCATAGTTTCAAATAGAAGAGTTATAAGTTGAAAACTCTCCATTTTTATCACAGTTGACATCGTTGTATTTTCTTCAATTTCAATTTGTATTATTGCAAAGATGCTTGCTTGATGGCGAAATGTTTTGCTTTTTTTGATTTTTAAAATATTCATTATTTTATTTTCTCTCAGAGCACATGCGTTTTCTTAGAGCAAAACTTTATGAAATGAAAATAGCGCAAGTTTTCAAAATACATCCATGGTTTGAATATAACCTTTGCTTTCATATTAATTTACGTTTATATTATAACAATATTTTTTAGTCTTTGATAATGTATTACAGTGAATATTAAATTTCTGAAACCACATTTTAATTGATGATATAAAAATATTTAACCTATCAACTTCAATGTTTTCTTTAAACTTTTCAAGGGTTAAGTTTTCTTTGTTTTATAAACGCGGTTACAAAGATCTACAATAATTATTATCGAACATTTTCAACTTATTTGGTATTTCAATATATTCTTTTTAGGAATTCTTATTGTCAATTTTGCTATTTTATCTTAAAATCAAAGAGCTAGAAGAAGTTTTTTCTTAAGATAGTTTCCGTTCTAGGATCCTTTGTTTTATAAACGGTGACAAAGGTCTAGAATAATTATTATCGAACATTTTCAACTTATCTGGTATTTCAATATATTCTCTTTAGAAATTCTTATTGTCAATTTTGCTATTATGTTTTGTAATCAGAGAGAGAGAGAGAAAAAAAGAAGCTTTTTCTTAAGATAGTTTCTGTTCTAGGATCCTTTGTTTTATAAACGGTGACAGAGGTCTAGAATAATTATTATCGAACATTTTCAACTTATTTGATATTTTAACATATTCTTTTTAGAAATTCTTATTGTCAATTTTTCTATTATGTCTTACAATCAAAGAGAAAAAAAAAGAAGCTTTTTCTTAAGATAGTTTCTGTTCTAAGGTCCTTTGTTTTATAAACGGTGACAAAGGTCTAGAATAATAATTATCGAACATTTTCAACTTATCTGGTATTTCAATATATTCTTTTTAGAAATTCTTATTGTCAATTTTGCTATTTTGTCTTAAAATCAAAGAGCTAGAAGAAGTTTTTTTTCTTAAGATAGTTTCTGTTCTAAGATCCAAGATCTTGGAGATTGCCGTCCTCTTTCCTCCATTATCCAGATTGGGTCAGTGATGTTCATTTTTCTTATTACACATACACCCAACATTCTGTACATGACATTTACACTACTAGAAAAACAATATTCTTTATATTATGCTTATTTTACATATTGCCAAACACTTCTTTCTTTTATACATAGCTCTTTTTTCTCGTTTCCCCCCCCTCTCTTTCTCATTGTTAACATCATATGACTATTCTATTCACGGCGTAAAATTATTGTATATATATGTATAGACAAATGTAAAGACATACATGTATGACAGCGCAAGTGTCCCTAGGGGGACTAAGAGCTTTAAATTGAAATTTAAAAAAAAATAGAGAAAAAAAGCAACATAATATTCTACTAAAACACTTTCTGAATTCACAGACATAACTTTATTGATCATTAGAATAAATCATTCTCTTTCAAACAAACTAATTCATTTTATAATTTAGCTTCAAAAGTTCCTATCTACACATAGAAATAACCAAAGCCTTTATAATAGGCTTTGAAACTTGTTCAACATTTGTTGACTTTGTTTAGAATTATTAATGAAACTGATTCCAATAATTATTAATTAAACATTATATTTATTGATTTACAAGAGAGATATCAAAATATAAAAGGGAAACTAATATTGAACAAAGGAACTTTTTTCTTTCGGTTAGCGCATATTTACCTGTGAGCTTACACACACTCTGTGCTAACAATTAATTAATATATATACAACACACGCTCCCCTGTGTGCAAGCCCTAATCAGCAAGTCCAAGGCTATCTGCACATTTCCGTAGTTTGTCCTTAGGGAGACTCTTCGTTAGTATATCCGCCTCCATGTCTTCACTTTTAGTGTATTCCAGCTTGATTCCATTTTGAATTTCCTCTTTCACAAAATAATACTTTCGGTTTATGTGCTTTGTTCGTGAAGTAAACAACCACCTAAGTAAACAATCAACTTCAATGATTAGTATTATGTTAATAATAACACGATGTTTAAAAACATCCATAACATATACATAGAATATTGATTCGATTTATAAACTTAAGCAATATTAACAAAGCTAAATTCTCATCCTTTATTATTTAGACTTTTCCATGTAAAATTTTTTTTAATTTACAAAAATGAGTATTTTCTTTATGGAGAACTCCGAGATTTCTTAACAAATTTCACAAAAATGCCAAAGTCCAAATTTGGTAATTCTGTTTACTTACTGTTTTATCTGATCCAAAATATAAATTGATAATAATATATGAAAAAACACTTCCCCTGATCATGCAACTGAACGTTTCTGATAATTAGTGCCATCTATCGGAAAATATATAAACTATCTGGTGATATTTTCATGCTGATAATACTTAGGGTAAACCCCATTGTCTGGATGCATAGCCAATTTCTTTCTTCTTTCTAGATTTTAGTTTGGATCATATAAAATAAAAGGATTTAAAAGCGCGAATGTTTCTTTTATACATAAAACGAACTTCTACTGTCCTTACTGCGATGAAAAAATATATTGGGAGGGCTTGGCTCATCAGTGGTGAACCCTCCCAGCGGTTTCGCCAATTTAATCCACCAGACCGCTTCTCAGAGCTCTAATACTGTATTGGATCATTCTGCTTTTATATGCTACACTGAAGGATGGAATCTTAGAAATGGTTTTCAAGTAAACTATGGACATAAGCTTATAGGACAGTAGAATTACATTCAAATATTTGCTTCGAGCAATGCTCTTCATGCCCTTCTTGTCTTTATAGTTTGCTGAAGAGCATTGCTCGAAGCAAATATTTGAATGTAATTCTACTGTCCTATAAGCTTATGTCCATAGTTTACTTGAAAACCATTTCTAAGATTCCATCCTTCAGTGTAGCATATAAAAGCAGAATGATCCAATACAGTATTAGAGCTCTGAGAAGCGGTCTGGTGGATTAATTGGCGAAACCGCTGGGAGGGTTCACCACTGATGAGCCAAGCCCTCCCAATATATTTTTTTCATCGCAGTAAGGACAGTAGAAGTTCGTTTTATGTATAAAAGAAACATTCGCGCTTTTAAATCCTTTTATTTTATATGTATAGATGGCGCGTTATTGCTTTGTGTTAATTTATTCCTAGTTTGGATCATGTTGGTTGGATTATTCAGTTTCTTTTTGCTATTTTTTCAGTTTGAATATTATTGATCAAATATTTTAGTTTCTGATTCTATAATTCAGATCCTTTTTCTTGCCCGATTTTGATTTGGATCATGTTTGTCAAATATTTCAATTAATAGATGCATAGTACAGTTTATTTCTTCTTGCTTGATTTCAGTTTTGATCATGTTCGAATTTTTCAATTTCTGGTTGCATTGCTCAGTTGCTTTCTTCTTGCTAGAATTTAGTTTGGTTCATGTTGGTCAAAATTTTCAGTGTCTTTTACATTTCCTCCATTCATATCGATATCTTCCGTACATTTAGCACATTTGCTTTGCTGGTTTGACTGTATTCTGGACATTGGTCTTTTTTTCCCTTACCAAACTATCTTTATTTTTCGCGCTGGATTTCTGGTTTTCCATCGCATTCGTTCATATGACCAACAAGTTTGGTCATCTTTTATGGGGACTTGTTCGTTCTGGTCCGTCTGGTCACCTAGTTCATTCAATCACTCCTAGTGCTTTCGTTTGTCCTTGACGTTTGGCGTTCTTGTCTGTGCGTTCCCGTTAGTTCGTTCGCCCTGTCCCTAGTGTTGGTTCAGGTGCCCTGGGGTGTTGTTCATATCTATCGCGTACATGCGTATTAGGTCGTATCGCTCGTCCAGGAGGCGTCGTGCGGTCTAGTGCGTACTGTGCGTTCTAGTGCGTCCAATGCTCTGGGGTGTCTGTTTCTGACCTAGTTCGCGCGTTCGTTCTAGCGTTGTTCGTTCAGCTGGAACGTCCAGGCGTGCTTGGGCTCACCATTGTACTAGACTGGTTGTTCGCTCTAGCCTGATCTTTCGGCTAGTTCGTGCGGGAATTCTAGGTTGTTAGACAAGTTTGGTTGTTAATTCCAAGGCCTCATTCGCTCTAGTCACTGCGGTCTCCTAGTTCGTTCATCAGTCCTAGTGCTTTCGTTTTGTCCTTGACGTTTGGCGTTCTTGTCTGTGCGTTCCCGTTAGTTCGTTCGCCCTGTCCTAGTGTTGGTTCAGGTGTTCTGGGGTGTTGTTCGTATCTATCGCGTACATGCGTATTAGGTCGTATCGCTCGTCCAGGAGCGTCGTGCGGTCTAGTGCTACTGTGCGTATAGTGCGTTCAATGCTCTTGGATGTTGTTCTAGCCTAGTTCGCGCGTTCGTTCTAGCGTTGTTCGTTCAGCTGGGGCGTCCAGGCGT
>CP092877.1:62368598-62389839 GCA_030710605.1 Cordylochernes scorpioides | reverse complement strand
AAGTGATATAATAAAAAATTAATATTTTTGTAATATTTTTATGATGATGCGAATGTATTTTTTTTTCTTAACAATTTATTGTACGTATATTTAAGAAAGTATTCTCAAATAATGTATTTTATATTGTGCACAGTATATTTGATACTTTTTTTTTTCAAGAAAGATATTGAAATTTTTTTCAGATGCACAATTTTTTTCTTCATTAAAAATGCAGTTTTTCCTTCCACGATCCCTTCAAGGATCAATTCGTAATCTTGAAGACTTCAAACTTTGGCAGAAGTTATTTCAAAAGAGCCACAGAAAGTTGATCATCTCCTCTCAGCTGTCCAGCATTCCTGGGACATAGGATGCTAACAGCTAACTCTTCTTGGACTGACCTACCTCAATCCTACATCTATGGCCAGACTCAGCATGGAATTTCAACGGTTCAACTCACAATTAAATCAGGACGCGAGTAAAAGCGCTTTGCACTAGCCCATACTGGTGAGCTGACTTCCCAGGTAGTTGGCGTTCTGTGCTCCCAGGTTATAAATATCTCTCCTTCTAGATAATTGCTTGATTCTGGTAGTAACAGTAAACCACCTTGTAAAGGTACAACACCTAATTGCAGAGCCAAATTGTTCCAGGGAAGGTGTCCTCTTACCGAGAATCGCTAAATAGTAAAAATGGTTAATTTTGCAAATGAAAACTGTTCTTTATAGAAAGGTGTCCTCTAGTGCGAGTGCCCGGCTCACTCGGCTAGTCTATATATATAATACCTGGAAACTTTATCTTATAAAATAACCCTTAACTTGAAAAGTAAAGTGTGCCCCAAACGTACAGAATGACTCGATAAAAAATAAACTATGAGAAATGGAGACAAACTATAGACTAGGGGAATATGGGAATAAATTTCAAAAGGATTAGGCCTCCAACTTGAAACTTAGTCCCATAAGTACTCCAAGGATACCAAGACGATGGAAAATATCTTTATTTACGGGCTGTGATCAAAAGATGATTTTTGAGCCCCAAGAATACCAAGACAGAGAGAAATGGTTTTACGGGATACTAAACAAAGTGTATGATTTTTGAGCCCAGGATACCAAGACACAAGACATTGAGCTATTTTGTAATGTACTGTATTGTAAAATATCTTTTTAAGATTAGATAAGGTAGAAGATAACTTCCAACGGTCAGCCTATCTCTAATTATTTAATAGCGACTTATCGCTGGCCCACCGCTACTGATTCTGTAGCGCCGTCCGCCCTCTCATCCGAAAGGCATTCTCCATCATCGGGCCCGACCTTCAGTCCTGGATCTTCGCGTGGTCTCGAGGACCACGCCATCACCATCTCTTCAGTGGCGAAAGCACGCGATCTACGTTTTTTTTTTCTTAGATCGCGAAATGCGTGGTATCGCTGGGACCCATTGGAGATCTTCCATCAAACTCTGCAGCGGTGACGCCATGTACATATTCATTGTACATAGCAAATATTTTTATAGTATTTTTATTTTCTTTCTTTTTATTAAAATATCGCTATTTCCGTTGTCCCACTGCTTTGTTCTTATGCATACCTCTGGTGATATCCTGTATAGGGTCAGTGACCCTAAATAAAGGCTTTTGTTGTTGTTGTTATTAAAAAATCATCAACATTTTAAATTTTTTTCATATCTACTTGAATAGTGCGGACTGTGCACTTTTGTCTATATTTTGACGGGATGTCAATAAAACTATGTTATATTATTTGTCTCGCTCTCTATTTACATAGGTGGTATCAAGGATACCAAAGCACAAACATTGAACTATTTGTAATGTACTTATTGTAAAATATCTTTTAAGGATTAGATAAGGTAAAGATTTAACTTCCCAACGGTCAGCCTATCTCCAATTATTTATTTGCATATCTCTCTCGCTCTCTATTTACATAGGTGGTATCAAGGATACCAAAGCACAAAACATTGAGCTATTTGTAACGTACTTTATTGTGAAATTATTTTTAAGGATTAGCTAAGGTGAAGATTTAACTCCCAACGATCAGCCTATATCTGTTTATTTATTTGCATCTCTCTCTATTTACACAGGTGATGGGGGGAGGCTAGTATGTGCTAGTGGCGAGCTAAAGGCGATATCTCTCCCCTCCTTTTCAGAATCTCCCGAACCTCAGCTGTATCAGAATAAGTAGCTGATGGAACATTGAATCGAGCTGTAGCTCAGATGGTAGACCGCTCGCTTAGCATGAGAGAGTACTGGGATCATATCCGCATCTCCTTTTTTTTTAAAATCTAATTAAGGAAGATCGCTTTAAATCTTGACACTCCATGGTCTCTCTTGGAGGTGATCCCACATTGGAGGTTTATTAATTCAATGTATTTTTTACAAATATGATTGCTAAAATCAATGGGTCGTTTATGAAAGGTACTGTGAATAAATAAGTAAAAATCTTGATAGCTTTCAAGAAAACAAAAGATGAAATTGTATAACGCTAGTTGTTTTAAATTATAAAACACGCTCTATATCCTATGTAGATATTTGTGTGTGAATCTTCAATTTTATAAACATTTCTCAATAAATACACCAATACCTCGCTTTGCGTCATTTCGTTTTGCGTTTTTTTCGAAGTTGCGCGCTGATTAATTTTTACTGATTTTCACTGTGCGTCGTTAGATTTTCGAAGTTGCGTTGTTTTGGATTCGAGTCTTTAATTTTTTAATTTTTTTTTCCCTAAAATATGGCAACACCTTTGTTTTTGATTGCGCCTTCACATATTTTCACTTTGCGTCGTGTTTTTTTTGGAACGTAACCCCGACGCAAAGCGAGGTATGGGTGTATATATATATACAGTAGAACCTCCCTTTAGAGAACACCCCGCTAGAGGACTGACTCCTCTCCACTAAGGACAGTTTTCATTTGCTAAATTACCATTTTTACAATTTAGCAACTATCCTGTAAGAGGAAACCTCTCCCTAAAGGACACTTTAGCTCTGCAATCAGATGTTGTCATTTACAGGAAGGTTCTACTGTCTATACAAATCATTTCTCGTATTAAAAAGAGAGAGAAAGTGAAAAATTATTAAAATTTACAATTTACAGTAATATTATACATGAAAAGAGAGTATTTTTACATCGGTAAACAACATTTCTCCCAATAAAACCTAATGGTAACTTTTCATGCTGAACTCAAAAACCGAATCAGAAATTTTCCATCATCCATGGTTTTTGCGTGACAGCCTTTTTTTAGTCTTGGAATAAAACAGTAAAAAATGCAAACAATGTTAAGTAAGAATTTTTATATACACCTTATTACATTACACTGGTTGACTAAAAATATTTTTCTTGTGCTAATTCCAAATACACTGCGTGACATTGAAAAGTGGAACACCAAGAAATAGTGGCCAGAAAATTATGCAAATTTCAGGGTAGACGCGCCTAACCGAGTTATGCAAATGATGTAAAATGCGCAGCTCTCGTGCGCACATGGAGTAAGATATAAGGGAAGGAACTTGCAGAAAGGACAGTATTCGTGTCGTTATTTCTTCAAGGAAAATCATTGTAGAAATTTTGTTCTTGTGTCAAAAGACACGTGTAATAACAGAGAATGCCAGGTCATCGTAAACGGAGGCAGTTCAAGCAGACAGACGCTTTTACGAGGGGCATGGTGATCGGACTGAAAAGGGCAGGTTGGTCCATACGTCAAATCGCAGCTGATACACACCTTGGTGCGTCCACGGTGCACCGACTGTGGAGAAGATGGTTGGAACAAGGAAATGTGGCAATTTATAGGAATGTCGGTGCAACCAGAGTGACGTCAGCACGTGTGGATCGGCGTATCCTTCGACAAGCAGTGGCGGCCCCACAAGCCACTTGTACCGCCATCCTGCAACATGTGCAAGACACCCTAGATCATTCCATCTCGACCAGAACCATTTCCCGTCGATTGGTTGCTAATGGCTTGCACTCATGCCGTCCGCTAAGAAGACTGCCATTGACCCCACCGAATAGGCGCCAACGTTTGGAATGGTGCCGGGCTAGATCGACGTGGATGACGGAATGGCACAGGGTCGTGTTCTCAGATGATCGCGTTTCTGCTTGTCCAGTGATAGTCGCCGTGTACGCGTGTGGCGTCGACGTGGAGAAAGGTCCAATCCGGCAGCAATTGTGGAACGCCCCACCGTGCGACAACGTGGAATCATGGTTTGGGGCGCAATCGCGTATGATTCCAGGTCACCTTTACTTCGTATTCAGGGCACTATGACGGCCCAACGATACGTTGATGATGTGCTGCGACCGGTGACACTCCCGTACCTTCAGGGGGTACCCAATGCCCTTTATCAGCAGGATAACGCCCGACCGCACACTGCTCGCATTAGCCAACAAGTTCTGCAAAATGTACAGATGCTTCCCTGGCCACCGTACTCTCCTGATCTCTCACCAATCGAGCACGTCTGGGACATCATTGGACGCCGTTTGCATGCCTTGCCACAGCCGCGTTCAGAAGACGAACTGTGGCAAATGGTTGAGAGGGAATGGAGAGCCATCCCTCAGGACGCCATCCGTACTCTGATTGACTCTCTACCTAGACGTGTTGCTGCGTGCATCGCCGTCCGCGGTGGTCCTACTTGCTACTAAGCCGACGCCGTTCTCGCTCTGTATTATGACTATCATTTTGAAATAAAGATCACTTATTGTTCGTCCCTGTCTCTCTCTGTCTGCCGAGTTTCATCACTTTCTGGCCACTATTTCTTGGTGTTCCATTTTCAATGTCACGCAGTGTATACCATTAGTTTTTTTTTTTATATTACGCAAGGTTTCTGAGATATACCTACTTGAAATTTGGAATGTTTTTAATATAGGTTTATATGAACACGAAATATATTTATTTTATTGAAAAGTAGTGACAGTGGATTTTCTTCTATACTTTGCTTGTGGTACATCCCTCTTGAGTATCCAGCAGTAGTCAGCAAGCATACCGGGACTCCATTTGCTTTGGTACCGCTTCTCCATGCTTGAAATATCTTGATGAAACCTCTCACCAATATTGTTGGGAAGGAAATCTAGATGCGAATGCAGGAAATGGATCTTGAGAGACATGTTACATCCCAGTATTTTGTAGGAAAGCAAGAGTTCATTAACTAAGTCACTTTCGTTTTCAGCCTTCACATTTCAAAAAAAAAAGTTCTTCTAAACGTTTCTAAAAGAATTCCATGCTGCTTCTTCAACTTCATTTAAGCTATCTTCAAAATTCCAATCCTGCAGCAATTCTCGAATCTGAGGTCCAATGAAAATCCCTTCTTTAATTTGCGTATCACTTATGCTAGGGAATATTTGCTTCAAATAGGCAAATTCAGCAGTAATTGGAATCATTGCTTTGACAAAGTTCTTCATTAATTCCAGTTTAATATATAATGGTGGTTTCTCCGTCTTGTAACCCCAAGTAGAATCCTCTGTAAGACCTGTGTGTCTTAATAAAGTTTTTTTGTGTGTGTATATAATGGTGGTAAGTATATATTTCAGATTTGAGCAATACCAAAATGAACCAGGTCCTCCCATTATTTTTGTCATTGCAGTAAGGGCGGTAGAAACTTATTTTATTTAAAAAATAAACACGTGTTAAAAATAGTTCAACTTTCCTTATACCAGCGTATATTAATATATATAGTCACGACCGTCTGTCGTGGCCTCTGTCACGGATAATAAACAGTTATCATCGTCATGCGTTCTTAATTCTGTCACCGTTTGCTTTTGGTTCAGTGGTAGAATGCACGCCTGCCACGCGGGCGCCCCGGGTTCGATTCCCGGCCGATGCATTTTTTTTTTACAATTTTTAAAACTCATTTATATATTATACAAGAATGACATCCACGGCGCCAATTTATAATTGTAACGAATAGTATTTGAATAAAAGCATTTTATCGGGTAAACCCCTGGCGTTGTAGATTATAAACACAAGGTAATAAGACCACATCCATGATAAGGTACAGTTTGGATTATAGATTATAAACACAAGGTAATAAGACCACATCTATGATAAGGTTACAATTTGGATTTTAGATTATAAACACAAGGTAATAAGACAACATCCATGATAAGGTACAGTTTGGATTATAGATTATAAACACAAGGTAATAAGACCACATCCATGATAAGGTACAATTTGGATTATAGATTATAAACACAAGGTAACAAGACCACATCCATGATAAGGTACAATTTGGATTATAGATTATAAACACAAGGTAACCAAGACCACATCCATGATAGGTACAGTTTGGATTATAGATTATAAACACAAGGTAATAAAGACCACATCCATGATAAGGTACAATATGGATTATAGATTATAAACACAAGGTAACAAGACCACATCCATGATAAGGTACAATTTGGATTATAGATTATAAACACAAGGTAACAAGACCACATCCATGATAAGGTAAAGTTGGTTTATTACTATATATAGTCACGACCGTCTTTCCTCATCGGCCACCTCTGTCACGGATAATATACAGTTATCATCGTCATGCGTTCTTAAATCTGTCACGTTTGCTTTTGGTTCAGTGGTAGAATGCTCGCCTGCCACGCGGGCGCCCCGGGTTCGATTCCCGTGACAAAAGTTATTACTTTTGCGGATTTAACACACAAAATGGAATAAGCTAGGGCCTAAATTAAAGTACCTTAATACACAGAAAAGCGTACACTCAAGAATACAACACTAACAACAAAAGGGAGATAAAAACAACTCACGATTTGTTAATAAAATAAAAAATACTTAGCTTTATTGTAGCGTTGGGAGGGATCGGACTGGGGGACACAGGGATGCCAGAGAACAGCCAGACAGGGAAAACCGCCAGTAGAAAAACCACTTTAAGTGGCCCCACACAGATTATCCACTCACTCTTCTGTTCTCCCCGCATTTCCCTCGTCCCCTTTATATACAAACATGGCCACATTCGTCCAATGAGAAGGCGTGAGAGATTGGTTCACTAACGAACGAAGACAACATTCTTCCCTCTAAAACCTGATCAGAAAAAAAAAAACTAAAAATGTTTGTCAAATTAATTTGACAAAAGGTATCCTTCCAAAAAAAAAAAAAAAAGGAACTAACCAATCTCCCAAACATTCTCATTGTCCCGTAAGGAAAACCTCCCGCTATCGGGAGGGAAAAGCTCACAGGAGCCATGTTATAAAATTAAAAGGGATTGACTAAAGAGAGGAGAAGTAGTCATCCAGGTCGTTCCATACAGGTGCCTTCCATCTTGTTCCTCCCAAAGAGAAAATAACCAAAATCTGCGCAAACTACGTGAGTTACCATGAGTGATTACCAGCACACACATATATAATATGCTTTAATAGACAGAGTTTAATGGGGGGACTAATAAGCACTCATCTAGGACCGGCGGCGAGCATGAAAGTTAGAGACTTTGGGAACTGACAGAGGCTCGCTTGATGAGAAACCGAACGATCCAATTCCATTCAGTTCTCTCAAGTCCAAGAGCTAAAGACTCTTCTTAACGTCAGTTTCTAAACGCTTTCATCCTATCGACATGTACAACTTTCACATCGTTCATGGTGACCCCTCTTACTCTAAAGTTAACATCGGAGACCCTAGCTTCCACACGGAAAGGCCCATAGACGTTGGAGTAACCCCAGTCTTAGGAACAGCTAGCATTACCAGATCTCCTCTGTCGAAAATTTTGGTATAAGGTGGCCTAGGATTCATAAGCTTTTAACAGAATTACCTGAAATAAACTGTTGACAGTCTCCTTTGATTCCGCATCCCCTTAACCTCTCAGCCCCAGTAGGCATTCTAAAACTATTAACAGACCCAGCGCTACACTTACAGTTTCTGTTAAACTCAGTAGGTGGCAACTTACGGCCTCGTTTTCAATGCGCCTCACTGATTTCTCATCTAAAGGAGCTTGGACACCATTGGTCTATGTGCACTGGCATGCAGCTAAGGTATACAAATCATGGTCCTCAGGGTTTCAAGGAAATCATGTTGCAACTTCCCGTACGGGAGCAACTGGATATTCAATCTCCTTATATTATTGATTCCCAGAATCCCGTCGTAGCCCCTTATCTCCGAGTGACATTAGCCAAAACCTTATCTCTCCTAGCACGGTGCCGTTTTTGTTACCAACTCTACAGGTTTTAACACGTGTAAGTGTCTGCTCGTGGCCTGTCACTGACACTATACGTAAAGTTTTAAGTGCATCATCCCAATTCTCCTTCAAGACCTTGCACTTTTCAGAATCAATGATACTGACTTGGCTTCCTGTATCATATAACAGGTGCCACATATTGCCGTTATATTCACCTTAACTATTGGCAGATTTCCATTCTGATCACCGCCATAAGAACGTATGTTCACAATTTCAGCATTGTCAAGAGTATTGCGGTTGGCAAACATAGAAGACTGTCTTGAGCAATCACTAGCTATATGTCCTAACCTACACTCAGGTGGACTCAGCTTGATTTCGCCCAACAATTTAGTCAGTTTTTTTATCTCACCCCTAAGGTCTTCAATACACTGCTCATTTTCGTGCTTCATTCTGTTTACACTGGCACTAAGCATCTTCATCTCACCCTTAATGCTATTTTTCTTTAACCCCTTCTACTGAACATACCCCTTTCATAAAGCTGCAACGTTGTTCTACACTATCCTCCGTGGGCCATGACACTGACTGCTTTGTCTATTGATTTAGCCTCACTGCGAACAATAGCCTCTCTATACTTTTCGAGCACATTTTCGAGGAAAATTTCGAAAACTAAACTATCGTCAAATCTGTGCTCTACTTTATCTCTAATGGCCAAGAATCTTTCTTTAAAAACCATAGGACTTTCCCCAATTCTCTGCTTAAGACCTTCTATTAATTTAAGGCATTCCCTAATACCACGCGCTTCTTAGGGTACAATATGTTCAGTTTACTAACAATACTTTCGAAACTGCTATCGTTACGGATACCCATCTCCTCTAAGCTCAACCTAACTTCAGGGGATAGAGCCTCGAACATGAGCAGTGCTTTGACCTCAGGATCCCATTTGCCTACTCGAGCTTTAAGCTCGACTTCCCGAATGAAAGACTCGATACCAACCCCATTAAACACTGACAAGTTGAGCATGAGTTCACAAACATGATGGAGTACAATAATAATAATAATAATAATAAACCACTCAATCAAAGAAAATAAAACCGCACGTAAAAATTACAGGGATTTACACGTGCAAACACCAGTAATCCTGGCAGGCTCGTCAATGACAAAAGTTATTACTTTTGCGGATTTAACACACAAATGGAATAAGCTAGGGCCTAAATTAAAGAACCTTAATACACAGAAAAGCGTACACTCAAGAATGCAAAACTAACAACAAAAGGGAGATAAAAACAACTCACGATTTGTTAAATAAAATAAAAAATACTTAGCTTTATTGTAGCGTTGGGAGGGATCGGACTGGGGACACAGGGATGCCAAGAGAACAGCCAGACAGGGAAAACCGCCAATAGAAAAACCACTTTAAGTGGCTCCACACAGATTATCCACGCACTCTCTGTTCTCCCCGCATTCCCCTCGTCCCCTTTATATACAAACATGGCCACATTCGTCCAATGAGAAGGCGTGAGAGATTGGTTCACTAACGAACGAAGACAACATTCTTCCCTCTAAAAACCTGATCAGAGAAAAAAAAAAAAAAACTAAAAATGTTTGTCAAATTAATTTGACACCCGGCCGATGCATTTTTTTTTTTTTTTACAATTTTTAAAACTCATTATATTTATTTTACAAGAATGACATCCACGGCGCCAATTTATAATTGTAACGAATAGTATTTGAATAAAGCATTTAATCGGGTAAACCCCGGGTGTTGCCCGGGTCATTCGGCTAGTATCATATACAGTAGAGCCTCCCTGTAAAGGACACTAATTGCAGAGTTAAAGTGTCCTTTAGGGAGAGGTGTCCTCTTACCGGAGAGTTGCTAAAAGTAAAATGGTAATTTTGAAAATGAAAAACTGTCCTTTGTGGAGAAGTGTCTGCTAGAGGGGTGTCCGCTAAAGGGAGGTTATACTGTATTAAAAAAACGAGGTATATCATTACTATTAATGTAATTTTAAGATATACGCGACAAACAATTAATGATTACTTCAAGTATTCATGGACAAAACTTAAGGAAGTTGTACATTTTAGCATGAATATCGGGATTCAGACAATAACTCTGAAAGATATTACAGTGACCTTTATTAAAGAACATACGAGATAACCAAGTGTGAACAAAATAGCCTCTGTCTCAAAAAAAAAAAAAAAAAAAAAAAAATTGACGACCGAAGACTTTCTACTTCCTTAAGTTTTGTCCATGAGTGTAATTAGATACAAAAAAAATGTATAGATTTTTCATAATTGTCAATGTAATTGATTAAATATGGCGTCCAAGGTAACAATGGGATTTATAAACCCTTTCAAATAAAATTTATACAATTTATCGTGCATAACAAAATCTCTAAGATAATTTATTTCTACATGAGAACTCAAATCCATTTAAATTTTAATAAGAGATCGTTATATTTGAAAAGAATAATAAGAAAACCCTTATGCTCAAAACTGGGCAACTCTGTGCTTCACTTCCATCAATAATTGACAATATGACCCCAGAATAAGTATATTGCTACGGCGTTTTATGGTTCCACAAGTCCATCTCAGAAGAAGGCCAAGTGAAACTCACTCCTCACTTTCTTACTGCTACTCTTTTTGTGTTGATTTCTTGCTTCCCTCTTTCTTATTATTATTATTTTTTTTCCTTTTCTTGTTTTTTTTTTCTTTCTCTTTTTACTCTTATATATCGCTATTTCCGTTGTCTCACTGCTTTGTTCTTATGCATACCTCTGGTGAATCCTGTATAGGGTCAGTGACCCTAAATAAAGGCTTTTTTGTTGTTGTTTGTTGTTGAAAAGATAATAACTGAAGTTGGAGCCATTGAGGATATAATATTCTAAAGTATTGCTTCCTGATTGAAAGCTGTCACAAGATGACTATCAAATTCATAATGCCAAATAGTTATCAAACTTTTGATAGAAGAAGGCGAAAAATCTAATTCTCAAGAGGAGCAATAAAATAGCAATAAAAAAAAAACTTGGAGAATAACTTATCAATACTTCTTCAAATTGAAGACACTTCGGCCAGTAAATCTTTTTTGTTGTCTCGACGCGAACAAAAATTGAAGAACTATGAATGCCGGCCCAGGCATCCTCTATCTTCGCAAATACCTATCAAGATTAATTGACTTCAGAAGTAAACTTGCTCATTGACTAGAGGATGATCCAGCGCAGAAAGTGCCAGTGGAATAGAAGAAAGAAAAACCTAAAGGATTGGAAGCTAAAGAATGCAATTAAACAACTTCTAGAAGCTATACAGGAATGGAAAAAGAAAATAAAACTTGACGATCTAATGACGATCTGATGATCTAAATGGAGATGTGGCTCACAGTAAAATAAACTTGAATACCAAATTCGCGTTCCCATACGCCAATACCATTTAACAAGCACACGCGTGTGTAAACTGCGTGCTGTCCGCGCTAGCCAAAACAATAAACAAACAACATGTTTATATTACACGGAAAATAGCAGCGACTTTGTCAAATTTGTCAACTTTGCGAGCATTTCTGTAAAGGGTTATAATCGCGATAAATATAGTATTTAAAAGATAATTCACAAACTGAAATTGTACGTCAACCTTTGAGAAGTTATTGAAACAGATGAATATTGGAAGGAAAAGTTCACTGAGGCTCAGAAAAATTCAAACCTAACAAACCGCTAATACTTGGCTATGTCTTACGCTGCCGAATCAAAACAGCCCAAACATACAAGAAATAGTTTTTAATTTTTGAAAATCATTATTTTGCCACAAATCATCCGTGAATCGTAAAAATGAGTGAATTCAGAGAATCGATAAATGCCATCAAAAAGTTCTTTAATAAATAAATCTAACAAGAAAATAATATCTAAAAAATACAGAAGAATAAATTCTGTGAAAAATGTTGACGTTATTAGCTCTTCTTTTGGACTTTCTGCTATTCCTGAAGATGTTGCACCTTTCCCTGTGCAAATTTCTGACGCTGAAGTTCCCTTCCCTGTCAGAAAAGATATCCAATACCCTGGTGACAAGAGAAGCAGGTATGTCAAACTTCTATATCTCACAAGGCATCTATTTTTGTTATATTCTTATGGATATAGTAATCTCCCATGAGAAACTATGTTTTGGTTGAACGATTTCACATGACTTGGCCAGACATAACGGACTCTTTGAGGGATCAGATTTTATCGATGTCTTTAGATGATCTCTCATAGGAGACTCTACTGCATATGCTACATTCTGAAGGATTTATTATATTGAACTATAGTATTGTTTTGAGCCGATAGTCGCTCGGAATTGTCCAGTGCCATAGTTTCAAACAGAAGAGTTGTAAGTGAAAACTCTCCATATTTATCACAGTTGACATCGTTGTATTTTCATAAATTTCAATTTGTATTATTGCAAAGATGCTTGCTTGATGGCGAAATGTTTTGCTTTTTTTTGATTTTTAAATATTCATTATTTTATTTTCTCTCAGAGCACATGCGTTTTCTTAGAACAAAACTTTATGAATGAAAATAGCGCAAGTTTTCAAATACATCCATGGTTTGAATATAACCTTTGCTTTCATATTAATTTACGTTTATATTATAACTATATTTTTTAGTCTTTGATAATGTATTACAGTGAATATTAAATTTCTGAAACCACATTTTATTGATGATATAAAAATATTTAACCTATCAACTTCAATGTTTTCTTTAAACTTTTCAAGGGTTAAGTTTTCTTTGTTTTATAAACGCGGTGACAAAGATCTACAATAATTATTATCGAACATTTTCACTTATTTGGTATTTCAATATATTCTTTTTAGGAATTCTTATTGTCAATTTTGCTATTTTATCTTAAAATCAAGAGAGAAAAGAAGTTTTTTTCTTAAGATAGTTTCCGTTCTAGGATCCTTTGTTTATAAACGGTGACAAAGGTTTAGAATAATTATTATCGAACATTTTCAACTTATCTGGTATTTCAATATATTCTTTTTAGAAATTCTTATTGTCAATTTTGCTATTATGTTTTGTAATGAGAGAGAGAGAGAAAAAAGAAGCTTTTTCTTAAGATAGTTTCTGTTCTAGGATCCTTTGTTTTATAAACGGTGACAGAGGTCTAGAATAATTATTATCGAACATTTTCAACTTATTTGATATTTTAACATATTCTTTTTAAAATTCTTATTGTCAATTTTGCTATTTTGTCTTATATTCAAAGATCTAGAAGAAGTTTTTTCTTAAGATAGTTTCTGTTCTAGGATCCTTTGTTTTATAAAACGGTGACAAAGGTCGAGAATAATTATTGTCGAACATTTTCAACTCATTTGATATTTTAACATATTCTTTTTAAAAATTCTTATTGTCAATTTTTCTATTATGTCTTACAATCAAAGAGAGAGAGAGAGAGAGAAAAAAGAAGCTTTTTCTTAAGATAGTTTCTGTTCTAGGATCCTTTGTTTTATAAACGGTGACAAAGGTCGTGAATAATTATTATCGAACATTTTCAACTTATTTGATATTTTAACATATTCTTTTTAGAATTTCTTATTGTCAATCAAAGAGAAAAAAAAAAGAAGCTTTTTCTTAAGATAGTTTCTGTTCTAAGGTCTTTGATTTTATAAACGGTTGACAAAGGTCTAGAATAATTATTATCGAACATTTTCAACTTATCTGGTATTTCAATATATTATTTTTAGAAATTCTTATTGTCAATTTGCTAATTTTGTCTTAAAATCAAAGAGCTAGAAGAAGTTGTTTTCTTAAGATAGTTTCTGTTCTAGGATCCAGGATCTTGGAGATTGCCATCCTCTTTCCTCTATTATCCAGATTGGGTCAGTGATGTTCATTTTTCTTATCACACATACACCCAACATTATGTACATGACATTTACACTACTAGAAACATAATATTCTTTTTATTATGCTTATTTTACATATTGCCAAACACTTCTTTCTTTATACATAGCTCTTTTTTTTTTCTCGTTTTTCCCCCTCTCTTTCTCATTGTTAACATCATATGACTATTCTATTCACGGTCTAAAATTATTGTATATATATTTATAGCATACCTGTATGACAGTGCAAGTGTCCCTAGAGGGACATCATTTAAATTGAAATTAAAAAATAGAGAAAAAAAGCAACATTAATATTCTACTAAAATACTTTCTGAATCCATAGATACAACTTTATTTATCGCTAGTATATATCATTCTTTCAAATAAACCGATTCATCTTATAATTTAGCTTCAAAGGTTCCTAACTATACAAGGAAATAGCCAGTCTTTATAATATTCTTTGAAACTTGTTCAACATTAAACAATCAACTTCAATGATTAGTATTATGTTAATAATAACATGATGTTTTTAAATATCCATAGAGATAAAATATTGATTCAATTTATAAAACTTAAGCAATATTAATTAACAAAGCTAAATTCTCAATCCTTTATTATTCAGACTTTTCCCATATAGATCTCTTTTAATTTAATAAAATGAGGATTTTCTTTATGGAGAACTCCGAGATTTCTTAGCAAATTTCACTGAAATGCCAAAGTTCAAATTTGGTAATTCTGTTTATTTACTGTTTAACAGATCCTAAATATAAATTGATATTAATATAATGAAAAAAACACTTCCCCTGATCATGCAACTGAACGTATCTAATGGCTTAGTGCCATCTATCGGAAAATATATCAACTATCTGGTGATATTTTCATGCTGATAATACTTAGGGTAAACCCTTGTCTGGATGCATAGCCAATTTCTTTCTTCTTTCTAGATTTTAGTTTGGATCATGTTGGTTGGATTTTGCACTTTTTTTGGTTGAATTGTTTAGTTTCTTTCTTTTTGCTATTTTTTCAGTTTGAATATTATTGGTCAAATATTTTAGTTTCTGGTTCTATAATTCAGATCCTTTTTCTTGCTCGATTTTGATTTGGATCATGTTTGTCAAAAATTTCAATTAATAGATGCATAGTACAGTTTATTTCTTCTTGCTTGATTTCAGTTTGGATCATGTTCAATTTTTCAATTTCTGGTTGCATTGCTCAGTTGCTTTCTTCTTGCTAGAATTTAGTTTGGTTCATGTTGGTCAAAATTTTCAGTGTCTTTTACATTTCCTCCATTCATATCGATATCCGTATATTTAGCACATTTGCTTTGCTGGTTGACTGTATTATGGACATTGGTCTTTTTTTCCCTAACCAGTCTATCTTTATTTTTCGCGCTGGATTTCGGTTTTCCATCGCATTCGTTCATATGATCAACAAGTTTGGTCATCTTTTATGGGGACTTGTTCGTTCTGGTCCGTCTGGTCACCTAGTTCGTTCAATCACTCCTAGTGCTTTCGTTTGTCCTTGACGTTTGGCGTTCTTGTCTGTGCGTTCCCGTTAGTTCGTTCGCCCTGTCCTAGTGTTGGTTCAGGTGTTCTGGGGTGTTGTTCGTATCTATCGCGTACATGCGTATTAGGTCGTATCGCTCGTCCAGGAGGCGTCGTGCGGTCTAGTGCGTACTGTGCGTTCTAGTGCGTCCAATGCTCTGGGGTGTCTGTTCTGACCTAGTTCGCGCGTTCGTTCTAGCGTTGTTCGTTCAGCTGAACGTCCAGGCGTGCTTGGGCTCACCATTGTACTAGACTGGTTGTTCGCTCTAGCCTGATCTTTCGGCTAGTTCGTGCGGGAATTCTAGGTTGTTAGACAAGTTTGGTTGTTAATTCCAAGGCCTCATTCGCTCTAGTCACTGCGGTCTCCTAGTTCGTTCATCAGTCCTAGTGCTTTCGTTTGTCCTTGACGTTTGGCGTTCTTGTCTGTGCGTTCCCGTTAGTTCGTTCGCCCTGTCCTAGTGTTGGTTCAGGTGTTCTGGGGTGTTGTTCGTATCTATCGCGTACATGCGTATTAGGTCGTATCGCTCGTCCAGGAGGCGTCGTGCGGTCTAGTGCGTACTGTGCGTTCTAGTGCGTTCAATGCTCTTGGATGTTTGTTCTAGCCTAGTTCGCGCGTTCGTTCTAGCGTTGTTCGTTCAGCTGGGGCGTCCAGGCGTGCTTGGGCTCACCATTGTACTAGACTGGTTGTTCGTTCTAGCTTGACTGTTTGACTAGGTCGTGTGGGAATTCAAGGTTTGTCAGACTAATTTGGTTGGCTATTCCAGGGCCTTGTTCGTTCTAGTTCGTTCTGTCTACTAGTTCGTTCGATCAGTTTAGTGCTTTCGTTTGTCCTTGACGTTTGGCGTTCTTGTCTGTGCGTTCCCGTTAGTTCGTTCGCCCTGTCCTAGTGTTGGTTCAGGTGTTCTGGGGTGTTGTTCGTATCTATCGCGTACATGCGTATTAGGTCGTATCGCTCGTCCAGGAGGCGTCGTGCGGTCTAGTGCGTACTGTGCGTTCTAGTGCGTCCAATGCTCTGGGATGTTTGTTCTGACCTAGTTCGCGCGTTCGTTCTAGCGTTGTTCGTTCAGCTGGGGCGTCCAGGCGTGCTTGGGCTTACCATTGTACTAGATTGGTTGTTCGTTCTAGCCGGACCGTTCGGCTAGTTCGTGCAAGAATTCAAGGTTTGTTAGAACTGTTCGGTCGTGTAATCCAGGGCCTCGTTCGTTCTGGTCCGTCTGGTCACCTAGTTCGTTCAATCACTCCTAGGACTTTCGTTTGTCCTTGACGTTTGGCGTTCTTGTCTGTGCGTTCCCGTTAGTTCGTTCGCCCTGTCCTAGTGTTGGTTCAGGTGTTCTGGGGTGTTGTTCGTATCTATCGCGTACATGCGTATTAGGTCGTATCGCTCGTCCAGGAGGCGTCGTGCGGTCTAGTGCGTACTGTGCGTTCTAGTGCGTCCAATGCTCTGGGGTGTTTGTTCTGACCTAGTTCGCGCGTTCGTTCTAGCGTTGTTCGTTCAGCTGGGGCGTCCAGACGTGCTTGGGCTCACCATTGTACTAGACTGGTTGTTCGCTCTAGCCTGATCTTTCGGCTAGTTCGTGCGGGAATTCTAGGTTGTTAGACAAGTTTGGTTGTTAATTCCAGGGCCTCATTCGCTCTAGTCACTCTAGACTGGTTGTTCGTTCTAGCCTGATCTTTCGGCTAGTTCGTGCGGGAATTCAAGGTTTGTTAGAACAGTCCAGTCAGGTTATTTAGCACCTTCTAGTCCGTCCAGTCGCCTTGTTCATTCAATCACTCCTAGATTTTTCGTTCACCTGGGGCATTCTTATCTGTGCGTCCTCAGTAATTCATCCTGCTTCCACTGTACGTTTGGGCCTTCTTGCACGTTCGTTTAACCATACGAAAATGATCGTTTTATATAGTTTATAGAAATATTTTAGAATCGCGCGAACTATCTCTTGTAAAAATGGCGATGTGCTGGCCTTTGAGGTGTGTCTAGGGAGAAGCCGACCTATAGCCTGGACCGGGATCCTCTTCTGAAATCCAGGATCCAAGCTCGGAGATGCTGAAAGCCATTCTCAAATATTAGAACCCAGCCCCTTGAGGAAATAATTTTAATTCTCAGCTCCAAAAGACCAGACATGACGATCTAAGTCCCTATTCTCAATTCCAAGAGACCAGCGATGACGCTCTAAATCCTTATTATCAATTCCAAGAGTACCAATCTTAATATATGTACCGCCGAACAAGCGGGTACATCAATTCCAAGAGACCAGCCATGACGATCAAAGTCCATATTCTCAATTCCAAGAGGCCAGCGATGACGATCCAAGTCCATATTCTCAATTCCAAGAGGCCAGCGATGACGATCCAAGTCCCTATTCTCAATTCCAAGAGGCCAGCGATGACGATCCAAGTCCCTATTCTCAATTCCAAGAGGCCAGCGATGACGCTCTAAATCCTTATTATCAATTCCAAGAAACCAGCCATGACGATACAAGTCCCTATTCTCAATTCCAAGAGTCCTGCCTTGACGATCCAAGTCCCTATTCTCAATTCCAAGAGACCAGCCATGACGATCCAACTCCCTATTCTCAATTCCAAGAGTCCTGCCATGAAGATCCAAGTCCCTATTCTCAATTCCAAGAGACCAGCCATGACGATCCAACTCCCTATTCTCAATTCCAAGAGTCCTGCCATGACGATCCAAGTCCCTATTCTCAATTCCAAAAGCCCCGCCATGACGCTCTAAATCCTTATTTTCAATTCCAAGAGCCCTGCCATGACGATCTAAGTCCCTATTCTCAATTCCAAGAGCCCTGCCATGACGATACAAGTCCCTATTCTCAATTCTAAGAGACCAGCCATGACGATCTAAGTCCCTATTCTCAATTCCAAGAGTCCTGCCATGACGATACAAGTCCCTATTCTCAATTCCAAGAGACCAGCCATGACGATCCAAGTCCCTATTCTCAATTCCAAGAGACCAGCCATGTGACGATCCATATTATCAAGTCCAAATAAAAATAATGTTCGAAATTTATTGAATGTATTTTTGACCATTGAGCCACAAACTTACTCCAAGTTAAACATTTCTAAATAAATGTGTGTCGAGGCTTTGTTCCAGTTAAGTATTAATCTCTGGTTTTTTTATCTGTAGAGTTCAATCGTTAATTATTTATGTCGCAACTAGTGTCAAAAATTGGAGAAAAATAGCAGTTGAAAGATATTAAAGTCAAATATTTTAAAACTTGAAATATGAAAATTCTATCTGAGTGTTTCATTCCAAGTTAATGTATGGAAGTACACAACCACCAATTAAATGATTCTAAGATGTTACACAAAGATTAATCCCATGACAGTAGTTCCTGAAATAAAGTCAGTTGGACAGAGCATAGCTTTTTAATGGTGGTAGCGTAGCATCACTCTGTCTATATATATGAGTGTTTTGAAAATAGAGCAATTCATAAATGAATCTTTAATTAAAAAGACATATATTGGATCAAAATATAATTTATTTTACCAATATTTCAGTTGGCTGAACGCCAACCTTTTTCAAGGTATTATAACATATTAATGTGGTCAACAACAAATTCATCACCACATAACGTCAATAGAATTGAATTGAATATAGGCAAAAAATATTTTTAAACTTAATTCTATTGACGTTGTGGTGCTGAGTTTGTTGTTTACACACATTAATATTTATAACACCTTGAAAAAGTTGGCGTTCAGCCAACTGAAATATTGGTAAAATAAATAATATTTTTTTACTTCAATATATGCCTTTTAATTAAAAATATATGAGTGTATATACATATATGTCCTGTAGAAAGGAATCGTGCACGAAAGTTTGTGTCTTATTCCCCAATAAAATTTTTTTCCAGTAATCTACTAAGAAAAATGGTACTCTATGTCCAAATATGCCATCTCAGAGATGTTTCAATAGTACCAACAAGCTAATAGAATCATTTAGCGATAAATTCTATCTACAAACCAGACTACGCCCACACACAACTATGGCTTTATGTTTAACACATAACTAGGTACTATGATACTTACAACAGACTCTAACTGTTTTATACATTTTTCTCTTTAAAAATACAGAAGCTAAATTTGGAAAATTTACAGAATAGCAATAGTTTGAGTCAAAAGGCGATCAATTAAGTTTATATAAAAGGGCGTACAGTAGAACTCCTCAAATTCGGAAATTCTCAAATTCGGAAACTCCCAAATTCGGAAAGTATTGCAATGTTTTTTTTTACATACAAAAAATCAATTTTCACATGCTTTTATTTTGTTGATATTTCAACATTATTTTATTTTATTTTATTTTATTACTTTACTTTGCTTTGCTTTTATTTTATTTAATTTAATTTTTATTAGTAATTTATTTTTAATTTAAGTGTTTAATTAATTTACTTTTACCGATTATTTATAATCGCTAATTAGGGGTTTATCCCCTTTTTTAAAAGCTTAAATAAATCAACAGTTTCATTTGACCTTTGTGCTTAGTTTAGGATATTGTCCAATAAGAAGGCAGCATTATTACGTCATAAGCCATTCACGCATTTTTTATTGCAAGTTGATTCACCTAAAGTTCAAATTATCAAACATTTTCAGACATTGCAAGTTTCAAATTCTTTATTCAACTCTCAATTTTTTGCATTTACAAGTTTGTTCTTCAACAAAATGGCATCCAAAGAGGAGCGGCAAAAACGAGGCAAGTACCGAATTCTTAAGCTGGTGAAAAGTTAGATGTTCTTAGTGACATTAAAAAAGGATTAAGCTATACAACGATAATGCAAAAGTATAAAATTTCTAAGACAACTGTTTATGATATAAAAAAGTCTGAGCTTAGACTTACAAAGTTTGTTGATTCTACCGAAAAAGATGTCAAAAAGTTTTCTCAAGTAAAAAGACTGAAGACAGTTTGGAGCCGGATGTTCCCAGATGCGAAGCGTTGAAAAGTTTGGATGTTGCATTAAAATATTTGGAAAAGCGCACTGAACCAGAAATGCTTGCAAGCTACAACACCATCAATAGTCTTCGAACTATGCTTATGAGAGAAGAAGAAGCTTTGTTAAACAAGCCAAAGAAACAGACAACAATCAGCAACTTCTTGCCAAGCCATAACTTACATTGGCCATCAATTGCAATTCTACATAATAAAATATTTTACTATTTTTCATCGGTTCATGCTCAAAACTCATAAAAGTCAAGGAACATTTGATTAAAAATCGTTAAAAAATTATGTAATGTACATATAATATTCAACCTAAAATTGTTCATATGCTTTAAAATCTTTGTCTCAGTCATCTAAATGCCTATTTATTGCCACATAAATATTCACAAATCTAACTCTCTCAAATTCGGAAAATCCTCAAATTCGGATACCTTGCGCCCCAAGCTTTCCGAATTTGAGGAGTTCTACTGTACTTGGATCTGTAAAGAAAGAAAAAAATTTTTTTTACAAAATATTTCGAGAGATTGCTCCCTCTTTATCAATTTATTGTACAGTCAATAGGGAACAATCTCTCGAAATATTTTGAGAAAAAAAAAATCTTTTTTCTTTACAGATCCACGTACGCCCTTTTATATAAACAGAATAGCAATAGTAAAACCAGATTCTTAACCATAATTACGACTTAACAGCTAATCTTTGTTTCCATAGTAATATTCCAGACGTCTATATTTTTATTAATTATTCTTTTATTTGATATTTATTTTAAAATACGCTAAAGAAAAAAGCATATTACTTATGTTTTGTGCTTGTATATTAAAGTTTAAACACATT